>VWZN01004559.1:0-14393 GCA_013396955.1 Regulus satrapa
TACTGAATTCTATTAATCATGTGTACTGAATGATGCAAGGATCTCATGGACAGAACAGTACATGAGCATCCAACTAAAAACTGTATTATACTGCTTATGCACAAGAGCACAATATTCCACAGATTATTCAATTCTAACCTGTTCTAACTTTGGAGTGTTTTGCTTTGTAAATATAATAAACAACTATCGTTAAAGTTGAAAATGAAAGGCCCTTTCATAATTTATCAAAGTTTTTGGTGTTGTTTCCACAGACCTGCAAATCAAACTATATCCATCTATCCATAAGTATATTTTAATATACTCCTGAATATATAGTTGAATTACCTGGTAAATTTAAAAGTAAATAAGCTTAGGAATAATTTGTAAAGATTAATTCACAAATTCAGGGACAGAATCCACGTAGAAAACAAACAAACAAACAAACAAACAAACAAACTGGAAAATCATGGTGTATTTTTCTGTTTGATAAATAATACAAACAATAGGTGAAACATTGATCTTATATGTCTAATTTGAGGAAAAATATAAAGAAAAATAAAGTTTAATAAACTTTGGGTTAAGTAGATTTTGAGAGATAAAATGTATCTACCAGAAAATAATTCTGAAAAACAAATTATTTTCAATTTTGAGCTACTATAAAATTGATTGTCTTTCTCAAATTATACAAGGTCTTTGTCCTTGGTACATTGTGTATCCCTTTCTGGTATATCTGAGGCATGTCTTGTTTTCAAATAAACAGTTCTCATATCTGAATAGTAATTTCGGCATTCTTGGTACTTACTATTAACAGAAAATTATTTAATTATCAAAATTACTCCCCTGCATTTTGTCTTTTGCATTTGCTTTGTCTTGCATAAATATGAACAGAGCAATTATAAAATAGGGCTTTATTTCACATTTCAAGAAGCTACTTTACCTCTGAGTAGATTGATCCATGCTCAGAATACAATGTTGTATTTTCATAAAGGAAAGCTATTTAATTACTCAGAAAAAAAGTTTCCATATTTTTTCCATCTTCCATGTAATTGCTGCAAGTGTTGCTAAAAGGCACCATTGAAATTAAATTACACTAGACATTGTGTTTTATATCTATTATTCAATTTAGTTTAAAAAAATGTAAATGTGTGTCAGATCTGTGGTGCATTGTGGTCTTTTACATTTGATGAGTATTTGTATCAGAAAAAAAGTTACAATATTAGCAAATGTTTTGAAACATTTCCAGTATCAAAATTCAAATGCTTCTTTCAGTGTGTCTACTAAAATTGCCTCTAATGTTTTTCTTATTTTGATTTTAAAGCAAATTGAAATTAAATCTCAAAAGCAAAATATGAGTTAAAATAAGTCTATGAAAGCAGTAAGGTTGATAATATCTTTGACAATCTTCATCTTTCCCAAATCCTGAGCAAAGGAAATTGAAGCAGAATGAGTAGAGAGCACCAGTTTATTGAAGGGCTTCTTAATTCTGCTGGTCACAAAATCTAATAGCATTCATCACAATATTTCATCTGTAATTGCCAGGTTTTGCTCTCTGTCATCTTTAGAATATGTACTTCTCTTCCCAAACTATAGCTCAAATTTAATGCAGAAAATATGCATTAAAGATAAAATACTTTTTTACTGTTTTTAGCAATTTGAAAGAATCTATCAGTTTTGAAAGAGCTGAAAAGAAAAGGAAAAAAAAAGTCAAGAAAAAAGAGTAATAATCAGGTTAACAAAATATAAATACCACTTTTAAGTATGTTTTTTTATGAATGAATTATAGCAATATAACAAATCACTACACATAATAATGAATAGTACCCAGTATAAGTTCAAAATGTAAGAAATTTAGGTGTTTCATATAATTTCATATTTAACACTGGAAACCACAAATCTCAGACAGAAGAAGTCACACTTGATTTGCAGCTGAAGGCACTGCCCAGTGTATTTGAACTGAGGTTCTTGTTTCAGTTCCTATGGATCTTGCATTTACATAATGGTTCAGCTGAGATAGCAAAAAGATGTGATGATTTTCCTTTAAGAGAAAAGATGTTCATTCATCATCCCAAAATTTTAAGAATTACTGAAGCTCAGGTTTCCACTTTTCCTTGGGAATTAATTTGACATGTACCTCTTCTACAGAAGTAAATTCTAATTTTTTTTTTTCCCTTTAATGCCTAATTAGAAACTAAAGATCCTGTGCAGGATCAGGAGTTGGACTCAAATCATCCTTGTAGGTCCCTTCCAACTCAGCATATTCTGTGGTTCTGTGAAATTCTTGTAGAAGTCAGATTTCTAAGAGCAGTTTCCTTCCCATTCACTATTTTGCCTAAAGTGAGACCCATGCTTAGGCACTTCTGTCTTTTCAGTTGAGAGTAAAGATTACAAATCATATCATTGCAGAGAAAAGCATAACTCAGCGCTGAGCATCACAATGTAAATGTACATTTTTGGACATTTACAATCACACTTTGCATCAAAGGACTATTAGAAGTAGTAAATAATGCACTTCCTAAAGCAATAAACATACAGATTTATTCCAGGAATAACTTTCCTTTTTCTAGGAAGCTTATTCCTGTATCCATTTTTCTGTTATTCCACAGAAGTTACTTTCACCTCCAATGGGAATTCGCTAAAAACAACCAGTTACTTTAGTGGCAGTGAACAAGGCAGTATGTATCAGATAGCATTAAAAAAAACAAAAACAAAAACAAAAACAAAAACAAAAACAAAAACAAAAACAAAAACAAAAACAAAAACAAAAACAAAAACAAAAACAAAAACAAAAACAAAAACAAAAACAAAAACAAAAACAAAAACAAAAACAAAAACAAAAACAAAAACAAAAACAAAAAACAAAACAAAACAAAAAAACCACTTATGGCTGTAAGCATATAATTTTTTTAAATTTTTTTTTTTTTTATTTTTCAAAACAGAACATTATTTTACACTCTCAGAACTATCTCTGGGATGTTTAAAGCCACAATAAACTCAGTATTTGCAGACATTTTTGGACTTTAGCTGAGGTTTTTCTTCTAGGACTTAAATGTTAAAACATTTGTATTGAAGGAGAAAGTCTACCCTTGATGTATCAGAGAATACTATTTAACTAAATACAGGCCAAAAGAGACTGGCATTTTTAAGGTGGATTTGAAGTGGAGTAATTCCTCTTTGTCTTCTTTTTTTTTTTTTTTTTTTTTTTTTTTTTCCAAAGGAAAAATATGGAGCCTCTCAGATCACATGACTTGGATGAAAATTGTATAAAAGGTGCAAAATTGTATCACTGGTACAACAGTTGCAAATATATCAATTACAGAGGAGGCCAAACTGGCAGTGGAATGAGCACTGTGTCACTTCACATTGTTGGCAGAGAGATGACTTTTAGCACTCTAGGTAAGTTGTGTCGTTGCACATGTCATCAAGAGTCATAACAATGTCATGTATTTAACTGACAAACCTCCAGCTCCGAACTGAGCATTGAAGGAGGGTGAATGTAACTATGTCAGCTGGGAAAGTGGCTGTCGCATGACAAACTGACTTTCCTACCTGAAAAAGACATATGAAATGTATCAAAACGACAGTTTCCTGCAGATAGCTTCCAGTTCTCTGGGCAGGTATAAAATGTGACCATATTATGCTGCAGCCTTCCCTTTTCCGCAGTATCCACCCCTCAGAGCAGGGGTGACCTGACTTTCACAGATTGTACACCAACCTGTATTTTTCTTCCCTCAATTAGACTTTAAATGCGTCAGCAACAAGTTGACATGACCTTGCAGAGCCTGACTCTGAGTCAATTATATTCAAGTCTTTTTTGTATGTGTGATGTAAGATCTCCTGGAAAACAATAATGATGTAGGTATTCAGGTAAATATTGTGTTTTGGAGATGTCTATGTCATCTGTCATCCCTGTCCCAGCTGTCTGTTGCTTACTCTACTTAAGTGAATGACTGTAGTGTCTTTGAGACTGTGTTATCTGTATATTTTAAATGTAAAAGAAGTAAATAAGTAAGATTTTCAAAGCAAGAGCATTAAGATATAGAGACATAGAGATATAGTTCTAATAGAGTCCTAAGACAGAGTCTATAGACAAAAAGGCTTTTTTTTACCGCAGTACTATGAAAAAATACTTTTCTAAAAAAACAAAATTGTGTATGTCTCTACATATATCTTATAGATTTATTTCTATGCATATCTTTGTATTTAATTTTCTAACAGTGAATCCAAATGATAGATTCTGAAATAAATGTGCTTTGCCCCATTTATGCCCACATTTCAGTCAACGAAATATAATTCTAATGTTTTGCTTACAAAAGAATTAATATTATTCTAGAAACATGTTTAATAAACATGTATAATAAACATGTACTCTAGTTATATATTAATTTTTATTACTAAACGTTTCAAAGAAGAATATTTCTAATTCATGTGTTAGCAAAATGAAATCCAAGTCCACAGCAATGAAACTATAAACTATTCTGCATACTCACTTGCTTTAGTTACTTGTGGTATGTGCATAGGACCGCAGGATAGACTAAACAAAAAGTATGTTGCAAGACCACTCTTGTAAAAACTCTTAAGATTCATGGTAACCAAGTTATACACTGAGCAAACCAACATGATATAATAACTTCCCCTTACTTGAGCCACCCATAATAAAAAGACTGCATAGAAACTTGACCGTTAGGTAAAGATGAAAAATTACATTTTTATAATAAACCAGTGGCAAAGGATATTGCTTGAACATTGTCATTGTTTCTAAAAGAACACATATCAATATTATAAAGAATTAAATTTTCTCCTAGTGATAAAAAAGAAAGGCAAAACCCATCTGACTGAATTTTGGGGGATAAGTTCAGATACCCAAAATGAGGAAGCAAGCTACTACAGATCCAAAGAAAGTTTAAAATTCTTCAACCAAAACAAAACAAAACAAAACAAAACAAAACAAACAAACAAAAAAAAAAAAACCAACAAAACAAACAAACAAAAAAACCACCCAAAACCCCCAAACATTGCAGGGATTTTATAGCATCAACAGAATACGTGGATTATCTATAGGTCTGCGAGCTGTTTTCAACTTTAGGACATAATTTTAGGTTCAGTCTAAAATTAGACTAAAAAAGAATGACATCAGGAGCCCACAGTTGTAACTTACATAGTGGAAGCTTGTAAAGCCCTAGAAGACGCTCACCAAAGTCCCTTAAAGGGGCTTATGGTCATTTTTTAATTTACCCTGAGTTGGATGCAAGAGAGAAACACTGACAAGATGCTCAAAAGGTCAAAACTGAAGGATTTACCAGCAAACTTCAGAAAATCAGGGAGCTTTGGCAAAAGTTTACAATGACATTCAATCAATATAAAGTATTTCATAAAGCAGTAACTTAGCAAACTCTAAGGCCTTTCAATTTAGCCACTCCAATTGATATGATTTAAGTTACTCAAACTTCAAGAAGAAGGAATTATTAGAAGAAGAAAGAGCTAAGAGATATAGAAAAGAACAAATATAGGTATCCCTCCTGGTTCCAATGGTGTCCAGCTGATATAAAATCTAAGGCAAGGTAGGGTAAAGATGTGCTCATATGATGCTTTGGCTTAAGTACACTTTAGCTTTCCTGGCCCTTCCCCTGGATGAGACTTCTGGTCATTTGGCCACTCAGGAGCTGTGTTAGGGGCTCCAGGGTGAGGCTGTGGAGCATTACCT
This sequence comes from Regulus satrapa, assembly GCA_013396955.1. Taxonomy (NCBI): domain Eukaryota; kingdom Metazoa; phylum Chordata; class Aves; order Passeriformes; family Regulidae; genus Regulus; species Regulus satrapa. The sequence continues at coordinate 5,681 of VWZN01004559.1, forward strand.
CCTGGTAACTGCATTTAGCCCCACTGCAGGGCTGGGATACAGCCCCTGGGGACATGGAGTGTGTACCAGGACAAGACCTGACCTGCTTCTTTCCCCACACATGACCCTGAACTGTGTCATGCCAGCAATCCTTCCAGCCTCTCACAAAGCCTGAGACCATTACAACACATGTTGTAAAGCACAGGCCTTTGCAAATACATCCCTACACACCATAGCTCATGACACTTAGGATTATGACTGATAACTTCCATTAATCAATAAGCATTGATTAGCTCTAGGTGGCCATATCCGATTTTAGAAAGAAAAGTAAATTGAAGAATATTTCATATATCTATCTCATGCTCCATGGAGAAAAAAAAGAAACAACAAATCCAGTTTCCAAAGCTTATGATCTTAGATTTTTTCCATTGAACCATGTGTAATTAAAACTTGAAAATTTAAGTTTCTGTATTATCTCTAGCTGATTACAGCTTCTGTTTTAACTTCTCATTTTTTGCCACTTAGGAAGAGAAGCAGAGTACTTTCACATCAGCTTAAGTATTGCTTATGAGAGAAAATATTTTTAGTTCTAGAAACAAAATGTATTTTTTAAATGGAAGAAGCATATCTCTTTAAAGTCACAAACTTCCACTCACAGACAGAAGAAATACTGGTTACACATATTCAAAATCATTCACACAGATGTGAAAAGTGAGCCTTCTAGAAAACTGGTAGATTGCCTTTGTACAGAAAAGAATTAAGGAGAGACATATTCTTTCCATGTTTTGTTTGTCTTGTTTCTTGAAAAACTTCATAAGTGAATAAAAAAAGTTTACAATATACATTTGAACACATATTTTAATTTCAAATTGACATGCTATGTTTTGGCTTTTGATTTTTTTCACAATAAGGAATTTATGCTTGTTCTGTTCATATGACTTCCCTGAATTTCTGCAATCCTTTTGTAGAAGGTACAGTGAAAATAGAAATGGACTGGATACCTTCATACCTGAATACACTGAATGTGCACCATTTCAAGACAGACATATGTAGTTTTACCACTGTAATATATTCTAGTACAAATATTGTGTGATGTGTATGAAACTGTATTTGAGAACATATAAGGAAATTAAAGTAAAATAATGCACTTGTGTGGATTTTCTTCCTATCTTCAAATGTATCAAACACTAATTTGGCTGATAGATTCTTCATTCTTGTCAAAGATGTTACCTGGATATAAAGACTCTCATTAATCACTTATCTGATTGTAGCCATATTAAAGAACATGATAATTGTCACCTGCAATACACATTTTGTTATTGTTATATATTCACTCCTCTCTCATACAATGCACACTGAACAACTATGCATCCTAAACTTGATATATTGTCTCATGCTTGACAATTTTCTTCCAAGAGGTTTTGGTACTGATCTTTCTAGGTGAAAAAAGAAGTATAATACAGTTAAAACTTGAAAACTGTGCCTGTTGAAATGAAGCTGGCATTTTGTTATTTTGATTGTCTTTCACTGCTTAAAGATTAGAGATGAAAAATCTATCATTCTCTTTTATCCTGGAGTTTGTCACTGATTCTGAACCTGATCCACATCTATTTCAACTGGGTGTATAGACAACCACTGACTTTAAAATAATTCAGAGTGTAGTATTCAAAATGCAAAACTGTGGATATAATTCCAAGCTTCTAAATAAGAATACTTACTGTCTAAATCTGATTTAAATTAGATAAAAAAATTCCCACAAAAAATGCGAAACATAATAACTGCCAAAGTTAATTTGTAATTTTGTACTAATTTAATAGGAAGTGTATTAGATTATATAGTTGCTAATCATATATAGGGAGGGGGAAAGTAAAATAAAATAGTTACATGAAAGTAGCTAGTAGTAGGGATGACAATTTTTAGCAGACTCATTTTACAATTTCACTCAGCATCAAGTCAATACCTGTCAGAAAATGCCAGGCAAGCTACACAAAAATAGCTCATCTAAAGTATTTGAACCTTAAAAATATCAGATATCCTTCTAATATCAAGATTATTGGAATAAGCCCTATACATAGGATGCAGTAGAATTTTGCACTCTTTTTTTCCTTTTTCCTAAATTCGGTTCTTTATTTTTGCATGGACTGTCTTCCAACCTTTTGTAGTTAATGGAGCTGTATTCATGATAAATAATTTAGTCCCCAAATCCTCAACCTAATTTTCAAAGAAACACTTCAGAAAATACTAATCTAACATGGTTTCCTGATCTTTTTTTGTTGTTGTTGTTGTTTTCCCTCAAGTTTCTTTTTCCCAGTTTTGTACATGTCACTAATAAAATATTGACTCTAGACATGGAAATTAATCTGAAGAAAAAAAAAAAAAAACCCTCTGCAAATACAGCCCATTTATATTTTCCTATTAAACTTTGTGAGTTCTAAAAGGGTTACTAAATAATTTATTGTGGAGTCACAGAAACTAGAAGAGGCAATAAGCAGAAAAAATTATTCATTTGTTAGTATATGATAAAGGAACTAAAACTGAACTGCTCTTCTGTTCCGAGTTGATACTAATTTACTGACAATGTATTATTAGTATAGAATGCTGATATATGGAGATCAGTCATCTGAAAAATAATATATCTATTGTGATAAGTGGGAATGTCATTAATTATAGTAAACAGAGGATATATTATGCTTAGTAGTGGTCCATTCAAGACAGCAAATGTTTTAGTGCACAGCTATATCTCACCATTAGAAGGCAGGTAAGTTTAGAAGAAAATAGGTTAATCATTCAATTTTAACTCTCCCACCACTAAAGTAGTTTAAAGTGACAAAAATCTATATCATACTTCCTAAGTACATTGTAATAAATTGTAGAACCTTTGAATTTTTAGGGAATGTGTGCCTAAATTCAAGCACATGTAAATACATTTTATAACACTGATAGTAGTACATAGCAACACCTATTTTTGAGTAGACAGTTTATTTCTCAGAGTCTGCTATTTCTTAATATAATTAAACACAGTATGATTGAGCAGCTAACAAAAAGCAACACTCTCCAAATATCTTATTAGCCATGAATCCAGTAACACAAAGGATGGCTGACCACATGCTCTTCCCTCCTGTGCCCTTGCACATTCCACAAATAACATGATGTAGTTTTTCATTCAAACAGTTTATCCAAACTAAAACATAATCAAAGATAGGTAAAGCTATCTTGGAAATTTATAGAAGTGTGTTCTCTGCCAGCATTAAACAATGTAGTGCTCAGTTCCTCAAATCCAAATCCACAGAGCTTCTGAAATTAATCAGCATGAAAGCCAAATGAATCCCTTGGTTTGATTCTTTCCATGTTGAAGATCCTTGATTTGATTCATGTCAGATTTTCATTTGATGGTTTGAAGGAATAAAAGAGGGAGATGTGCCAAACAATGAGTATCATTCATTGCTCTGACAAATTTAATTCCTGGAATAAATGAATAGCTTTTACATTGAACCTTGAAGAACCTGGCTGTATTTTGACTTTGTATTGCCCTCCTGATGTTTAACAATGAAATCTTTCTGTCTTCCTTAGAAGGCTTATATTCAAAGATAAAAATAGACTGACCAATATGACACTGTACCCCTTGCTTATTTTTTTCTTTTCTTCTTTTGGTATCTTCTCTTAGTTGCATAAGGGCTGCTCTGGAAATGTTTTATTTTGCATTTGTTAATCAAGCACTGGAATGCAGCACAAGTATCATAAACAAAAAATTAATTACTGAGTACATTTTATCCCTTTCAGAAGTGTTTTTGTTATGTAAAACACTCAATTACATTTGCATTTTTTACTGAATGCTCAGCTGTTGTGTAGAAAATTCTTTGGTTGTTTAGTGATATAATTTCCTAACAGCTAATAAAGGAACATTCAACAACTGAACCCTGCACTCAATTTAGATAGGAGCATCCCAATTATTTGCACTTTTTTGGCAGGTAGGCAGCTGTGTAGGCTGGTTGTTGCCTTCTGGCTTTCATATTTGTTTAAAGCCTTTTGTTAGTCCCTCCTTTCCTGGTAGTTCATTGTCTTTTTCTCTCCACTCATGCATGATGAGCACCAGTGATAAAAACAAAGCCTATTAAAATCCAGGCTTAAAAGAAAAAAAAATCCTCTTGTTAGTCTGTCTTACAAGCCTGTTTGTTATCCTTTAGTGATTTCCATTCAAAACTATAGCTTTTAAAAATGTCATATGCAAACTGGTGAAACAGGCTACTCTCGCAGCTCTTGTTTTTGCAATTTCTCTCTTTTCTTGCCAACAAGGGACCCAACACTCCTGGTTCCAAGTGTGTGACAAATGTTACTGATTTTCTTATACAAGTTCATCTTTCTCATCCTGTATTTAAATCATGGGCATCAAGAGTTTTATTATCTTTTCACCATTTTCAGTAGCATTTTCAGTTTGACAATGAAGGAAGAAATATGAACTTGGATTTCTGTTCATTGTAGTTTTAAGTTTTTTCACACATATCATTGCTTAATATTATTTTTCCTATAATTCTAGATGCATTATAAACACCAAATGAGATTGGAAAGACTTGTATTACCTAAAAGAGCTGTGTGCCCAATACAGTATTTACAAGGAAAAGGATACAGATTTGTCACAAAACAAAGAAATCTGCAGAAAGCATTGTTTCCACAAAGAATCTACCTTAATATATTGTAAGACACCATAGTACTTAAAATTACTTATCATCCAAAAATTCAGTAAACATTTATATCCATTTTGGCTATAGTTAGGCACCTTACTGAGCTTCTGAAATTCACATGTAGGTTGCCTTGTGTAGTGGAGAGAAATACACATTTCCAGAAAGTTTTCTACAGCTAAGTTGGTTTTGGTTTTGTTTTGTGTTGTTTTTCAAAACACCCCTTCACATTTAGGAATGAAGTATTCACTATGGGTGTGCACTATGAGATACAGATTCAAGGGGGTTTATATCTATTCTATTCTCTTCTTCAAATTCCTGCTTGGTATTTTAACATGATGACTAAACTCCTAAAGTTATTGTGAATATTTCATATAATATATATATTTTTATTTAGAGTAATTTTCCTGAGATGAGAAACTAATTTACACAATAAATAAGAATTAATTTCTTAAGCGTGACAAACCAATCATAACATGGTTGTTAAGTAATGCATTCAAAAGACACCCAGGAGGAAACACTTATTTTTGCTTTCTGAATATTCTCAACTTTTTTGTTAGGAAAGAAGCCTACATAAATGAAAGAGAATCCAATGCTAAAATAATCCAGCAATTTGATTTAAGATACATGGGATAGATACTTATGTTAACTCTTGCTAGAACTTCACTCAGCTGCAACAAATGCCATACAATAGGTAAATACCTGATATAAACTCAGGTTGAGTGAATGTACTTTGGATTTGGTCTTGTTCAGCTGAGAAAATTCAATAATACAGTATAACAGGGTTTGTCTTGCACACAAAATAAATGCTACAAGTATTTTTAAATTTTATAATAAATATTTTAATATAATAGTACATTTTTAGGTAACCACTTCATAAATATATGTTATTTTAATATTTAATATTGGTGAATATATTGGAATTAATATTCGGATAAGAAAGAAAATAGAGATCTTAACAGACCTCTGACTGACTTTCGTGGAAATATTTCAGCCTTGAAAAGGGTACATGTTATTATTTTTATTAAAAGTAGTACACAATTATGTTATCTGAATACACAGTCTTTTCAGCATGTACAATTACCCAAACTGTGCTGGGCTTAGGCTGGGTAGAGTTAATTTTATTCCCAATGACTGGCATGGGGTTGTTTTGGATTTGTGCTGAACACAGGGTTGATGATATAGGGATGTTTTTGTCATTGCTGGGCAGGGCTTACACAAAGCCAAGGCCTTTTCTGCTTTTCTTGCTCTGATGCTGGCAACGAAGCTGGGGGTGCAGGGGAGGATGGGAGGAGACACAGCCCAGACAGGTGACCCAAGCTGACCTCAGGGATATTCCTTATCACGTGACATCATGCTCAGTATGTAAAGTGGGGATTAGAAGGAGAAAGGGGAAACGTTTGGAGCGATAGAGACTGCTTTCCCAAGTCACTGTTACCAGTGATGGGGCTCTGCTCTCCTTGGAAGTGGCTGAACACCTTCCTGCCATAGGCAGCACTGAACTAATTCCTGGTTTTGGTTTGCTTGTGTGCACAGGATTCCTTTCTCTAGTAAACTGTCTTTGTCTCAGCCCACAAATTTTCCAGCTTTTACCATTCTGATTCTCCCCTCAGTCCTGCTGGTGTGGGAGTGAGCAGCTGTGTGGGGCTTGGCTGCTGGCTGGGGTTGAACATATGCATTTAGTGCAAGAAAACAAAAAACCTCTCTATCAACTATTGTCACCTTCTAATATTGCTGTATATATTTTAGTGATGTGGATAATGTTCTCTGAATCTGGATCATGGACATAGTTGAGCAACATGTTTAAAGACCTGTGCAATATGAGCTTTTTTAGAAATTAATTTAACCTTGTTCTTTATATTATTAAAATTGGAGTTTCACATTCCTCTTGATCAAAAAGGGTGCATTTCCATTATCCCCAAGGTAAAACCTCTGTATTTAAAATCACGCGTTTTGTTGCCAAAATTAATTAAGAATATAATTTCATACTGCCTTGTAGACCTTCTATTTTCTAACATTTTTATGGGATTTAACTGAAAAACATTATTCTTAGATACTGTGGAAAAGTACATGTATGATTTGGTGTTACTTCTCTTAGTAAAAGAAACATAAGAAATTGTTTTAAACAGATCTAGCTCCTCAGAAAAAATGAGAAAAATTATGTAAGAATACAAATTCAAGCAGTCTTTAGAAATTAGCTTTCCTTGTATTTTTTTTCTGACTTTTCCCAGTGTTGTTTTGTGGCTTTCTTTCAGAATAGAGAAAAAATAAACAAACAAAACTTAAACCCCTATAGTACAGTAAATTATGAAGCTTAAGGAAGCAGTGATTGAAAAGTGGTGTCTGTATTCTCTCTGTGCTTTGGACAGTGAGCTTTCATTTCATACATCATTTATAAGTAGCTTCAGTGACTTCAACAAGTCAGTAAAATCCTTTTAGACAAAGAAAGTCAGATTAATATATTTGGTTCTGAATGTTAAAAATTCCACTTTATTTTTAATTGAAGACTTTTCATTAAAATCTCTGATTTTCAGATGAAAATCTTAAATAGGTTAAGACTGCCTTGCTTCCCTCAGGATTAGTCATTGCCTTAAAGTGGGGGTGTATATTTAGTTTTGCCGGAAGCTGGGAAAAATCCACTTTTTTTTTTTTTTTTTTTTTTTTGGTTCGGNTTATTGCAACCATTATTTATCATATGTACTACAGAATTTTGTTGGTGTGTGTGTTTTGTTCCTCTTTTTTTTTTTTTTTTTTTTTGTTTATAGCATGGATATAACCAGATCACCCAATGCAGGCTTAAATCTGCACTAGGGATACTGTCAGATCCAGGACACAAGTATTGAAAAAGCATAGCACTGAATTTTTAGTAGGATCCCCAGCACCATTTTGGTTCCATCCAACCAGTTATCTCTCATGCAATGCACAGCTCAACTCGGAGGTTGGTGTCTGTAAAGAACCAGGTATAATGATTTGTCTCAAATGTAGAGGAGATGGTCCCACAAAGGTGGACCAATGATATTTTGAGCCAACTTCCTGTTTCAGCTGGAGACTTATGCTCAGTCATGCCCCACCTCAGACTCACTTCCTGGGGGAGAGCTCAAAAGGGCACATGCAGGAATGAAATGGCCCAAAAAGTTGTGTTTACATGACAAGAGGCAAACACCAGGTTAACTTTAATAAATTTAACAGATTGGTCCCCCTCTGTCCCTTTTACTTCTCTTTCACCTTCTTTGTTTTACTCATCCAGATCTGGACCATCCACGTGGCAGGATGAATGTTGGGTCTAAGGACTGATGGTCTTCGTCCTCTTTCTCTCTTTTCCACCTTTATTTCTTTCCTGCTTTGCTTTGTCTGGGCAAATCATGCCTATCATATTCTACTCCGTACACTGTACTGAAGTTTGTTGTGAAGTGGGGAGCTTGAGGAGATGTTGTGACTTTTAAGCCAGCATCTTTTGACCCAGCACCTTTGAGAAGTTTATTGTGGGAGCTGAGAGTACTCTAAAAATTTAAGAGCTGCAAAAAAACCAGCTTGTCAGCCACCACTTTTGAGAAGTAAAATTTGAGGTTATTAGCCAACACTTTTTGAGTTTAAATAGTGGGCTGATTGCCAAAGTTAAGGCAACTATACAATAAAAGCACAAATGTTCCCTGACGCGAGGCCTGCTGTCATTTTCAGCCTGAGGATAATTTATAATGAATATCAGGTTCCTTATCAATGGGTCATCCCAATACAGCATCATCCCTGGTATCACTCACAGGTGTGGTAGTAGTACCATAGAAAACAGGGCTGGAAGAGGCCGTAAAGGGGCACCTCCTTCATCTGCTATGTCAAACAAGGTTCAGTTAAGCTCAAAATGAAACAACACTGTGCCTTGGCAGCTAAAAGTACTGACAGGAACATTAGGCACAGCATAGATAACTGGTCAAAGGAAGAGATTGCCCCACTAAACTTGGTATTGGTACAATCTCACATCAAGAAAGGTGAAGAGTTTTGAGCTCCACAATGTAAAAAAAAAAAAAAAAAAAAAAAAAAAAAACAAAAAAAACCCCAAAAAC
>VWZN01004560.1:0-31431 GCA_013396955.1 Regulus satrapa
GCGCTGCCCTGCCAGACATGCTGAAACTCTAGCACAAACTAGAGTCTAAAGCAGCAAAGTGGTATGCTACCNCGATGCCAATGGAGCAAATGGATTGCTCTCATCACACAGTGTGCCCATATTAGAAAAGTGAATCGTCCTGGGATTTTGGAAAAAATTACAAATTTTACCTGAAGGTGAAAACCTTGATCTCGCTGAGGAAGAGGAGCAGAAACAAGTGACAAGTGCTGAAGAAGCTCCACCATACAACCAACTGCCAGCAGATGAAACATGCTACGCTCTTTTCACTGACAGTTCCTGTTGCCTTGTAGGGATGAACCAGAAATGGAAACCAGCCGTATGGAGCCCCACACGACAAGTCACACAAGCTNTCTGGAAGTCAGCTTTGCCATTAAGAGGAGCAAAGGCCAGGGACCTGCCCGAGAGATCCAGCTCCTGGGGGTGAAGTGGCAAGATAGACAGCATCGGATTCCTATCCAGGTCATCAATAAGATCACTGCAATGTCTCCACCAACCAGCAAGAAGGAAACACAAACCTTCCTAGGAACCATAGGTTTTTGGGGAATGCACGTTCCTGAGTACAGCCAGATTGTGAGCCCTCTCTGCCTGGTCACCCGCAAGAAGAACGATTTCCACTGGAGACCTGAACAGCAACAAGCCTTTGCCCAGATCAAGCAGGAGATCGCTCATGGAGTAGCCCTTGGCCCAGTCAGGACAGGGCTAGAAGTGAAGAACGTGCTTTACTCTGCAGCCGGGAGCCATGGTCTGTCCTGGAACTTTTGGCAGAAGGTGTCTGGTGAGACTCAAGGTCAACCACTGGGATTCCGGAGCTGAAGTTACAGAGGGTCTGAAGCCAACTACACTCCCACAGAGAAGGAAATCTTGGCCACCTATGAAGGAGTTCAAGTTGCCTCAGAGGTAATTGGCACAGAAGCACAACTCCTCCTGGCACCCCAATGACTGGTTCTGGAGTGGATATTCAAAGGAAAGTTTCCCTCCACCCACCATGCCATCGATGCCAATGGAGCAAATGGATTGCTCTCATCACACAGTGTGCCCATATTAGAAAAGTGAATCGTCCTGGGATTTTGGAAAAAATTACAAATTTTACCTGAAGGTGAAAACCTTGATCTCGCTGAGGAAGAGGAGCAGAAACAAGTGACAAGTGCTGAAGAAGCTCCACCATACAACCAACTGCCAGCAGATGAAACATGCTACGCTCTTTTCACTGACAGTTCCTGTTGCCTTGTAGGGATGAACCAGAAATGGAAACCAGCCGTATGGAGCCCCACACGACAAGTCACACAAGCTCCTGAAGGAGAAGGTGGATCAAGCCAGCTTGCTGAACTCAAAGCCATTCAATTGGCCCTAGACATAGCTGAGAGGGAGAAGTGGCCAAAGCTCTATCTTTATACTGACTGCTGAATGGTAGCCAATGCTCTGGGGATGGCTGGAAAGGTGGAAAACGGCCAAATGGCAGCATAGGGGAAAACCAATCTGGTCTGCTGATGAGTGGAAAGTCATTGCCAGTGGAGAAGCTACCTGTGAAAGTCTGTCATGTAGATGCCCTTGTCCCCAAGAACCCTCATACGTGGTGAATATGAAAGCCTATTAATTTCAAAATCATAATAATTCAGAGAGTGAGAGTTTACATTCTCTATTTTACAAGGGAGANGCTAGAAGTGAAGAACGTGCTTTACTCTGCAGCCGGGAGCCATGGTCTGTCCTGGAACTTTTGGCAGAAGGTGTCTGGTGAGACTCAAGGTCAACCACTGGGATTCCGGAGCTGAAGTTACAGAGGGTCTGAAGCCAACTACACTCCCACAGAGAAGGAAATCTTGGCCACCTATGAAGGAGTTCAAGTTGCCTCAGAGGTAATTGGCACAGAAGCACAACTCCTCCTGGCACCCCAATGACTGGTTCTGGAGTGGATATTCAAAGGAAAGTTTCCCTCCACCCACCATGCCATCGATGCCAATGGAGCAAATGGATTGCTCTCATCACACAGTGTGCCCATATTAGAAAAGTGAATCGTCCTGGGATTTTGGAAAAAATTACAAATTTTACCTGAAGGTGAAAACCTTGATCTCGCTGAGGAAGAGGAGCAGAAACAAGTGACAAGTGCTGAAGAAGCTCCACCATACAACCAACTGCCAGCAGATGAAACATGCTACGCTCTTTTCACTGACAGTTCCTGTTGCCTTGTAGGGATGAACCAGAAATGGAAACCAGCCGTATGGAGCCCCACACGACAAGTCACACAAGCTCCTGAAGGAGAAGGTGGATCAAGCCAGCTTGCTGAACTCAAAGCCATTCAATTGGCCCTAGACATAGCTGAGAGGGAGAAGTGGCCAAAGCTCTATCTTTATACTGACTGCTGAATGGTAGCCAATGCTCTGGGGATGGCTGGAAAGGTGGAAAACGGCCAAATGGCAGCATAGGGGAAAACCAATCTGGTCTGCTGATGAGTGGAAAGTCATTGCCAGTGGAGAAGCTACCTGTGAAAGTCTGTCATGTAGATGCCCTTGTCCCCAAGAACCCTCATACGTGGTGAATATGAAAGCCTATTAATTTCAAAATCATAATAATTCAGAGAGTGAGAGTTTACATTCTCTATTTTACAAGGGAGACTCTTGTCTTCCCTATCAGATACCTGTTGTCCAAACCATGACAATAGTTCAAATACTTAAAATATTCCTCTAGCATCTAAAGTATTCATTGCTTGGAAAAGTAACATTAAATGAAACATTCCAAGTTTTGAGAACTGACAGCTGCCTAGTGAAATCCAAGGGGAAAAGCAATGTCCATAATCTTTGAAATTCAAGTTTTTTTTACCAACTTTCATTGACATTTATGTTTCTAGAACCTGGAAATCTTAAACCTCAACCTCTCTTTCCATGGCCAGCATGGATGATACATTGAGAGCTTCCTCTACAAAGAACCTTCAATTTATGGTATCAATCTTAAACAATCTTTCTGCTTTCTAATTCCTTAAAGATAAAAACCTATCTGCCAGTTCCATGCTAGAGTCTCCATATGCAAGTGGCTTTTCTGATGCTTCTTAATCTGAAAAAGAGAGCCAGAATTTGTTTATAACATTGCTTCTTTTGTAAAAAGGTTATATAAAGAATGTTGAAATTAAAATACTAAAATTCTCTCAAATATTTTTGAAAAAGAAAGAATATAGGATAGTTATAGAGCACTTAACTTTTTAAAACTTCCTTCCAAATCCCAAGAACCATCTTTGAGCTGGACTCTTGTGCAACATAAAAACACCACCACTCAACTCGTTGAGAAAAGTTCTTTGTGCCTACATTTGTGTCAGAGGGAACAAGTTCCTTGTTTGGGAGGCAGTGCTTATCCATTGGAGAGAAGAAACAGGAGTAGTAAGCAGTACAATTTAGGTCAGAGATTAAATTTTACTCCTGGGAAATCTATTTCCAAAAAGAAAATCTACTATATTTTGTTTAAAAGCTGAGCTGTTGGTCTTGCATATAGTTCAAACACATAGATGCCAGTAAATAATTTGTAATAGCAGATAGCATTACACCCTACTTGTGAATTATGCACTAGTCCACAAAATGCTTAGTGTAGACCCCTACTCCATTGAAGCCTGGTTTTACTACTGGCCTAAATTTATGACTTTCCCCCTTTACAGCAGAGAGTTGGCACCAACAGTCCTGAGATGTACTGGTGAAACCTTTGAGCTGTATAAACATTAATGATAGAGCGAAGGTATTGAAGAGCAACCTGTGAGCAGGACGTACTAGAGTTAAGCAAAAAGACTGTCTACAGAGATTAGTGCAGGGGAAAAAGAATACTGTCAACCTGTTCAATTCAGTTAGCACTTTCAGTAAAAGGCACTGAGGGTGCTGGCTGAGGTGATGAAATCATGCTGCTGAAACTCATCTACTGCTACTTCAGAAATAATCTAATAAAATTAATGCTGAAGCTGGTATTTTACAAGTGCTTGTAAATGTAGCTGTCATGATCAGGAAAGAGAAACTCCAGTGATTATATCAAAATGTGGGGATATGAAAACATGAAGCTGGTAGTGGATAGAGGAGAAAATAGCAGTTGAATTAACAACACAGTTGCTTGTGAAAATCTGTTCAGTCCTTCATTAAAAGGTAATTTGAAGCTTGTAGTGGAAGAAATGAGTGTTCAAATATTTTAGCATCTACCAAAGATAGACCAGAAACAAGGTGACTAGAAAGGGGATGGCTTGAAAACACCTAAAATCATGACATTTTGAGGTGGCTTTTCAGCTAGTCTATAACTATTAAAAGTGTACTTCCCTTCTGTGGGACTGCCCTCATTTACATGAGCTGAGAAGGTGACCTAATATTTATCACTGCAACTGGTGATGGATGTAGGCTTTTTGAGGAAAAGGTAGAGGCATCTTTTTAGAAATTGGTGAGGCTGAAAATGGGGTACTGGGTGCAGTTTTGAATTTGCCACTATAGAATACAGACATACTGAGACTAGTCCATTAGAGGGCCACAAGGATGATCAAGGAGTTAGAGTAGCTGATCTATGAGGAGAAGCAAGGAGAGATGAGGCTATTTAGTGTGTAGAACAGAAGGGTAAGGGGGATGTTAGTTTAAATACCTGATGGGAGGGATTAAAGAAAATGGAGTTTGAGTCTTGCCAGTAGTGTCCAGACTACTGAGGTTGACTCTAGAGACCCCCTACTTGGAGACATTCAAAACCCTGAACGACATCCAGAGCCACCTACTGTCCTTGACTCTGTCTTGAGCAGGGGCATTGTTCTTGATGAACTGCAGACTTTGCTTCCTGCCACAACCCTTTTAAAATTCTTTCACCAGAGAAAACTGATAAAGGGTGAATTGGTGAAGAGGGGTGTTTTTTATTATTGTTATTACCATAAAGATTTATAATCTAGTATTGGTAAAGAAATTGAAACTCAGTTCTCTTGAAGCAAACTATGCAACTGAAATATGCAAATGTGTGAAAGAAATATTTGAATTTTTTTCTTTGCTTCTTATCTGGTTTTGGAGGGTAGCTTTTTTAGGCTTGCAGATAGTTTAGAAGTGTTAAACATGACCAAAGGCAAGGGGAAGGACTAAAAAGTCACTTCAATTGCAGAGTCAAAGTTCTTTGAGCAAAATCTGGGCTCTTCTCTTTTGGCTAGTTCAATCTACATGGAGCTTTTATAGTACTGACCAAAAAAAGAAAAAAAAGCCATAACTAAAGATACATTGACAAAACAGCATTTTACCTTGAGTGAAGAGAAAAAAAAATGTTTATGTGTTATAAAACAAATTAAATATGCTGAAACATAAGCCAGTCTTCTCATCTGGAGGGAAGGCTTTCAAAGATATCATGTTTTGAGAGTAAATGGGGGCTCAATTCCAATCAAAGCAATGAAGAGGTAAACAACCAAAGGCCAAATCTGAAAAAGGACTTAGGCCATATTTTCAGTGTAGCCATAAAAACATGACTGGTAACACCATTGAATTAGGAAGCTTAAATTTAACTTGTGTTTGTTTACAATATTTATCAGTAGTTTATTCCATTTTAAAACCCACCAATTGCTTTCTATTTCTTTTAGTAGCAGATACACCTAGGCTGGCTTTACATTAGCCACCTGAGGTGCCAGCAGAACAACTGCAGTCTAGATTTCTGAATGTATTAAAAAACCTGACTGGTATTCTGGGGTTTCGAGAAGGTGGAAGCCACTGTCTTCTATGGCAGCTAATGATCCAACACACATTTTTTCAACCATTCAAGGTAGAAACTATGGATTTATGCTCTTTTGAGCAGAAGAAGAAATGGAGAAGCCTGCTTATCTGAGGGTTTGGTGCTCTGGATCAGAGTTCTGAGGGTGGGTGGGATACAAGGCCTAGAGAAATGTAGCCTAATGCAAACTTTCATGTCACAAATCAATAATGTTTTAGGTGGCTAAGCAGTTAAATTTTTCATTAGTTTAATGGAGAAGAAATAAGAAAGCTGAGACTGAAATTTTGGAAGGAGCTCTGGAATTAGATTAGGGGGTGAGGGTATAAATCAAACAATAAACTTTGACTTTAAAGTGTCTGTGTATAGTCAACATAACCATATTAACATTGTTACAAAGTAAAGCATTGACAAGAAAGAGTTGGACGGCTGTAAGTCACCTGTTACAAAACTAGTGCTGTATAAGAAAATATCCCATACTCTATTTTCAAAGGCATGTTTCTACTCAGGAATATATGTGGAAATGTTTTTCAGAAGTAAAAAGGACACATTTGAGGAGTTCCTTTTCAAATACGTCTTCTGCAGCAAGAGCTTTGATATCTATCATTCCTCTGTCGCCTGTCAAATTGAATTGCTAGCAAGTGAAGTAAGAAAATCTTTGCATTGTGTTGAAATAATTCCTTAATTTTAGCACTGAAGAGCGTTAAATCTGCATCGGGCTTGCTTCTGCTATTCAATCCCACGGTACACTTTATAAAGACTCTAATAGCTTTTAGAATTTGTAGAAAGATAAATCTAGTAAGGGAAACAATATGTAGGCATATTTATCTAATACAGAAAATGCATGTAAAAATTCTGCATAAATCCCATTTCAGATACCTCCCTCTTATTGAACCCAGCTATGACTCCTAATGCCCTTATGAATTTACAACTCTGAAGTTCAGAGAATCTTCCACTTCTTATAGCCAGGATATAAAACAAGGACCTGCCTGAAACAAGGGATTTAAAATTAAGGGTTGGAATTGAAAAGAATTAATCAAGAAATAAAAGGGAGAAAGAAAGGAAAAGGGGGGAAACTGAGGAATGCTAAGCAGTCCTCTGTGCCTGTGACTATCAGTCAAGGCAAGAAGCCAGAAGACAAATGAAGGGTCAGATTGACAAACACAGAGCCAATGCAAGGCTGAAGAGGAGACACAGTGATAACAGCCAAAAAGTCTCTAAACCAGCAAAAACTGATATTACAAGACATGCGCAGAAGAAAGGAGGCACAGTTACTTGGGAAAAGGTTTCTTGACAAAAAGATCTGAGCAATAGGTCACAGAATCAGAACGAAAAGGGGCTCATTTCCATAGGGGTGGGAACAGGTGGAGTTAGGAAATGCATATGCATAGCCGTGTTATGTAATACCCAATTTCTAAGGATAAAAAGCAGGACATGAACTACAGAAGGCGTGCATGCCTGTATGGGATGTGTGCCCAGCACTGCAAAATACATACCTACTTTGCAAACTGCTTAGTTTGTAAAGTCTCTCTATCTGCAATTCACTGCCATTCTGTGTGATAAACAGAAACAACAGTGCTGCTTCTTGTGATGGTTTGAAATGGAATGCAAATGAGCTACATTCCTCCTAAATTGAAGGATTATCTATACTCAAAGAATAGCAAGGCAAACAACAGAGATAAGACCAGCTAAGCTTACCAAACACTTACTCAATATCTTTCATCCAGAAGTAATTTGTGTCCTGCAGTTCTGCAGTCAGAACACTGAGGATGAAGAAGTACTTTTTAAATTATAAACTAAAGCTTTGCTTCCTGCTTTATTTTACCTTGCTGGAGTACTTAATGATGATCTTTTAAAAAATACATAAGTTTTGGTTGGTATATATGATCATAATATATATGTATACATATAGTTATACATACAATACGAATTATTATACATAAAATACATAATACATATGCTTTACAGCAACAGACCTCTCATTAGGGGTAGAAATGAGCCAAAACACAGACTCTCAATTAGCAATCTTAAAATGGTCCTGGTTTATTCTTCTTTACTACTTAACCATCCTGACTCTGACCAAGCTCCTACTGTAGGGTCCAACTGTGGACTCTGACTGCTGGTTATTTCCTGATGGACTATGATTGCAAGTATTAGTTTGCAGACTCTGACCATGGGCTTTTACCTTGCTTGACTATAACTGCAGGCTCTAACTCCATCAGACCCATATTAACATCACAGCAGATATTTTACAGCAGCAACTCTCTTCCTTGTTTCATTATTTTTGTCTCTCTGGATTGTTCTGTCTTCCTCAGGGCTCTTTTACTTCCTCAAGGTTTCTCTTTCTCCAGGTCCTCTTTCTCAAGGTATCCCTTGTCCAGCCAACCCATCCCTTTTATCACACTTACCTTTATCAGTCAGAGCTGCGACCCATTAAGGGCAAGACTGTTCCTCTTCTTTGGTAATTAGTACAACTGTGACTTAACAGGGGCAAAACTGCCTGTAATCCCTTCTGCTACACCTACGTATATTAGTTAAATATCAGTTCAGACACAGCATAGCAATATTTTGATAATAGATCCAAGTTAAAAACCAAGGGCAAAATGAAGAAAAAGCAATCCCTCCCCTGCTAAAAATGTTTAAGTTTATTCATGGGAACAGCCATAGTTCCATAGTCTTGACAGATGCTTTTACAAAAAGAGTGTATTTGAACTTTTAAAGGACAGGTTTTAAGAAGTGTGCATTAATATCCTGATTTGTTCTTCATCAGGAAATTCAGAAAAAAATTTAAAATTAAAGCAGAAATCTGACCTAATATTTTGCTTTTAAAAGTCAAAGGTGTCTGCTAAGGAAGGCAGGAGTCTCCCCTGTAATGGAAAATGAAATTTCCTCTCTCCTAATTATAATTTCGAAATTAAGAGGTGCCTAGGCAAAGATATTGGGATAGGAATAACAGTTCTTTATTAGCAAGGAGAAAAAAAAAATAAAAACAAAACACCAAAGCGAAAACCAAAGCAAAACCAAACAAATTTAAAAACCTCAACAAACTACAACTTAATAGGAATATTAAAATAAAATATGTAGCAGTTCACATACCTGGTTCTCTAGTTTCTATGTAATCCCTCCCTCCAAGTGTGACATGTTTATCCCCTCCCTGTCCCTGGAATGTTATCCTATTGGCTGATGTTATATGCTTCCCTGCCCCTTTCCTGAGGTTTGAAGTACCTGGGAAAATCTTTCTTCTTCCTTTTTTCCCTCCTGGACTCCAGTCTGAATAAACATCCAACATTATCCTGGAAGAAAAAGCAGCCCTTTGGTCTTATATCTTGGTCATGAAATGCTCCCCTGCCTTCCCCTCAACATAGCTAACCAGGGATTATTTGGGGAGGGAAAAGGGGAGCAGCTTCAGGTGACGCCCAACGTGTGGCTTCAGGACCCCACAGGACAGCTGGAAAAAATCCTACTGGTGTTTTAATAAGCCTTGGAAATGTCAACTACCTTGTCAATTCAGTGACAGGGGTCGGGTTGGTAGCTCGCAGGGAACACGAGTCAGCCCAGACCAAGAACCTTTTTGCAACACCGAAGAGACGCTGCGTCCCTCAGGGAAGAGGTACCCAGGGACGCGGGAGCGCAGGTGATCCGGTGGTTGTAGTGGGGGTTTAAGGGGGCATGGTGGTGGTGGTGCCGGTGCCGAACGTGCCCCCACCCCTGGTATTGGGATCTGGCGAGCCCACCTAGCAGCACACGTGGTATGTGTGGGTTGGTACCAGTGGTGCGTCCCAGGCTCCATGGCAGTTTTAACTCTGACCGCAGTTTTGGGTCTTTTTCTGCTTTCTCTAGGTGGCAAAAAACGGGTAGACTTGTCTGTGTAGGAAAGCCTTTACACTGGCCATGGGTTCTCGCATTTCTACACAGCAAAGGTTAACTATTCCCAAATTAAGAGTATCTTATAGGTTGGAAATATCTCTGTCTCAAAATATAAGCTGAAAAAATTCGTAAAATGGGTATTCATGCATTTTCTGGATTTGAACATTAATTCCCTCTTTGAATGGGACCAACTATTCCCAAATTAAGAGTATCTTATAGGTTGGAAATATCTCTGTCTCAAAATATAAGCTGAAAAAATTCGTAAAATGGGTATTCATGCATTTTCTGGATTTGAACATTAATTCCCTCTTTGAATGGGACCAAATTGGACAAACATTAACCGTGCGTCTTGAACAGGGAGAGAACACAGTTGGTAAATACATCCCTCTGTTCCTTTTAATTCAGAAAGCAATTCTACAAAGACACGAGAAAAAGCTAGAAAAAGCTTTAGTTCCCTTCCCTTCTTCCCTTCCCTCAGCTCCCTGGTCAAAGGGTTCATCTAAAGTACCTTTTGTGAGAGTTCAAGATGCTTGCCTCTCAGGATTCAGACAATTCTCCAAGCGTACTGACCCCATCTGCTTTGCGTAGGCAGGTGAAGGTTCCTTCCCATACCCTTCCCTTCCTGTAGATAATCCCGGAAAGCATGGCTTGAAAAGTGATTCCTCCCTGCAGGGAGGGGGAGGCACAGCTAAATCTCCACATGTGCCAGACCGTCATGGCGCCAAACATGAGCTCTCCTCTCCTCCCCCCCACCCTTCCCATAACCCTTTTCTCCCACAGGTTCCTGCCCCCAAACTTCTCTCCACCCATAATCATTTCCGCCCTCAGAATCCTTCTCTCTCTGGGTGCCCACCCTGCGTGACACCACCCTGTGACCCCTCCCTTCTGCCTGCTTCCAATGGGATGGGGAGTGGAGCAGGAGGCGGGAATAGAGCGGGAGTCAGGGCAGGGACTGGGAACGGGGTGGGAGCTGGAGATGGGGATGGGGCTGGGGGCTGGGCCAGGATGGGGGTGAGAGGTAGAGCCCCTCCTGGTTCCTAGGGTCTGGAGGGCAAGCCCAGGAATGAACAGGGAGGTGAAGCTCCCCCACTGCATTCCAATGGCAGGTGTGGTGGTCCTGCTGTGCACTGCTCTCATGGCCCCGGGGGATTCCCTGGGGGATTGGAGGATGGGTCCCCTCAGCCTGTTTCCACTGTAGAGCCCCGTGACCAGGCATGGCCCCGCCCCTCTGGGGGATGGGGGAATGCTATCCCTCCCAGCTCACAAGCAGGACAAGCCTCCCTTACCATGACAAATTAATACAATTCCCCGGGAACCAGGAAATTCGGACTAGTTTTTTTTTTTCCCTACAGTGGTCCTGCAGTTCTGAAGTCAGAACACTGACTTTTACCAGAACAAGGCATCAAAATAGACGTTATAAGCCCTTCACATTTCAAGACAAAAAAGAAATTTGCAAGGTTCAGAGGGAATTTGGTCGTAACAGTGAAATATTTAAAAGCATGATTAAAACTTCATTAACTTCAAATTATTTGGTTCCCACAGATATTGAAGATCTCTTCAGGTATTTGCTTACACCCTCTGAATTTGATTTATGAGAGAATACATGAAAACAGTTTCTAAAAACCTACTGGTAGAATTGTTACAAACCAATCACCTAAATGTAGATTTGTTAAATAATTCTATTACCTTTGATCATTTATGCGGTGAAGAAATATGGGAAAAACCTGATGACCAAACAAGAGCTTTACCACAAGCCATGCTAGATAAAATCACTGTGGCTGCAGAGAAAACTTTTAATCAGCTACCAACAGCTGAGACTAAGGGTAGTTACATTAATGTAAAACAGATGCCCTCAGAAGGATTTCTGCAATTCTTAGATCGCTTAAGAGAACAGGTCTCCTGTCAGGTAGAAGACCCCATTGTACAGGCAGAATTAATCAAGGAGATTGCTCAGAGAAGTGCTAACGAGTCTTGCCATAGGGTCATTCTGGGCTTGCCATTTGATCCCCCTCCGACACTTGCACAGATGATAGAAGCCTGTGCGAGGAAAGCAGAGATGTTTTCACAGGAAAAAAGACCTCCTTGGACCAACCAAAGAACTGTTGCTGTGGTTTCATCCAAAACAAGGAGGAAACAGATGACGTCTGACCAGCAAAATCGAGTCTGTTTCCATTGCAGAAAACCAAGACATTTTTTGAAAAGCTGTCCTTTAAAACATCGGAAAAACACTGATTCCAGCTTGCCAAAAAACTTGTGTCACAGCACTTCCCTGCCTTGCGCACAGACATAAATGAAGTGGGAACCAATCTCTGTCCTTTAATAAAAAAGGAGGAAACAGGGAAGGGAGTTGCGAGAGAACATGGAAGTCATAATGGGGATGGTTTTCATTTTAAGGCTTGGAAACCCATTGGTCGATTTGATTATTAACCACTAAAGCATTTAATTTCAGATTTAATCACTGGATAGTCATTGAGGTAGACTTGCCTGAGAATACACTTGATCTGACGGCATGGCTCAAGGACCTGAATGGTAATTACTTTGTTATTGGGGATACCACACACACACAATGGGAAATTGAGATAGTCCTATGACTATAAAAGGAAATGTTACAGAACTCATAATTCTAGCTCATTGTCCTCACCCACCATTTTTTGTCTCTAAGGGACAGATAATTGCCCAGAAAATCCCAGTTCCAATGGGGATCCCAGTAAGCAATAAAACACCTGATGTTTATTGGGCTGAAGTGATTGTGGAAGACAAACCTATTATGGGTTGTAACCTTACCCGTGGATCAGACAGCCAACATGTGATAGGGCTGCTGGACACAGGAGTAGATATAACCATCATATCACAAAAGATCTGGCCATTGAGTTGGGAGTTACAACTCGTAGCAGGAAAAATCCAGCGTATAGGAGGAATGTCCTTCGCAAAAATTTTAAAAACATAGTGCAAATCGAGGGTCCACACGGTCTAATTGCTAGCATCTGTCATTGTCTCTGATTACAAATGTTCGTTATGGGGAAGGGACACCATGTGCCAATGGGGTGTCAAATTACCGATCCCCAAGACCCCTTAGGATTTTTAGAGGGGGCTGCTGCAGAGTGCCTTACCCAGAAGTTAAAATGGCTCAGCCATGTACCTCTCTGGATACCTCAGTGGCCCCTTAGTAGAGAGAAGCTGAAGGTGTTAAATGAACTTGTCGGAGAACAATTTAAAAAGGGTCATATTGAAGAGTCTACCAGCCCTTGGAATTCCCCAATTTTTGTGATAAAAAAGCCAGGCAAAGAAAAGTGGCAGCTCCTTCATGACCTTAGAGAAATAAACAATATCATTGAGGATATGGAGTCACTCCAACCCGCTATGCCCTTGCCAACTATGCCTCTGCAAAACTGGTAATTAGCAGTCTGGGAAATCAAAGATTGCTTCTTGGGGCCTGAGGATGCCCCAAGATTTGCCTTCTCAGTTCCCTCTATAAACAGGGAAGTTCCTATGAAGCGTTACCACGGGAGAGTTTTGCCCCAAGTTCTTAAATGTAGTCCTTTCATATGCCAGCACTTTGTGGCAATGTTGTTTCCTCCAGTGCAGGCCCAATGCAAAGATGCCATCATCCTCCATTACATGGATGATATCCTGGTGTGTGGACCCAATAATACTGTACTGGAAGACACACTTGGCCTAGAGGTTAAAGTTTTAACCTCTGATGAATTTCAATTACAGGAGGACAAAGTTCAAAGGATGCAACCGTGGAAATAGCTGGGTTTGGAAATTACAGCACGAACGATTTTTCCGCAGAAATTGAAAATCAATTGTAACCCTAAAACCCTAGCAGACCTCCATGCACTCTGTGGTTCATTGAATTGGGTCAGACTCTGGTTAGGTGTCACTAACCAAGATCTGAGTCTTGAGTCCCCTTCTCAATTTGTTAAAGGGAGAGAGAGAGTTAACCTGTCCCAGGGAGCTGACCCCAGAGGAAAAAGACACTCAAAATAGTAGAGAATGCATTAGCCGAGAGACAGGCTAATAGCTATAATCCTGAGCTGCCTTTCAAATTTATCATTTGGGGAAAGTTACCACACCTGCATGGGTAAATATTTCAGTGGATCAAGGGGCAGAAGGATTCACTTTTAATCATAGAGGGGGTCTTCCTCTCTCAGCAACGATCCAAAACCATCACTAAACCAAAGGAACTGATGGCTCAGCTAATTCAGAAAGCAAGGATAAAGCTATATGAGCTATAAGCCTGTGACTTTATTTGCATATATCTTCCGGTGAAACTTTCCAAGGAAGGAAAAAGATCTCTTGAGAAATTAACAAAAGAGATGCTGGAACATCTTCTCCAGAGTAATGCTGAATGCCAGCTAGCTCTGGACAATTTCAGGGGATAGATCTCTGTCCACAGCTCTTCACACAAGCTGTTCCATGAGGAGTTTAAACTCATTCCTCAGGAAAAGAGGAGCCATAAGCCACTGAAGGCAGTCACGGTGTTCACAGATGCATCAGGGGCATCGCACAAGTTGGGGATGACCTGGAGAGATCCACAGACTCAGTGTTGGGAAGCTGATGTTCAGTTTGTGGAGGGATCCCCTCAAATTGCAGAACTGGATGCAGTGGGGAGAGCTCTTGAGAGGTTCTCAGAACCAATTAATTTGGTCAACAATTCAACTTATGTTGCAGGGGTATGTCCAGAGCAGAACAGGTAGTTCTCAAGGAGATTGATAATGAACATCTCTTTCAGCTGATTTCAAGGCTGATACATTTGGTATCCCACAGGGAACACCCATTTTATGTTATGCATGTAAGATGACACTCTGATTTGCCAGGTGAAATTGCAGAGGGGAACAGACAAGCAGACCTTCTTGCTGCCCTTGCTGAAAAAGCACCTCCTCCTGACATTTTTCAACAAGCAAAAATAAGTCACCAGAAATACCATCAAAACATTCCACAGCTGGTTCGTCAGTTCCGCCTCACACGGAACCAGGCTAAAGCCATTGCAGGCACATGTCCCAACTGCCAGCTCCAGGCCATGCCATCATTTGGTGTCAGGGTTAACCTCAGCCTCAAAAGCTGCGAGATATAGCAAACAGATATAACCCATGTTCCCAGTTTTGGACGTCTGAAGTGTGTACATGTAAGTGTTGATGCATACTCTGGTGCAATATATGCTTCTGCCCACGTGGGAGAAAAGGCTCTGTATGTAAAACAACATTTAGTACCAGCCTTTGCAGTGCTTGGGATCCCTAGAGAAATTAAAACAGACAATGGCCCAGCGTACATATCCACGGAGTTCCTGGAATTTTTCCAGCAGTGCGGAATGGAGCATAAAACAGGCATCCCCCACTCTCCCACAGGCCAAGGTGTGGTTGAGCGTGCCCACAGAACATTGAAACAGGTATTAGATAAACAGAGTGATTTAACAGCTCAGATGTCCCCACAGCAGAAACTCTATAAAGCAATGTTCACTATCAGTTTCTTGAATTGTTCCTTTGAGAATATGACTCCCCCGGTGATGCATCATTTTACCAGTGGTGACCAATTAAAACAACTCATCATCCACCAGTTTTGATTAAAGACCCAGAAACCTGGGAAACTAAGGGACCCTATGTGTTAGTTACCTGGGGTCGTGGATATGCATGTGTGCCCACACACTCAGACCCATGTTGGATACCCCAGAAGTGGGTACAACCTTTTGTTTCTAATAATCCCACTCCAGCTGAAGGAGAGGAGAACCAAGTTGAAGTTGCCTCAAAGACATGAAAAGGCAAGGAAGAGGAGACATCATCCTAATCTCGAGCCTCTTCCCAGCTGACTCAGGAATCTTTAATATGTGCTTTAAACTGTTTGTTTTTACTTTTAGAGAGATATACCTCTCACTCCCCATTCCAGACACATCCCAAAAGCCTCCCTAAAGGACTGTTCCTCATTTGTGGGGATCGAGCATGGGCAGGGATTCCATCCCCTCTCCTCAGAGGGCTGTGTACCATAGGGCATCTATCACTGCTTACATCCAGTCAAACAAAATGGCCCCTTAACAGAAGACAAAGATGGGTCCTGGAGAAAATAAAGAACACTGCCCCACCTAGGTTCATCTGATGGTGATAGAATACACACCCTTAGCCACATCCTGCATTGCAACCCATGACACCTAAAAAACTTTGTGTGGCTTTTTTGTATTTATGTTGCTTTATTTTATAAATTGTTTCAAAAGGTGACAGAAGAGGCAGAGTCCCTGCTTCAGGCATTGTAATATCTCCACTTCAAAAAGACTATTACTCTGTCAAAGGACAACCACTATCACTCGTAATGTTTCCTCGGGGGATTTCACCATCACGTCATCAGTGTGATCCCTCTCCAACTCCCCCTTAATATCTTATTCATGATGCTAGTGTGAGCCACCAAGCTTCTAGAGGAAGGCTAAATAATGGACAGACCATTAGGGTAAACAAAATTAAATTTTCCTACTAATTTAAGGATAAAAAGGTGGAAACAAATAGCATTATATGCATCCAATTTAAAAATTAATAGATCTAAGAAATTAAAAATATCAAACCAATATTTGTACATAATTAGGAAGTTAGCTAATTATTTTGTCTGTTGAACCAGTACATCAACATTATACACAGCACAATCACATTTTAATAGGATGCTTCTTTATTTTTAACCATCCCAATGAATGATTTTTTTTTTCTTGTCTAAGTGAAAAGACTTACTTAGAAAGTGTTGACTCCTGGGATTCTTGAACTGCTTATCACCAGAACTAAATACCTCCTTGCCCAAAATGAGGTGAGGAGCATGGCTGAAAGAGTGCTGGGCCGGGTCAAGGCTGAAAACCTTGTTTAGAAATAACTGAGTTTTGTCTTTAGCTTTGTCTCTTACTCACTGTCTTTGCCTGCATTAAAATGCAAATGCCTTTTTTTTTTTTTTAAGGAGTAGTAAAAATTAGATTAAGTAAAATGGCTCTGAGCATCAATATTGCAATAAGAAAATGTTTTGTTGGGTTTTTTTTTGTTTTGTGTGGGGTTTTTTATTTTTTGGTTTTTTTTGGGTTTTTTTGTACTGTGACACCTTGTCTTTTCCTTTATATAATCTGAATGACTTTAGGCAGCTGCAATTGCATGAAGTACAGCTAATTTATGTAATAGAAAAATGTGCCTAGGTATTAAATTGTTTCTTTCTTAACACTTTGGATTAAAGTGGAGAAAAAAATCCAGTGAGCAGGGAACTGCAGTACAAGACTGAGTATCTTGCTTTTATAATTCATTACTTTGTACTGTACTGCCAGAAAACTATTTTTAAATCTTCTCTGCAGTTGCACAGTTGTAGCTTATATCTGTTCTAAAGGAAGCAAGGTTGCCCTACTGATTTTTCCCTTCTCTCAAGGGTAAACTAAAATCCATTAAACTTCAATATATGCTTTAAACCCTGTACGTTAATAGCTGTGATGGAAATATTATGTATTTATTTCTAACAAGACATCCATTTTGGAAAGTAAAATAAATAGGCATACTTGAAAGCTATTGCCTCTTTATTCTCCTAAAGTCACTGTCTTTGTGCCTAAAGCTTGAAAGTTTGTTTTGCTGGCACCATGGCAAAGTAAGCAAATGTGTCTCCATAGAGCAGATGCCTGCTGCCTATAACCCGACAACAAATAGTTTGTGAAAATTAGCATAGACATTCAACAAGAACTTATATTGCCCCAAAGAAATCCAGAAAAATATTTCTGATTCTTGCTCATATTAGCAGAAGATAAATAAATAGTAGATATGGAGGAAAATTTTAATTTAATCTAACTAGCAATAGATGGGAATAAACATAATGACAGAGATAAGCAAGAATCTACACATGCCATGATCATGCCCACAAACACATACACACACACACACAAATTTTAAAATTGACTGTATACAAAATGAAGATGTATCCTGAGTTTTCTCATGCAAATTTCAAAGATTCAGATAAATATTACTTAAACTCAGCCTTTGTATTGATTTTAGAACAAGGAACAGAAGATGGAAGAAACTGAAAGGGAGGACAGAAAATCTGAATCAGAGATTCCTTTGAGACCTTTTGTAACATATCAGCTACGCTGTAAGATACAAGAGCCTCTGAGCTATATTACACAATCCTAGTTCTTGTAGAGTTAAACAATAATTTTCTCTGGTTTTCTAAAAGTCTTCTTTTCTGAATTTATGTTATGCATCCAAATATTCTTGAGTTAAGGTGCTAGTATGGTATCCGAAATCAAAACCCAGTGATTTACAAAGAAGTTATCTAGCTGTGGTATTCCCTGATAGTCTTTGTAGGGATCCTGTACAATCCTCACATTAAATCCACTTCCATGGAATTTATACACACACTATAGTGCAGGAAATTACCTTGCCAATCTTTCAAATAAGCTATTTTGCCTCCCAATGAACTAAATCAGTCTATGAATTTGGTTTTTATGGCTTATGAAGAAAAGCAGTGACAGTTGCAGTAACAGCTAGTTAACAGTTAGTTAACTTGCAAGATTTGATGAGGTCTGCAGCCAGCTGCCTTATAAAATGTTAAGAAAAAGAGGCATAGCAAAATTCTTAGCAGTAAGATTTGAAGTTGCTGTACTGCAATTGTAGCTGTGATTATTCTGGCTCAAAATTATGAAAAAGACTATGACTTCTCTGAAACAAAAAAAGACAGACAGCAACTACATCTAGGTTTCTGGGTTAGGAAGCTGAACATGAACCTTTTGCTTCATGTCTTACTATAAAAGAAGGCAGATATCACAAGTGAAAAATATAGCAGTAGTAGTAAAAAAAAAATACATAGATTTATGTGACAACACCTTGCCTTGCTTTTTATAATCACTTATTCCTGATCTCCAATCTCCTTTAACTAAATCCAAGTACTATCTGAATTTCATTTGCATAGACTTGAGGAAAACAAAAATTAAAAGGGAATGTTGTATAATGAACACATAGGATGGTATTGCTCAGTGTCAAAAAGACAATGAACCAGAACAGGACATGGCACTTGATGGATTTCTTGGCAGCTAGGTCTTAGCATGAATGAGTTAGCATGGGGTTTTTTTGAGCTTGGCTCCACAAGTGACTCTATTGCCCTTTCAGCAGTAGGAAAAAAAACCTAGGAGGTGATTTTTATTCAGCTAATTATAGGAAAAAATCAAATGTACCTTTGAGAACATGCCTATCCAAAATTAATGACATTAAACACAGATAATCTTGAACTAGAATGGCACATTCAGGACATAAAAAGATTTTTTTGAGTTTACATGGAACTTCTAAATTCAGAGAAACCTGTGATAAAATGAAAATAATACATGCTTTGAAGAATTTGAAACAGTTGAAAGAAGCATGTATTTTATATATATAAATTCCCAAGATACATGTTGCTTGAAGTTCAAAGCCCAAGCTGTCACATTTCTTTGACCATTTGCTGTGTCTGAAAAGCAAGATTTATGTGCAAACAAAACTTGAGGCAGGTACCTTGAAACAAGACAGATAAGCAGGGACTAATAGGAGATTCAGAGATGCAAAATTAAAATATGCCAAAGGATTTTAAAAGTTTATGTTAGCTTCTGGCCTACTTTACAAAAATTAGCAACCTCAGACAAGCTGGTGTGCATAAACCAAAGAAAAAGTTTTGCCCCTCCAAAAAAGGGGTAAACCACCCTAAACTCAGGAGCAGCAAAACTAATAACACTTTTGCTCCTTTGGTTATTTACTTCCTTTCTACTTAAACATACACTACAGACAGGATTGTGATTACCATTATTAGAAACACCATCACACCATCATCTTCTTTCCTAGTCTTCCTTTCCACACTAATTCTGTTCAACGCTTCCTTTGATATAGGAATACATTTTTTTCAGCGACAGTCCTCCCATTCCCCATGAATATCATGTCATCACTTAACACATTCCCCTAAGTATTCTATAACTATCCAAGTGCTGTCTACTGGCACCTTTTCTACTGTTAACATAACTGGTTTCCTGGTATTTGACACCATCTCTACTTGGTATTTCTAATTGTATAAAGGGGTAAAATACCCTTAAACTC
Source organism: Regulus satrapa (assembly GCA_013396955.1). NCBI lineage: Eukaryota > Metazoa > Chordata > Aves > Passeriformes > Regulidae > Regulus > Regulus satrapa. The sequence continues at coordinate 19,620 of VWZN01004560.1, forward strand.
TCCATCTTAAATTAAGTCTTTTCCTTGTTGTGTTACACAGGTATCTGTTTCCTTTCAACCCTGGAATTTTAAATGAATAGTTGTTCTAATAAATCAGACTAAGACTTTCCATGATAGGGCAAATTTTATCCAGACCCTGCCTGACCTACAGATGGGAACCTGAAGCTGAACCCCATACTTTGTTTTAAGTAAGTTTAAGAGGCAGATCCTCCAAAATTAGTTACTTCCTCTTTAGTTTTAACCAACCCATTTCCACCCATAAGGAAAGACAAATACAAGTAGATATAAGTGAAAAAAACACCACATTTTACTAAAAATTGGAACAGCAACAAACAAAAATAAGAGCAAATAATCACTAATTACAAAATTTATGAAATCTCAGGGACTGCCTAGAGCAAAGAGAAGCTCAGAATGGCAGAGGAACCCCTCCCCCAAGATGGTGGTCTCCACAACCCACCGCATATGGGTAGACACAGAGGAAAGATGGCAGCAGTCCTCCCCCCAGTCCTTATCCCTCTGGTGGCAGCAGCTCCATCAGCCACAGCAGATGGCATGCTCTGGTGCCTGGATCCACTGTGTCAGCACTACAGCCTCCAAGTTACTGTGCTTGGAGTGCACTGTGCTTGTGTGGTGTCAGTGCTGCTTGGATCTTGCCCCAGTGGAAGGGAGGAAGAGAAATGGACTAATGAGTGCCGACTCACCATGGTCTGATCCTAACCCACTCTGGTTTTATACTGCCAACAGGTGTTGCAAAATTACTCTGAAACAGTTTCTGAGTGAGAAATGCATCTTCTTGGATTGCTACTACTGCTGCCTGGAAACCTGTCTGAAGCAACCCCCTGAGGGGAGAGAAGGAGCCTCTGCCCATGCTGCCTCTGTGCACTCTTCCTGCAAAAATCAAAAGCAAAGAGCCAGAGCCAAGAGAGCTCTGATTGCGTGACTTCACTTTTTAAAAAGCCCAGACATTCCCATTCAGCCTCAATACTGGGGCTTAAAGAGGCAATAACTATAATAATAATTTTCGGCACAGATAGATGTGGAATACTGCAAATTTGTAGTAGCATGGCCATTGTGTTCCTGCAATACTTTGGCTCAGTCCTTAGCACAGATTCGAGTGTTCTACTGTGTTTTAATTCTGTCTGCCTGCAAGAGATTTAACTCTTTAGAACCCAGATTGAGATCTACAGACATTGATCTTCTCCTGAGTGAAAGAAAACAGAGATTTGGGGTTACCCAGGACAGTCTACCCAGGATCTGACTTAGTGACTACATCTGCACTCTGTGTAGCCTTATCTCTGTCATTTTGGACCTATATTACAGGCAGATTTTCTCTAGTTCTGGCTTTTGCTGTTCCTCATTGAACTTGGATTTACCCTAGTTGTGACTTTTTACTTCATCCTTGATGAATGATCCCTGGATTGCCAACATATCCTGTAACTACCTCCAGTTTTCCTCAACTCAGAGCTGAGAGGAGCCCGCTCAGTCAGCCCCCAACCTGCACTGGTGTCACTTGCTTGGCTTCCTCACGGACAAGCCCTTTTTGTGCTGCTTTCCAATGGGATGGCTTCTGCTCTCCCTAGGCAACATTACTGTGATACAATAAGACCTGTTGCCATGGAGCAGACACAAAAGATCATCTCCTTTTCCATGTGTTCTAATTGTATTTTACTCTTGTGGCTATGCTCATGGAGATGACCATGTCCACTGTGCTATCACTGTATTGGAAAGTGAAAAAAAAAACCCCACAGAGAACCAAAATACTGGACTCCAACAAAGCAGTACACTAAAATGGCATGACCTTCTAATGAGATCAAAGAGGGCATGGAGGACAAGTAAGCACAATCACATTATTCTTTATCAGTTTTGATAGTTACAGGGGTTTGAGTCTGTAATCAGGCAGAAACCTTATTTTGTGCAGAGGTTTTGGTTTGCTAATAATAATTTCCTGGCCAATGCACCAATAAATGTAGTGGTTTTAGTGGTATTTAAAATGTGTATGTACCTGTTAAAATCACTTACTTATTTCTTGCTGTGAGATAGGACTGGGAGAAAGAGAAAAACAGGCTTAAAACTAAAAAAAAAAAAAAAAAAAACCAAAANCATTCTATTTTAAGGATGAATATTCAAATTCAAAATTTCAACTTCATCTGCTTCTAAGAAATCATTTTCATCTCTAGGAACAAAAGAATGCCACCCCCTCTCTCAGGTCAATGGGGGTTTGGCTACTTCATCTGTCTCTCTGTTCCAATAGCTCCAAAAAAAATTATAATCTTTGCTCAGGTCCAAGGACTCTCCTCACCCTCCAACCAAAATGAAGACTTCTTCTTCTTCTTTCATGTCTCCATGCTGTTCCTCTACATTGTCCTTTTCTCAGTCTCTGTTTTCTTTCACTAGGGAGAAGATCGATGTCTGTAGATCTCAATCTGGGTTCTAAAGAGTTAAATCTCTTGCAGGCAGACAGAATTAAAACACAGTAGAATACTTGAATCCATGCTAAGGGCTAAGCCAAAGTATTGCAGGAACGCAATGGCCAAGCTGAGCTTGGGCCATCTTTAGTTTGCAGGCCACTGCCAGTCTTTGCCTGTGTTACCAGACTGCTTTTCAGTCTCTGCTTATCATGGTAGCCATACTGAGGAAAAACAACTAGCATGTGGCCGCATTTAGTCTATTTCTTCCCTTTGCCCAGTACTGTTCAATAGCAGTGGCATTTCTTGTCTCAGGCCCTCTTGGGAATGTAAAGAAAGAGAACTCAGCTCGGCCAGCCCAAAGCCCCCCTGGCCATGCAGCCCAGGGCAGGGCCTCACCACCCACTGGAAGAAACAGAGAGCCACTCTTTCCCAGACTTTCAATTTTAAAATGTCTATCTCACAGAGGCGTACCCTTCTCTGACTGGGGTGTTACTTCTGTGGGCTGGGTTCTATCTGAAACCAGCACAATAGTTTGTATCCAAAATGTTGTCTCTACTACTTTGTAGACCTAGTAGAACTTTATTGACCATGATTGTTCTATGATGATATTAGAGAAAATAGTTCCCATAACCTGCAGAAAATGCAAACATCTTCAAAAAATCCTTTTTCACAAACTAGGGAAAAAATTTAATCAGAATATACAATATGTTCATGGCATAGAAATCCTTTCTTATATATCCAAAGCAATTTTTTTTTTTCTCAGTAAATCATAATGTTCTGCTTCAGTAAGAATTCTTTTCCATTTTAGCTACCTTAAGGATGAGACTTTAAAAAAAACCCACTTTCTACTACAAAGCTGGAATTTTTCAGTTTAGAAATTGAAAACAGAACCAGAAATTTTTTTATATCCTTATTAATATGTTTTCTGTGCTGCTAGTTGGTGAAATCTCTTCTGTAGCACAGACTTTCTCAAGACATTGCAAAAATAGTTTAAGGCACCCACCTCAGCAGTGACAGTTCCAGAGTGGAATCAAGAATTTAAAAATTAGTTTGAATGGCAAATATTAGAGATGGTGGAGACACAAGAGCTATAGTATAGTCCCCAAATGACTACAACTAACCATCACAGGCAAAGAGTAAAGCAGTTTGTCAAGGACTTGCATGTGAAGCCTCGTCTTTATAGAGAAATACAAACTCAATGCCATGTTTCTTTTGTTAAGAAAAATCCCTTTGATATGCTATTATTTGACATTTGTATGGCAATGTCTATTCAAATATTTCATAAATGTGGAAATTTCTCTCCTGAGCAGAATATACACTAAAATCCAGCAATGAACAAATCAGATCAGGGGGCAAAAAGAGGGCAAACAAATTAAAAATCCAAGACCCTGAGCAGTCCTTTCAGTCAGAGGCTAGATATCCCTTAAAAAAGATAAATATACAGATAAACATAGATAAATAAATAGATCAATATATTTTAACATTGTACATTTTTTTCTTTGGTTTGTTTTTGCTTGGTTACATTTTGTTCCTCCTCTTCAGCATTCCATGTGACCAGTCTCAGATTAAATTTCTCTTGCAAAGCGTCTAATGAAGGTTTTTCAGGGTTTGGGCTGACTTTGCAGTTTCTTTGTGATCTTATCTCAGTTGCCATGAGTGAAAAGAAAAAAGTCTTTTGCAGACCATATTTTCAATTACTAGCTTAGTTATTTTTTAAATGTTATTTAGTTTTTAAAGCACTTTTTTGGACTCCAGCTATATCTGAGTTTCATTCAAGACCTGTCATTTAGGAATAAAAATTGGCAGTTGAAAGACAGTCACTGTCAGCTTTTAGAAAGGTTACCCATCCTTTATTGTGTGAAAATACAATACCCAAGAATTGGGAGGCTGAATCAACTGTGCTCTTTACTTATCATGACCAATACTGTGGCAGCTCTCTCCCACAAGATAGTGTTACATAACCAACATAGAAGTGATCTAAGAAAAAGAGAACCAAGATACTACAACCGTCACCACAAGAATTCCAATGGGGTGAGCATTCAGAAATCTTGGTTTCAGGCAAATATGAAATATTAATATATGCATTCATTCTCCAGAAAAACACATTCATGTAATTTAAGAAGCACCAGGGTTTACAGAAGAAGGAATAGTAATCAGAATTTCTGTAATGGATTAAGAGTCATCAGGAAGTGGTTTGGCGCAGTGATGTTGTTTTGGCAAAATATGTGCTATCAACTTTCTCTGGCATATGATGCCGATATATTTGATGCAAATTTTGCAAAACAGATCCTGTGTAGAACACCCTTTTACTTTTCACAGTCTTCGGTATATACTTGAAAGAAATAAAAGGGTAAATATAATTTCTATACTGAATAACCATAAAAATATTCTTTATCTAGACCAAATAGAATTCTATACATAGATTTTTATTTTTTTTTAAAGCACTCAACATTTTATAAAAATATATGCCAGCTGTCATAGGGAGGAAAATCTCTATAGTATCTAAGATTTGGAAAGTACTCTTTGTTACTTGAAATAACTGCTTGGGTTTTTTGACAATTGCAAACAGTTGTTCTTTCTTTTGGTCTTGGTTTTTTGTTTTGTTTTGTTTGGGTTTTTTAATGAAGCTTTACAGTAAAATGCTTCTTTTGTGTGTGGTTCTAAATACAAAATAAGTAGGGAAATGATCTGTGTCTTCATGTAATTTGAGGAGAATCAAGTTGTTACTTTTTTTCTGGATGCTAGTTGGAATGATAACAAACAAAGAATCTATCACCTCCTTTTCTTTTTTTGCCACAAACATTACCATAAAAAATTGGATCACTTGGGTTAAAAAGTTTGTTCTTATCACAGATTTTACCATTGAAATACTCTATAAAAATAAGATACCCTGAGTTTTTTCAGTGAAATTTTCTTTGTTTCCTTTAAATATCTCAGGATATATATGCTGTATAGGCTGATTGTGAAACACATTGCAAACAAAATCCCATTTGTTTTTAAAACTGCATAATTATTTCATACGCTATTAAGCACTTTTATTATATAGTTTTCTTACAAAACTATAGTGAGAAGACTAAATTTTTATAAAGTTATGCTTTGAAACTGTGGGACTCAAGAGTTTCTAGTCCTCCAGATGACAAGGTTTCTTCTTATGAGTGGCCTAGACTATTTATAAAGTAACAGTTTTACAAAAATAGGTATTTTGATCCTGGCACTAAAATCACCAGGAGTGGACAAGTGAGAAAAGAATTAGCGACACAAGAATCACACAGAGAAATGTATATGTGTCTTGTACAGAGCAGTAACTACAGTTAGTGTGTTTTTTCAGGATTTTTCTAAGGGCTAAAGCACAAGAAGATATCTCCTTATATAGAGAACATGATGATGTCTTGTGTTAACTCAAAGAAATCAAAATTGCACATAATGTTCAAGTTTCTCTTTTTTTTAGCTGACCATGGAAACACAAAGTGACTTGCAATCACAATAACTGTGTTGTGAGCTTGACATCACCAGTTTGCTGGTGAACAAAGTTTTATACATATTTCATTTTGATGATGGCTAAGAGTTTATGTAGGATAAAATTGCCAACAGATCTTTCCTTTCCTTTTGGGCCCTGTTCAAAGTCTTTAGCTTTCAATTTATTTCCTATTTCAGACTGTAGCATGCAATTTCCTGTCTTTAAGCTGAAAAGTGCATGATGGAACAGATGTAAATAGTAGGAATATCTTGGGTCTACTAATCACACCAAAATCTGTTACAAAATAATAAAGGGAATCTTTTGTTTAAAGACTATAAATGGCATATCAGAATGACAATTTTAGAATTGTATCCTTCTTTTCTAGTAAGGAACATTTGCTAACATACACTGAAGTTCAATGGAGTTAGAAATAACTGTTGTGTTACTTGTGTTACGTGTGTGTTTTTCCCTCTGTAAATGCTTTTAAAATGTCTTCAAAGTAACATGCTTTGATCAGGATATATTTTCTGTGAATACCTCTATTATATTCTTTCAATGACATAAATATGTACAAAGTAAAACCATTAAAAATGTGCTATCTTGTCATTTTCCTGAATTAACAATATTCTGCAGATTGCTTAATTCCAAAGCCCTCATTTGTGTTGGAAAGACTAAGTTGTGCATGTGAGTAAATATAGATACTGAAGAGTAAAAATCAAATATCCTTAGCTATTCTGGACATAAGGAGGCACAATCAATGGCAATTTGGCTGTGTTTACTTACCTCAGAGTGAAAATTCAAGTAAATATAAGAAAACAGTCAGTCAAACATGCCACAGAAACTTGCACTGGCAGTACATCTTTTTCCTCTTTATTCATATACCTGTGTCAACAAAACACCCAGTTTGAGCATTAGGATCAAACCACATTTTGAGACTTTTCTCAATGATTGTCCTTGCCTATGGAAGGCGTGGTGGAACTAGATGCTGTTTAAGGTCCCTTCCAATCCAAAGCATTCTATGATTCTGTGATTCTACGTATTTATGGTTTGTACTTTCATTCATGCTTTTGAATTATTTCAATTATTTTTTGTATTAAAATTGAAAATAGAAGCAATAGTAGGCTGATAGCATCTAATGACATGTTTACATTAGCTCTGAAAGATTGTGCTTTTTCTGCAGCATCTAAATCCCAAAACTCATTGTAGTCACACTTAATCCTGTTATATTAATTGGATGTATTATATGAATTATGTCATTATATATAAGATGATTTTTCTAATTTATTCCTTTGCCAGCCTGACTACTGCTGCAATTTTATTCTCATTGCTACAGTATGATTTTTATTGCTCAGAATTACACACAAAAAAGTAACACTTATACTTAAGAGAAAGAAATTTCTCCTTTAAATGTTGATTTATACTCTGGGATAATAAATTAAAGGGAAAAAAATTAAAGTACTTTTCAGATCTCAAATTCAGAAATTTTGTTGAACATGCATCAGTATATATTATGAGAAAAAATAAAAGAGACATGTTATTTGTACATAATACAATATTTCTGTCTTCACCATTCCAAAAGGAGCTGATGATTTCTCACTACCATCTTTAGTCATTTAAATAAAGGTCTAAGACTAGAAATGTAGGGTCACAGCATACTCAGAAGAGAGAGGCAGATGTCTACAGAATTTGTTTGAGGGCACCACAATTGCAAAACTAGCTGTTTACTCTTTCCAGCACTCTAAATAACTTCCCGGAGATAGAAAACTCACTCTGTAAAGTGCTTGAGGATACTTGGATACTAAAGTAGTCATTTGTTTTAGGTAGTATACGTGCATCTCTTTCCTCTACCTAGTGTTAAAGTACAGAATTCTGCTTCCATATATTAGACAAGATGTTGCACTTAAAAGTATTTCAGGGAGGAAAATGGGATTGTTAATTTTAGCTCAAGGGGTTACCATTTCTAGTCAAAGTAGTCTCTCCTCTAGACTTAAAGGATTCACTTATTCAGATAGTTGTTAACAGGCCTGCAGCCTAGGAGGAGTCCACACTGGGGTATATTTGTTCTGATGGACTGTAGTCCACCACAGTGGAGCAAGCAGGTGAAAAATGTGAGTAGGCTGGAGTGGCAGAGAGCAACTGAGCTAAGTGGTGAAGCTGATTTCCTTAAGGGGATGGATTTTATTCAGTGGGACCTTGACAAGTTTAAGGAATGAGCCCATCTGAACAACCATAAAATTTAACAAGTGCAATGCCCTGCATGCAGGTCAAGAAAAAACTCAGTATCAATACAGACTGTGGGATGAATGGATTGAGAGCAGCCCTACAGAAAGCAATTTGAAAATACTGATGTATGTAAAACTGGACATGCTGGCAATCTGGATTTGCAAACTAGGAAGTCAATGGTTGCCTGGGTTCCATAGAAAAAAGCTTGCCCAGTAGGTACAGGGTGGTGGTTCTCCTTCTCTATTCTGCTCTGATGAGACTTCCCCTTGGAATACTACATGCGGCTCTGGGGTCCCCAGCAGTGAAAAGACACAGACCTATTAGAAGCAAGTCTAGAGATGGGCCACAAAAATAATTAGAGAGTTGGAACACCTCCTTTATGAAGAAAATCTGAGAGATTTGGGGTTGTTTAGCCTAGAGATGAGAGTTTTTGGGAGACCTTATTGCAGCCTTCTTATAAAGGGCCTTAAAGGGGTATTTCAAGAAAGTCAGAAAAAAGCTTTTCACCAGGGCCTATAGTGACAAGAAGAATAATTATTTTAAATTGCAAGAGAGTAAATTAAGATTGGATTTTTTTTTTTTTTTTTTTATGATTATGATGATGGGGAGGCACTGGCACAGGTTGCCCAGAGAACTTGTGGATGCCCCATGCATATAGAAGTGTTGAAGGTCAGGTAGAATGGGATTTTGAGCCACCTGATCTAGTGAAGGATGTCCTACGGCAGGGGAATTGGACTAGATTTCTGAAGATCCCTTCCAGCCCAAAACTTTCAATGATTGTATGAGTCATTTAATTCAAATCTATTTTACAGGCAATAAATTAATTTTCCCCAAGTTGAGTCTGGTTTGCTCCTGATGTGTTGTCTACAGCATGGGCCAAGATGGCCCTGAGATTGTTTTCAGAACACCAGGACATTCTTAACATCCACTGATGTTTACAGAGATTAGCCAATCTATGCTTAGGTTCTGAGAACCTCTCAAAAGCTCTCCCCACTGCATCCAGTTCCGCGGTTTGATGGGACCCCTCCACAAACTGAACGTCAGCTTCCCAGCACTGAGTCTGTGGATCTCTCCAGGTCATCACCAACTTGTGTGACGCCCCTGATGATTCTGTGAACATCGTGAGTACCTTGAGTGACTTAGGGCTCCTCTTTTCCCAAGGAAGGAGTTTAAACTCATCGTGGAACTGCTCGTGTGAAGGGCTGTGGACAGAGATCTGTCCTCTTAAACTGTCCAGAGCTAGCTGGAGTTCGGCTAGCTGGAGTACTCTGGAGAAGATGTTCCAACATGTCCTTTGTTAAATTCTTGGGAGATCTTTTCCCTTCCTTGGAAAGTTTCACCGGCAGGTGGATGCATGCAAAATCACAGCCTTATAGCTCACACAGTCTCAGCCTCGCTTTCTGAATTAGCTGAGCCATCAGCACTTGTGGTTCAGTGATGGTTTTGAATTGTTGCTGGGAAAGGAAGACCCCCTCTATGATTAAAAGTGATTCCTTCTGCCCCTCGATCCACTGAAATATTTACCCATGCAAGTGTGGTAGCTTTCCCAGAATGATAAATTTAAAAGGCAGCTCAGGATTATAGCAATTAACCTGTCTCTCAGCTAATGCCTTCTCTACCACTTTGAGTGCATCTTTTGCCTCTGGGGTCAGCTCCCTGGGACAGGTTAACTCTCTCTCCCTTTAACAAATTGAGAAGGAGACCCAGGTCTTGGTTAGTGACACCTAATCAGAGTCTGACCCAATTCAATGAACCACACAGTGCATGGAGGTCTGCTAGGGTTTTAGGGTTGCAATTGATTTGCAATTTCTGTGGAAAAATTGTCCATGCTGTAATTTCCAAACCCAGGTATTTCCACGGTTGTATCCTCTGAAGTTTTCATCCTATAATTGAAATGCAGCAGAGGTTAAAACCTTAACAACTAGGTCAAGTGTGTCTTCCAATAGTGTTATTTGGTCCACACACCAGGATATCATCCATGTAATGGAGGATGATGGCATCTGCATTGAGCATGCTCTGAAGAAAACAACATTGCCACAAAGTGCTGGTATATGAATGGACTGCATTTCAGATCTTGAGGTGATGTTTTCTAGTGATAACGCTTCATAGGAACTTCCCTGTTGATAGTGGGAACAAAGAAAGCAAATTTTGGAGCACCCTCTGGGTGTAGAGGAATATGGAAGAAGCAATCCTTGATTTCCAGGTCTGCTAATTGCCAGTCTTGTGGGAGCATGGTTGGTAAAGGCATCCCTGGTTGGAGTGACCCCATATCCTCAATTACTTTGTTTATTTCTCTAAGGTCATGGAGCAGTTGCCATTTGTCTTTCTCCCTTTTTTTATGACAAAAATCAGAGAATTTCAAGGGTTCATAGTTTCTTCTATATGACCCTTGGCCAACTGTTGATCCACCAATTCATTTAGCGCCTTGAGTTTTTCTTTACTTAGAGGCCACTGCAGGACCCAAATGGGCTGTTGGCTGAGCCACTTTAACTTATGGGTTGGGTGCTCGGCAGCAGCCAGGTATAAAAATCCTGGGGGTTGGTGGGAACCGTTAACTGGACCCCCCCCATTGGGACATGGCATCTCTTCCCCATAGTGGGCACTTACAATCCGTGACAAATGGATGAACACTTGCCATGTGGCCATCAGCTCCCTCTATTTGCAGCAAGTTCTTAGATATTTTTGCCAATGACATGCCTCCTACACCCTGAATTTTGCTTGCTATGGACTGCAATTCCCAATTTGATGGCCAAATCTTTTCTGGTATGATGGTTACATCTGTTCCTGTGTCCAGCAGCCCTGTCACATGTCTGCTTTCTGGTCCACAGGTCAGATTGCACCCCATGGTTGGCTTAGTTTCCTCAATTACTTCCACCCAGTAAACCTCAAGGGTTTCATCATTGACTGGGATCTCTGTTGGAACTGGGACTGCCTGAGCTATTATTTGTCCCTGGGCAAGGCAGAATGGTGGATGAAGACAGCGAGCCAGGAGAAGGAGTTTTTTGATGTCTCCTTTTATGATCAAAGGAGCCACCTCAATCTCCCATGGTGTGTGTGAGGTATCCCCAATAACAAAGTAATTACCATCAAGGTCTTTGAGTTGTGCCATCAGATCAGGTGTGCTCTCAGTCAGATCCACAGTAATGACTATCCAATGATTGGACCTGAAATTTTTAGTGGTTACTAATCTAAATCGGCCAAGAGGTTTACAAGCTTTAAAATGAAAACCTCTCCCATTATGGCCTTGATTTCCCATAGGCCTCCAGTCTGTCTCCCCCTGTTTTGTTAAGATACAGAGATTAGTTCCCCCTTGTTTTATGTCCGCGTGCGAGGAGGGGAAGTGCTTTGATTCGCGGTTTTTGGCCTGCTGGTATCAGTGTGTTGCCTTGTCCTTGAAGGAGAGCTTTTAACGAAGTGTCCTGGTTTTCTGCGGTGAAAACAGATTCACTGTAGCCTGTCAGACGTCATCTGTTTCCTCCTTGTTTCAGATGACACAGCAGCAGCAGTTCTTTGGTTGGTCCAAGCAGGCTTTTTTTCCTGTGAAAACATCTCTGCTTTTCTTGCACAAGCTTTAATCATTTGGGCCAGGGCTGAAGGTGAGTCAACAGGCAAGCCTAGGATGACCCTACGGCAAGATTCATTAGCATTTCTCTGAGCTATCTCTTTAATTAGCTCTGCCTGTATGACTGGATCCTCCAACTTTGTGAGATCTGTTCTCTCAAAT
>VWZN01004562.1:16614-75210 GCA_013396955.1 Regulus satrapa
CGGTACTGAGGGAAGCGCCACAATGGGTGCGCAGAGGGGACGGCGGAGGCGACGGGAGAGCGCCGCGTCTGCGGTGTCCCGCTGCTCACCGGGGTACTCTGCATCCCCGTGAGCAGCGAGTCAGGGCAGACGCTCCTTTACAGCGTCCCAGGAGGAGCCAGCAGCACTTTTCTGCACCTGTCAAGTGACATACAAACACAAGCTTCTCACTAGGTCTGGCAAAATCCTTAAACTGAGGGCTGAAGTGTCACCTCTTACAGGAATGGCCGGGTAGACCTGTGTGCTGTCCACGGAGTGCACACGCCTGTGGTTCGGGGTTGGGTGGGTTGTGTGTCAGTAGCAAAGCGCTCACAATATGCAGGGCTGAACAGCCACCTTCAGTCTTCACCCATCAGAAGGAATTTATGGCCTGTAAATTCCTTCCTGCTGAACTAGATGGAGACCTGTCCCAGAAGTATAGAGCTTAAATGTAGTTTAGTGTATCTGCTCAGAACTTTGCCACTCTGTTGTTGCAGGGTTCCCAGCTTGCAGCATGCCCATCATTTCCCCACCAGCTTCCTCAGAAAGGGACATCACTTGTCCAGAACGCTGAACACTGCCCTCTGCTATGCAAATGTGGCTCATGCAACCCTGAGCTACTGCTGCAGCTGCCACTCACCCAGGTCCTGTCTCACTAACTTTGGGACATGCAGCTCAGGGTGCCTGTGGGTCCAGAGTACCTCGTTTCTGCCTGTGACCAGTGCCAGGCCTCTGCTGCAGATTCCCAAAGACCTGTAGGACCTGTAATTCCCCCAGGTGCAGTTCATGCTCCAAAAGTAACAGTGCGTATCTGCACCGCTTGTCTATCATCTGTGAAATAGAAAAATGAATGCCCAGCCTCCCCATGGGAGCCTAGGCAGCTTGCTTCATTTTTATGTAACTTATTTATTACAAGAACCCTAAATAAAAGACAAAATTAAAATCCCATGTTATTTTTTTAAAAAATCTGGTTCTGAATTGGCTGGTTTAGAGCCATTTAATCAGACTCCTGGTTTGTACTGCCCTAGTGCATCATCTTTAGTTGAAGTCAGCAGGAAGGTAATTCACCATTTTAACATCTGAACGGAAACGTATGCTCCAGTCCTCATAAAGCCACGTTCATCCACTAGCCTGATTAATAACTTCTTTGGCATTTCACGGTGCTCAGTCCAGGGAAAATTACTGAGTAGATATTTACTATATTGTCAAACTTATTTTGAACTATTCATGTGGGCCTCTCACCACCTCTGTGCAGTTATGCAATCTTGAAAACCACAAATTAAAGCCTCTAAAGAGACGCAATAACAAATTGTGGTAGCTCTGAAGAAACCCCCAGGAAAAAAAAATTATCTCTCAAAATGACCTCTTCAAACTATGCTGACAGACAAAAGCCTGAGTAAACAGATGGGTTTGCAACCCTGAATATCTACAAACTTTGCTCTACTAGATCAGTGAGAGATATTCTGAGGTAAAAATGCTATCTGGTCTTATATACTCTATTTGCAGCTGCATAGGGACCTTGGAAATTACTTTTTCTCCATTCTCTGTAAACAGCTTTGCTTAGTTTTTATAGCTTGAAGGAAACCTTTGAATTTGGGCTTCCTATTCAACTGCGGATAGAGCAGAGAACTGAAGCATTTTGCTTCACTAGCTCACTGCTACACTTTCCTGCCACAGGAGAATTCCAGCATGCCCTGAGGCCACTGTGTTATGGGGAAACAAATGGTGACTCTGCATGGCCCTACAAACCAGGCTCTGACGTGCTCAGTGCTCAGGTATTAACTCCATGGAAAGGGTGGAATTCCTTCTGCAGCCCTCTGGTTCTCGGAAGGTTTGAAGTGATGTCTTGCTGCTGTTTTCATGTCTGTGTTAAGCTGGATGGTTTTTAAAACCGTGTGTTTTAACTCCAGTAAACCCCCTCTCTACTTCCCAAAGGCTGTACCTCCCAGTTGGAACTTGGATTATTTTTAGGTGTGTGAAGGTAGTCAGCCTTTCTAGGAATCCATATCACTGATATTAATAGTGTGGGAACTTATGTCTTCCTGTATACTGAGGATTTCATAGAATTTCATATCCTGAAATATGGGTTTTACAGTGGCACATCTGGTTATCGGTGGTTTTTACTCTTCTGCATGTGGTCTGTGGTTCAGCAGTCACTAACTTAAAAATACATAAGTTTGTGTGTGTGTGTCCTCACACAAGTGCACATACATGGTTCACATTATTTCCTTTTTTCTGAGAACTTTATAGCTGTAGTTTTTCTTCATTTGATAAATGTAATTTATAACTCTTTTAAAGTTCGTTTCATAAACAGGAGCTACAAAATAAATTCAGCAACTTATAAAAGCAAAACCTCAAAAAGCTGAAATTAAAACCATCAGGTCTCCTTTGATGTAGAGGATGTGTTGAAATGGTATATTTACATGTTTATTTTCTATTTTATAATTTCCTGCACAAAGGCACGCAATACTTTCTGACAGGAACTGAAATGTATTTTGGAAGAGTTCCACCTCTCATGTCATCTAAACTCCATGTTGTTAATGTGGTACAACTCTATGTGAAGGAAATGAAAAAGACTTTCCTGAAATAAGAGCTGGACAATTTCTACTCATCCAAGTGGATACCCGGTGACTGAAAAGAGGTGCAGTGGTGCAGTGGTAAATTACTCACCTGTCTGGTATCTGTAAGAAGTGGGTAAATGTTATATTGCTGAAGTCGGTGGTGGATAAACTCCATTTACAGTTGTTTGTTTGTAGTGACACCTCTGCAAAAAAGTTACCGTGTGCTGGATTCTGTGCATGGTTCTGGCTGTCTCTGGAACTGCCTCTCTCTTAATCTTTCACCACTTTAAATGACACCTATTTTTATTTTGCTCCCTTCTGTATTTTTTTTTTCATAAAATATATATGACTCAGAAAAAAACAGACAAATCCAAGCACCTAGGCAATGTCTGGAGCAGCTTTGAGTGTGGAAAGAAAAAAAAGTGCTATGCTGCAGATTTGTCTATAAAATCACTAGCAGAGCCATGGCCTTTGAATCTCCTACCCACCCTGTCACTCTTACCTTCGAATACATGACAAATGTGTCATATATGACAAAGAGGTTCCCGGCATTGAAGCTTTCAATTTTTTTTTCCTTCACTTTTTGATGACTCTGGGTTGAACTAGGAAAGAGTTGTTTAATTTGGAGGGAGAATTGGTTCCACAGCCACAGGTCTGTTAGTATAATGCTTACCCTAAGTGGAAACCAAAGTTTTCTGTGAGCCATCTACCAAAGTCTTTGCCACATGACCAAGGGCACAGTTCCCTGGTGTGTTAGTGGGTTTCTGCACCTGCCTCTCTGTGGCTGCTCCCTAGTGCCCTTGTTGTGTCAGCAGCCTGTCAGGCTGGGGTAAAAACTAGATAACCAAAAGGTTCTGGATTAAAGAATTCTGGTTTTAAATCCAGATGGTTTTGGTGAGTGGGTTAACTTTAGAATAGTAAAATAGTGTCTAATAGCATAACTTTCAGTGCAAGTTGAGTGACAAAAGGTGCAACTTTCTGTCCCATTAATCCTTCCTCACTTTGGCTTGCACTGTGTCTTGTGTGATCCTGAAGTGATCTGCAGTGACATGCTTTGGGGACTAAGGGGGCAGAAGATCTTTGCTTTAGAAAAAAAGGAGTTATTTCCTCGCAGTCAGTTCCCTAGACTTGCTAATGATGAAAGGAAATTATCATCTCTGAGGAGGCATAAGAGAAATGGCCACAGCTTGTGGCCAAGGCAGCACTAACAGCACCATCCCATCAGACTGACTTAACAATATTAGCCATCCACCCCTTGGTGGAATTGCTTAGGGAGAATGGGTTAAGGGCAGAAACAAGTTTCACTGCAAATGTGGATAGTCCTATCCTTTTGTGTAGTGGAAGAGCATGGGAGATGTACAGGAGGTGACAGTGGCTGTCCACAAGGTCCTGCTGGGCAATGTAGCTGGATAGGGTGCACAGCTGGCTTCTGGGGGCAGCCAGCAATACCAGCTTCAAAAGCAGCTGCTAACCTCCATCAATGGGAAATCAGATTATCCAGAGTCCCCCCCTGCTTCCACCCCGTGCCAAGCACATCCCTGCTACCCATCAATCAAACTGCTCAAAAGCTGCTGTGGCTCAAGAGCTCAGGCTGGACCCCCTGGTAGTACGGTATAATTACAGTCATCTGAATGGTTTGCTCTGCAGCAAAGACAACAGTCTAGTCCAGAAGTGGAACCCTGTAGAGTTATACTTAGGCAGCGACTTTATGCACAGTGAATACAGATGAAGTCCTTGGCAGAAAACAAAAAATACTTCTACTATTGTCTTTGTTTCAGGTGTGCTGTGGATGAGGATAAGGAGATACAATTTGCTTGAATCTAAATCTCCTCTAAGAAGATTGTAACAAAATTCACCACGTGCAGTGCTTTACAACAGAATACGTTTCAGTGCATGACATAAAAATTCAATACACTAATGCTGTTTAGAGAGATGGGCACAGCAGGCTGATAACTCAGATTAGTTTTTCCTCTTTTAAAAGGCAGCATAGTAAGATTATTTTCTCAAAATGCTACTGAGATAGTTTGGAGTTGAAAGACTGGGTCCAGTCTCTGTCAGGGTAAATGAAACATCATTCCTTTGAGATCCTTTGGCAAGGTGGGGGTCTCACTGCTGTCTGGCAGCCTTTGTCACAGTCTGGTCCTCAGAACCCCAAGGTTTATATGACGAAAGTTGTGAGTGATCAGCAGCAAAACTCCGGGCACTTTCCTTGTAATTGTGATTTTGCCCAAGCCATGTAGTATGATAACAGACAAAAGGATGTCTAAAAACTCAGGGTCCAATATTCCTCATCTCACTTTCCTTAGCAAGTACAGTAGAATATAAAGATTTTGAATATAATATAGTTTTATAATTCTCAGGGTTTAAGGTGATTGCATGTGCCCTGCCTGAAATGGTACACACGTTTGAATTTTCAATATCTAAGAGACTCAGAGGGGAAGACAGGAAAAAAATAGCATTTAAAGAAACATTTATTCAAGGAAAATCTTTAGGGATCATGTATAGGATAATCTTCTTCAGGGTGACCCTCATTTTCTACAGTATAATGGTTTTACCCAGCAGTAGTTTAATGGTTTTGAATAAGCTGTAGAGCAGAGGAACAAACATTTTAGTGAGAATGGAGGAGTTTACCCAGAAAGGCAGGAGTATCAGCCTACTTTGAATATAAAATGGAGATGATTATTCTGCTGACCTTTTATCCCCACCATCACTAAAACGTATATTACGAACGTAATGGGGTCTGGTTTTGTGTAAATGGTTGCTCTAAGCATGACTGACTGGTTCAAAGCAAGTGACATTCCAAGCAGGAGGCTGGAAGGCACCAGTGCTGTGCACTGAGGCTCTCATCAAACAACTTTCTTGCTTCAAGCCTTTTATTTGAACATAAATGTTTGTGAAGTTTTCCAGTGATTTTTTTTCCTGGCATTCACCCCACGACTCTTATTATTTTTAGCCATGTAAAATGGCATTATGCAATTGCTGAATTTGTTTCTTTCAGCCCATGATGATTTATAAGACTTAATTTCCAGGATACTCCCTTGAAGTTACCTTCTCTTTGTGACCTCAGGATTTCTCTTCCCAGACCTTTGGTATTTATTTTTACTATTTCTGTGGTCGAGGTTTGGCAGTGTTGTTTTGGATTAATGACAAACATACATAAGGACTGGAAGGAATACACATCTTAATCTCCTAATTTAATGTGTGGATTGTTTATCAATAGTAGAAAGAAGTTTCTGGGCAGGTTTAACACATCCTAATAATAGGCCTCTGCAGCCAGATAGAAAGATTTTGATGTATCTGAAGTACATGTAATTCTTCACTTGTTCCAAAATAGATATTTGCTTATTTTATATTGCAATGCAGTATTTCTTTTTCAGACTTTGCCCAGAAAGAATTGGAAGTGGAAGTCAGTTAGTTTGGACAAGTATGCATTGTTTATATGGAATATTTTAATTGACATAAAACTGTGTAAACCTTCTAGCTCCTCTGCTCTTGGATGAAGAAAAGATCTTTGGCATAGCAATCCTGACTTTCTGTTCTATTTTTTACTTTTATTCCGGAAATTGCAAATAATTTAATGCACAAATGAAATTACTCAGCATTTTACTCAGTTGAATTTTCCTCGCAAGCAGTATGTTTTGCTTTCAGCATATACTCACTAATTTGTTCACTTGCATCTTCTTATTTTTGATTTCTCTGTATATTCTCATCTACCTTCATTGTTTATTTACTGAGGTTTAATTCCTTCCCTACACAGCCTACTGTGAAGAAAGTGTTCCTTTGAAAATGATTAACTTTGCACTTTGTTTACAGTGTAGTCTTGCAATGTTATATCTGATACTCATTAGCAGGAAAACAGAAATAAAAGGAGAAACATTAGTTATCACTGCCAATCATTTTTAATTCACTGGGATCAGGATCTGACCTCAAATGTTTAGGTTAGCCCAACAGCTCAAGTTGATTTGAAGGGTCTTAATGTTTATGCCTAACAGTGCGTCCTCCTATGACTTTTTATTTTTAACTGCTCAACAGTTCTCACTTTCTGTGAATTTTAAAGTTATTCTTAGACTAAGAAATATAGTCTCTTCACAGGGAAAAACTGTGACAAGCTTATCTATGTGATACAGCTCATCATTTCTGAGGGCACATCACATCTACCTGAAACTCTAGAAGGAAAAAACAACCAAAGACTAAATGGTTACTTTTAAACTTAGGTATGAAACTTCGGGTTCCAATTCACTGTCTTCAATGTGTGAATTATTTTGTCTACCCTTCCCTGTGGACCATTAATTAAATGGCCACAGTACTAATCCCTTGCTACTCTGTCTTACTCAAAATCAAGTTTGAATTTCTTAAAACAAGAAAATGCTGCCTTTTGAGAAAGGTATTAATAACTCCTTTTTAAAAATGGGAATAATATACTTATCTATGCAAATACAATGGATCAAAGAGATCTAAGTCCACTTGTATATAAGGGAAAGATTTCTGTCATGCATGTTTATTACAAACAAACCCTGAATTTGCTAGGTAATGAGGAAATAATTTTTTAGGAACAATGATGTTGTATTTGGAAAACCTGACATTTATTCTCTTAACTAATTTTAATTGGCATTATGATCCCACCGAGCCAAAAAAACCCCCAAACAAACAAGAAGACAGCAGCAAAATACAAATATAAACTAGCAGTAAAGTCTCTTAGCTGATGAAATTGCAGACAAAAGCCTCTGAAAAGCCTTTTTACAAATACCTTCTTCAAAGTGGGGTGATCTTTGAGCAGTTGTGGCCCATGCCTATTCCTTGGCCTCTTCTACAGTTGTTGATATTGCACTGCCAATGGAGCAGCTGTCACTTTTTACCAGCATAATGCCTGCCAGCAGCTGGCTCAGAAGTGCAGCTTTTAATTAAATTTCTGATTTCAATTGGATTTTGGTTTGCAGTTCACAGCTAACAGAGATTTTCAGGATGGGGTCTTAAGGGGCACCTGCGGGTCTTTCAGACACCTCTGTGGCACAGAGATGCGTTCAGAAAAAATCAGGCATCACCTTAAAATTTGTTACAGTTTTCCTCCATTACTTATGAGAGCTCTTCCAGGATCTTGCTGCTATGATGGATAGAATTATTAATATTTTCAGCTTAACTGTATCTATGGCATATTTACACTGCTTGTTGGTGTGCCAACATTGTCTCTTTGCTGAGGCAGTTATCCTGTCTCCCCTTTCGCTGTGAATTAAAGAACTGTAGAATCAGTAGATTGAGAAAGATCTTTAAAGTCATTGAGGGCAGTCCTACCCCCTTGGGCACAGCTCCACTGGGACTAACGAGCCAAACTCTTATGGGGTGTGTTGGCACTGGTGGGGACAGGCAGACCCAGGCTCTCTGCTGACAATCTCAGTGAGCTGGGATACGAATTGAGCCTCTCCTGCTGCCTGTGGGGCTATGGCAGTGTAATGCTAAGCCTAAGCTGGTGAGTTCTGCTGGAGACTTCATTAGCACTGATTTAATTGAGGCCATGCAGATTTTGGGACAGTATGAGGCCAACTGAGGCTCAAATTGGTCTGCACCTGTTTGTTCAGATGCGTGCAGCCTATTCTCATGAGACTGATTTTCCATTTCTCTGATCTTTCTAAAGCAATTTTCTGCACCTGTTTCATGACAAGTTCATTTTCCTGCATCATATAGGAAGGAATTAATTGGAGAACAAAAGATGGCTCTACCCTCTCCTCCTTTTCCTTGCATTAGCCCTGCCTGGCAGAGCATATGGTCACTGGTTCAGCACAATCATTCTCATCAGTCAGGTTGACATCTGGAAGTCACAGACAAACACAGATGCAGCTTGACAGCTGAACACCTGGACAAGGAGCATGGCATGTCAGGGACATGCTGGGTGTACCCTACGTGGGCTGTGTTATTTGAGCACCGCTGTGCAGTATGGCTTGGACCTACTGGAAACCCAAAGGATAAGGGAAAACTTTGGATACACTTTGCTCTGAAGTCTCTCTTGTTGTATCAGCCAACAGACTGTAGAGTCAACCCATCTTGGTGAGCCTGGTGTGACCGAAGATGCTCAGGCCGACTGTGCACGCGCTGGCCATCTGTGTTGTTCACGTTTCCCACAGGCTGGATTTCCTGCTCATGCGGTGCATGGCATGGGATTTCCCAGGCACAAACATGGGAGCCCAGGCACATGCTCGGGGGCCGTGTGACAGGGCTGTGGCTGTGGAACTTCCCCATATGGAGCACAGCTGTGTCTGTCCTTGAAAGGAGTGACCTAAATTTTACACAGTATTCCAGTGACGTATGACCAGCACATCCCTCACTGCTGGAAATGCCCCATATGTTTTTGAATTGTACTTGTTTACCATTGCTGCGTCTCTTTAGGGGCTTATACTAACCCTGACTTTGATTGAACCATCGAGAGGTTTCTCCTCCACGTGCAGCTGGCAAGTGCCCAGTTTATTGTGATATTTTTTGCTGCCAGCTTCATGAATTTGAGCAAGGCAGTTCTGGATTTCATCCTGTTCATACTGCTTCAGTCCTTGAAGTTGTTTAGTTCTTCCAGTGAAATACTCCAGTCCTGTTCTGTACATTTGCAGATTTCATAAGGTTGTTCCAAATTTTTGCACCCCAGCGTTCCATGTCATGTATATGGTCTGCTGACCATATTCTTGTATTTTAATTTGATAGTGATAATAAGCAGACAGCAGATAACCCTAGCTGATGTAACTGTCACAGCTTTTGCTATCAAAATAGTGCTGGTAGTGTTCCCAGCTAAGGTTCTGCCAGAATGTAATTAGAAATGTACCTTTAGAATGTGATCTTTCTTTAACTACTGTAAACATCTTTTAAAAGAATTCCAAAGGCTTTGCTTAAAAATAAAACTGTGCTTATGAAACACTTACTCTTATACCAAATTAACTCTAAGGATGTAACATAATATTAAAGGTACTACAATATTAAGGTTTTAGATTCCCATTATGAGGAATGTTTGCCTTTGCTTAACTCAGCTGAAACTTTTTCCTCTATACAGAATCATCAACTGCAAGATCATGGAGTCCAGCCGTTGACTGACTACCACCTTGTCAAATAAACCATAGCACTAGGTGTCACACCCAGTCATTTCTTGCACATCTCCATGGATGATGACTCCACCACTTCTCTGGGAAGTCCATTTCAATGCTTGACAACTCCTTCAGAGAAGAAATTCTTTGTAATGTCCACCTGAACCTCCCCTGGTGCAGCTTGAGGCCATTTCCTCTTCTTGTCTCTGGTTGCTATGAGAAGAGGCTGATTCCCAGCTGGCTACAGCCTCCTTTCAGGTAGTTGTAGAGAGCAATAAGGTCCCCCCTGAGCCTCCCTTTCTCCAGGCTAAACAACCCAGCTCCCTCAGCTGCTCCTCATAGGACTTACAGTGATTTCAGCTATTGGGACAAAGCACACAACCTCTTTTCGTGTCAGATGCCAAAGAGATATTGCAACAATCAGTCCTGACATCAGTCCCTTCTAATGGTGGTGTTGTAAGTTGGCCTTCAAAGCAGTTTTGTTTTGTTAACCTAACGGCTGGGCATTATGTTGCTCTTTTCTCTATGCCACAAGGGCTGTTTGGTTCCCATCTCCAGCTTTCTGACTGTGAAGAAAACTGAGGAAATATAAACCAAATGCAGCAGTGCATCTGAAAGCAGTCTAGGTAACGACTCCAAGAGACAAGCTGGGCCACATCTTGCATATGTTCAGCACTGATGATTGAAGTGTTGACATTGTCATGGTGACAATTAAGAAGCAAGAAGTGAAGAGTCCTAGATCTGGCTGATTTAATGGGAATATTTTGGTTCTAATATCTATCTATTGCTAAGAACCACACAAATTTAGTCCTAGCAGGCTCCATGAATATGAACCCTTTTTAGGGGGAAAAAAAGCTGGAAAACAGTGTACTGAGAAAACAGAAAGGGGTCCTGTGCTGAGCAGACCTGTTTTTTGAGAGCAGCAGCTCATCTGGGTAAGCAGGACAGAAGTTGCTTAGCTAGTGGGTGCCACCATCACTTTGGCCAGTTGGTCTCTGACAGGAGACGATGAAATTTGAGCATGTGGCAATAGGAGGCAGTGACACTGCCTCCAGCTTTTAATTAATCCCTTTTAAAGGTGTTTGGAACTTTTTCCTCATTTCTAGGTTCTAATCAATTAGAGAAGGATTTTATAAAACATTTATCCTCCATTCTGTGTGTAGAAATGATTTACTTTATTTGGTGTTCAATGCATTTTTTTTTTTTCCCTTAGGACATCAAGCCATAATCTGTTAAACACCTGCATGGAAGTTTCCCCAAATGACCTGATATGATGAATACAGTTATAGACTATAATTGAAGAGGTGCTTATTTTCACAGCTATGGGAACTGTAGAAACAGAAAATATTTTTTCTGAAAAGTTCTGGCATCGACATTTTTTTTCTTTTAGAGAGCTTTTTAGTATAGAATAAAAGTTGCATAAGTATATTTCCTAGCATTAAACATTCTAAAAATAATACAGGATGATAAATAAGGTGACATTTAAATTCAGTACAGTGCTCACCGCCATCAAACTCTGTAACCACAGCCCTCCTGTATAGATATTTAACAATACATCAGCTTAGATTCACAGCTCTGAATAGCTGAAAAATCCTCACGTAATGTTTGCCCCTGACCCCCAATAACTTGCCATTTGTTTGAATGGCATTCAATGAGTAAGCACTTGAAGTAGGGTACTTCTGCACTTCAGTAATGTTTGTATGAAATTTAATTTAGCACTGTATATTATGATTCAGGCTTCACTTTCTGGGAAAGGTGATGTGAGGAAATTGTTTTACTAAGTAAGGACCGCAAAATTCATTATTTACTGCATGTTAATTTGATGTATAATTATTTAATTCTCGACTAATTTTTGTCATTCAGCTGCTGAACAATGTAATTTTGGAGTTCAGCCCAGGTCTTTGTGTCCTGAGGTACATGAGGATTGCAGTACTAAAGAGGTTGTTAGCAGCTTTCTGACAGTGCAGATATCTTGTGTGTTGGGGATGAAGTCACTCCTTTCTACATAAGGCAGCTGTTCAAATGCAGAATTCCTCTCTCCATATGCATTTGAAGTGTGGGGTGCAGATTTTCACTTCCTTATCTGCCATAATTGAGCTATATAAAATCGCCCCGGAATTTGGTGTATTTGTAACTGGATAGTGTTATAAATGCCCAAAATACAACTCTTCTGTTCAAAATATATCTGGTAGGTGTTTTTTTGGTTGGTTTTTTAAAACTTTTTTTCTAATTTTTATTTTTTAATTTCTTTAGTAGGAAAAATGAAGTGCATGACGTTTTTTCAGCTGGCCTGTTTGATCTTTCCCAGCTTGAACATAAAAATGTCACAGGAACCTGTGAGTAATCTGAAACACAAGGTGTGACTAAGGCAAATTTTCAAGACCATAAGGAGACATAACATGCTTTGAAAAAAACCCTGTTGGAAGTCCTGGTCCAAGCTGGGATGGCTTAGTTATGGTGGTGTTTGAATGGTACATCAGAAACTGCAGAGATTAATATAATGCATTGTATCTTGTTTTATCTCTGCTGCTATGCTTCATTAAGAGGTTATCAACATCAGTTCTAACAGCAGTCTCTGTCTCTGAGTACTGCATTTCCTCCTGTTACACTTTCTTCCCAGGATTCAGTGCCATTTCTCCAAAGTGGCTCTTCTCCAAGCTGTACCACAATAAGCATGGGTAGATGTACATCTGCTCGTGGACCACTGGAGACCAGTCTTCACCCAAATGTAGCTGCCGACCTATTCAAAGGCTATGCCAATAATAGCCACAGATGCAAAGTTGCTGAGTGTCTTATGTGCTTGTCCAAGAGGAATTCATGGACCTATCAATGCACTTCACTCAATAACCACAAGTTCATAACAATTTTTGACTATTACTAATACAGTACAAAACAAATGAGTGTGTTAACAGTGCTGTTGTTGTTTGGGAGTAGCAGTATTGCTTATGGAAGAACAGCTTCTATTTTCCTACCACAATTATTGCACATTACTATTACTTTAGATTGAAATAGAAATGAAAAGTCACTCAGCCTTTGGAATATGGGCATTTAATATGTCTCTTATACATATTTTTTTTTTAATTGTAACTTATTTGCTGTGTGTGTTTTCTTCTCTCACTCTGTACCCATTAATATCATTAAAAAATGATTGGTTCTTTTGAAATATAACTTCAAAGGAGAAATGTGATTTTCCCAGCACGCTGAAATCTTGGGTGGTATACAGTGTTGTCACTAGCCATATAATTTAAAATTAACACCATTGACAAATGCTACTTTAAAGCTCCTATTGAAAAATCATAACATGTGAGTGCGGTAGGGCTTTTTTGCTGATTTGGACTTATATTTGTGTAATTTACAATTAATAACTGGAGAGATCTTGTTATAGCTTGATTACTCTTCTTCAGTATACCCCTTGTTTTGTATCCCATTTTTCACTCAAAGAACTTAATTAAATGAATCAGAGTATAAGCTCACATTTGCTGCAACAATCACAATTCCCCATAGATAATTTTCTTTGGCTGGTCTTGCTGGGATTTCCAGGAAAGTTCCCAGAAACTGTTTCACAGAATAGAGGGATTTCTCTTTTTAAAACCCTTTTTTGGTGTTACACAAATCTGAGCCCAGAAGAGTTTAATTTTTGAGTAATAACCATGAATTCTACATGCATGTGTGACTCTATAACAACAAACTCTTCAGATTAAATTGCGTTTAAGTTGAATCTTATTTGATTTTTTTGTGGTTGTCTGTGGAAACATTTGGTAGTTATTTTCCATTGAAATTCACATCCTCTTGGGGCAGCAATGTGTTTAAGTTATTCTGTTATTTCTGCTCTGTAATCTTAATTTTACAACTTTTTCTTTTTTTCTTTTTTTTTTTTTTTTTCTGATTGCTGTGTTTTGTGCACTTACCTTTCATATGGCAATAAATAATTCTGTGCTTGGTATTGGTGGTCTTGATCTTAGTGTGCATGTGTTTGTGTTGAAGGGCTACAATATACAGCCTAGTAAATAGCATTGTTCTTTATTTTGAGAAAGAGAGAAGGAAGGGTTCTAATTTATATCCATATTGCTGAAATAAAAATGTGGCCTCTCTATTCAAGAATGTGGCTGTGATTTTTCAAAATTACTTGTAAGGCTTAGATGACCCATTTATAGCTGGCTAAACTGGGATATTTTTAAGAAATAAATTTTTAGAGAAGGAGGTTCAACACTACAGAAATTTTGACAGGACAAAGACCAGTAATACTCTCAATTGCTGTCTGTGAGTGCAGTGCAGTTCCTTTGGTTTCTGTTGCTTTTGTTGGGTCAAATGCTTGATTGCTTAATTCTTATTAGCCATGAAATAATACTGATTCATTAGTATCAATGTACTGATACTCAGTGTACTGGCATTCTGATGACAGGCATTAAAGAGACGAGGCAACATAGTATCAGTCAAAAGGGAGAAGCTGTTTTGGGATTTTGGGATTTTATTTTTGTTTATTAACAATTAATTGAAGACATTGCTGTGAGAGCAGGTGAAAGCTTCCTCTGAGCATGTGGCAGACTGACAAGGTACAGGCCAGCTTGAATCCAGAAGCTCTGTCACTGTGTCAGTGTTCCACTGCGCTGCAGGAAATAGTAGCTCAGGTGAAGTCACCTGTTCACAGTGCTGCACAGTGCTTCTGCTAATGCTGGGTTGCCTCTTGCAACCTAAAGGGATGAGTGACTCTGACTTCTCACACATTCAGACATGCATCCATTTCTGTGAGTATCAAAGGCTTGCTCTGAGGGTCCTCACAGCAGCGGAATGGGTCCAGTCATCTGAGGAGGTTTGCATCATATCCCAAGAGCTCTAGCCACTATTTATTGAGGCTAAGTGTCATATCTAGGAGCTCCAGATGAAATACGGTTTCAAATGGTAAATACAAAGGAAGAAAGTAAGATTCTGCTTCCGAAACTTGAGCCTGAACTGGGAGGAAACTTAGATGGAAAAGATCATCCAGTCCAATCTCTTGCCAAAACAAGATTATATCCTGCAGGCTGTTTTATAGCATTTGCCAATCTGGCTATAAAAGCACCAAACAAATAGGCTCCGTTTACTGGGAAGAGTCTGGGAGACTGTTCCATTGTTTAAGAGAAGTCATGCCAGTTCATTGTTTTATGAAATTAAGTATTTGTTTTTTTCTTATCTTAGTCACATCTTATCCTTGCTAATGTTCTAAGATACCAAATTAAAATCTGACATTATTAAAGGCATTATAGCTCTTGGCTCATACAATTTACCTTTGTGTCCTCAAACCCAGGGTGTTGATCACCCCAAGGCAAAGGGGCTGCACAGCTGCATGACAATAATTATTCTATATGACAGGGACCAGGGCAAACCATGGCTATAAAATATCTTTTGCTGCCTTTTTGTACCTGGCCTCCTCCTTCCTAATTAATAGTTTTCTCCATGCATCCCAGTTTTTGCTGCTCTTCGGTGAGTGTTTGCCAGCAGCTGTTTCTACTTTAACAAGTAGTGTGGCCTTGCAAGAGTGTGGAGCGAAAGCAAAACAGGACCAATAAAGTAAAATGGTTGGTGCTGAGGGCTTAGCATCCACAGTCATGCATGCTTTAACGTTTTGGAATAGTTCTGGGCTGGTCCCTCAAACTGTGTGTATGTACTGGTTGGAGATCTTGTATGGACTTCTGGAATGCATTTTCTGATTTAGTTTTTCTGGAAGTCTGTGAGTATGTTTGTTTTGTTATGTGAATCAGAGCATAATATGTAAGGATGAACTAAAATGCTGGTGGCAGATATGATCCAGATATTTTTGAGTGTGTGTTGTTCAGAGCTGAATGCAACATTCAAATACCCACAAGAGAGGTTTGAGCAAGACATCAGGAAAATGTTTGTGTTGATAAGGGCAACGAAGCCCTATGGAAGCTGAGTAAAATACATGCTGAAATGTTTCTAAGAAAGAGATAAAAAATAATTTGCTAAGAAGAAAGATACAGTTGTTCCTACACAGAGGAACAGAAATAGATTTGGTCAGTGTATGGCACCCCTTCAGGTCAAATTTTCCCTGGACAAAAAGGAGGCTTGTGGGTAGGACCTTATTGCTCTCTACAACTGCCCCTAGCCAGGTGGGAGTCAGGATCTTCTCCCAAGTAACAAAGAGTAGGACAAAAGAAAAGGTTCTCAATTTTTGCCAGGCAAAGATTAGATTGGGTATTAGATACCTTTGTTTTCATGAAAAGGGTTGTCCAGCATTGGAAGAGACTGTCCAGGGAAGTGATGAAATCACCTTCCCTAGGAGTATTTAAAAGGCATGTAGATTTGGCAGTTGGGGACACGGTTTAGTGGTGGACCCAATGAGTTTTAGGGCCTTTTCCAACATAAATCATGTTATGATTCTATTATGGGTATCCCTTTTTCTTATGCATATCACTTATCATTTTTTCCAGATTTTTCATTTTATGTCCTTCCTCCTGCTATTCGTTATAAATTTTTCTTTTCCTTGTCTGTTATTTATAACTTGTGCTAGTTTAGCTACATCATGGAGTCTCACTGAAGGCATCTGGTTTTCCCAGATACCAGAAGTTTTTAACAAAGAATACTCAAAAATCTTGTCTTCCAAATAATATACATCATAGGTGAAAATCTACTGTGAGCCAGACTTCAAAACACATATAATGTTTTCTTCAGGTCAGTTTAAATTCAGGTTGAGATAAGAAAAAAAATCACAAATGCTTTACTAAACTGATGGCATATAATTGTTTCCCAAAATTAATTTGTAATTCAGTCAAGCAGAAAACTACACCTTAATAACATTTTCACCAATCTCTTCCTCTCTATTGTACAGTTTTGGGAATTATGTTCAATATTGTGCATATCAATATGCTCACTGTTGGGAGAGAAGTGTCTCGAAAGAGAACTGCACCCCACAAAATACACATTCCAAACCCCAAACTAATCCTGCTCCTAAGCCTCAGATCACTCAAAAAGTGACTCAATAAATTTTGGCTTCTCCACCATCGAATTTAAATAGATATTAACACCTTAAGTCACTAAGGTTTCTGTTAAATGCCTCCCTTCTGTATAATAATTTTTTCTTTATGTATTTTCTGCTGTGGCTTGTGAAGATTCCAATGTCCCAAGAGGATGGGCCTTTAAAGTAGATGGTACAGGTGTCCAGTTTTGACATAGAGAAGCAGTCTAGGCTTGCCTCTTGGCTGCTGTTTAATGCAATCTCTGGGAAAAGGAAAACGTAGACATAAACCTACCCTACTAAAATATTTAAACATCCAGGTCACTCATTTCCCAATAATTTATCTTAAAGTTGATTCATGCTCTAAAGACAACAAAGCTACTTCCTATGTGTTCTTTCATGCTGATGATATTTTATTTAGAAAAATATATACTTTCTTTTCTCAGGTATTTCCATTTTGCTAGGATAAATAATATTCAGATTTTTTTTTTAAATGTCCAAAATTACATGTATACCCCTATCCATTTCTGTTACTGAATGTTAAATTAATGTTAGTGTTAAAAAGAACAATAAAGGAGGAATATTTTGCTACAAGCATCAGTTTTGAAATGAAAGCATTTTCATCTATGGGGATCCATTTGTTCTGCAGTTAGCAAATACTTCAATTGACACTGTTGTCAAACCAAGGACATAAAACTGAGACTGTGATATGTTATCTGCTGCCAATTACGTAAGTTCGTGATGCATAAGTTATTGCAAAAAATGGGGTCATGGCCCCTAAACCAGCTCCTTTTGAAGTTGTAGTTCTTCGTTAAACCTCCCGCATATTTGTATATTTTAATTGGTTAACTCTTAACTGATTTTATGCAAGTGCTTATGAGAACGATTATATGACATTAAAGAAAAAGCAGACTCACATTTACAGAAAGACCAATTTGTTTTTATGCTTACAGAGAGGCAAATCTGACTAAAACATGAATTTTAGTTCTTAATTAAAGAGCTTAATCCAAGTTCCTTATCAAAGAGGTGTCTGAAATAATTTTTTTTTTACTATAAACTGTAAATATTAGTTATTGCAGTATATTATCTACCACTGAGGTAATATTAGGACTCTACCTCTCCAGTCCTTGTCTTACCTTTTATACGATCTTTTATGGCAATGTTACACTAATTACTGATTTTTCCCTATTGGTTTCAGTTATCTTTCTGCATGACTAAATATGACTAAAACTCATATTCATCATGTGAAAATAATGTCTAACTAATAGACTTAAACCTTCATTTGAAAAATGCCAGCAAAGCTGAGAAGAGTGTCAGGTGAAGAAATCACTTAAAACTGGTTGTGAGGTCCTTTTTCATGTCTGGGGGAGAGGTTCCAGAAACTTTAAGACTCAAGATATTGTGATGCTAAAGATACGTAACACCTTCATTCTAGTGCAAGGGGTTTGTTAGAGGATTATTTAGATAAAGGGATTTTAACTTCAGAAATTAAATATTATGACTTTAAAATATTAGTTTTTCTTGAAATTTGGTGAAATTATGACCTTTCAGGTGATTGGACAAAGCCCCTCCTAGAACAGTTAACAGTCTTTCTTATTCCTTGTTCAGGTAAAGGACTGAAAAGCAGGTGATTCATACTCTACTAAATGACTTTACCAAGTGGTTTCCTTTTATTTCCCCTGCGTTTTTGGGACCCCTCAGCTACCTCTGTTGCTCTGTGACTTGCTAACTTCATACAAGCAGTTACCTATTCACTGACCTGGGGAAAGACCAATGCAACAGTTCAATGGGCAGCCTGAGTTCAAGCCCTTATTCAATTAATGGGTATTTATTTATACAAAGTGAAACAGGTCTAACAGGAAAGACAGAATACTAGAATAGCTTGATATTTTGGTGTCCAGAAAGCTTGCCTAGAATACAGGATTCTGACATTTTGCAGGACAGAAACTTGAAATCTGGACTCCTGTGCCATCAGTTAGTATCTTGGTCATAGGATTATTATCTAGGAAAGGTGGAAGTGTTCTTGCTCTTTGATGTATTTCATCCTAGGCATGAGAATCTTCCCCAGGTAAGAACTTCATGAGAACTGATAAGTACCTGCAAAAGTTTTGGTCTCAAGAGAATATAATTTCTCACTGAAAGAATGCATTGCTGTGAACTCCAATGGGGTCATGACTAGAGTTTTTACAACCATGTAGGTCCAGAGTGGTTTGTCCATTGTGATGATCCATCAATGTCCTGAGTTTGAAGGGAAGGTCAACAAGCCGTGCTGGAGGGCATGAGTCTCAGGAAGCCTGCAGGATGCCAAAGCATATGTCTGTGTAAGTGTCAGACTTGTAAATCAGCTGTTTGTACAAAAATTAAACAATGGGGAAATGGTCACATACAAACATTTGTTTGGGGATTAGTCTCATGAGTCTGGCTGCTTTTAAACACTTAAGCTGACATTGATATGAAACCAAGGCATAAAACCAGGAGCCTGACATGTGATCTGTTGCCAGTTGCCTTTAAATTACCATGTCTGATGAGAGAAAAAAGAGATGAAGTTAATGGAGAAAAGGGACAGGTCATCTGGACTCTAATAATTAATGTTCCCTAGAAAATAAAAGTTTTGAAACTTTCCTGGAAATGAAGTTTTATGATCTGCTACAACAGCCCACAGGGGGAATGCTGCAACCTACACATATTGACAATTGTGGTATTACCAGACAATTAATTTTTATGAGTAATTTCCAGAACAACCCTCAACCATGCAGTCACGCATACAGTGCAACAGTGTGCCATGGAATTGAGACTCAGCTACAAGCCAAAGATGATACAGATTTATTAATATTTGCAAAAAAGTTCCCAACAGCAGCGAGCAAATTGAGCAACAGAATGGGGAAGAAGGAATGGACTTGACAATAAAATGAGTTTTGTAAGGATAAGATCCAGAGCATGGTGAACTCAACAGAAAGATTTCCATTGTTTTTTTAAGGTCTTGGAAAGATCTCAAGAGAAATGAGATACGTCATCGTATACCTTTCCCTCTACTTTCTCCTTCTGAATGGAAAATACATTCTTCACAACTGGCATATCCTTTAGTGACCAAGAATTACAAGCAAAATGTTGATCACATTTGAGATGTAGAGCCAAGAGTCCCTACCTAAACAGACCCAGAAGGGCTAAGAAACTGGCAAATTCTCACTAACAGTACCTTCATATTTGCATTAGATTCAAAATAGTCTTACTTAATTGTACTAATGTTGCAAACCCATTCTACTTTCTCACTTAAAACACAGAGAATAATGAAGTAAGTGGGTTTAAAATTTAATTTCTCTTAAATTCTTCTCCAAACACACCTTTCTTGCAAAGGTAATGACTTGCTAGTTGTCCTCTATTTCTGTCTTGTCTAAGTAGTAATAGTTGTTACTTTTAAACAGTTATTAAATACTTCAGTGGTTCTTACACCATGCCAAGGAATACTTGCAATAAAAGAACAATGAAGAGAGATGACTGGAGATGAAGTTGTAAAACTGAATTTGTTTATGTATCATTCAGAAGAAAATAATAGTTCTGTCAAAGTCCATGTTAAAGGCTCTTAGACAGAATTATATACTTTGCACTGAGTCTACGTAGATAATGGGTTATGGCCCCAAGTGATAGATCTCCAAAATAAGCTTGGTTATCTATTTTCAAAAGTTTTCCTTCTGTGGAAACAAAAGATTGCTGCCTAATGTAAATAATATTGGAGAAACTCATCCTGCTGTGATAGCAACTCCTATTTCATCCTACACACTGAAGAACATAATTTATCTTAACACTAGGCATTGAGCAAAGCTAGCTGTGGGGAAGTAGTACTAATAGGGTTTCCTTTTACTGCTGAACTCAATTGAAATCTGCAGTCAAGCCAAGCCTGTTTTAAGTACTCTGCTGGTTATTTTCTTTAACATGGTGTGAAAGACCAAGGCTGCTTTATTGCAATGGAAGGATAAGTTAGCAGCAAGACATGCTGAGTTGAGGAGCTGGTGACAACAAGCAGAAAGAGAAATTGGCATTTCCTCCCATCACTTTGGAGATACAAGAATAAACTTCCTTACAGAGAAAACCAAAGCATTTTCAGTGGAGAATGCTCAGCAGAGAGTGCTACTGTTTGGTGGATTGCAGCCTTCTCAGTGTCCAGCAGATCAGGACGAAACACTTCCAGGTCCCTAAGAACATGCCCCTCACCTTGCCCAGGCTCTACATGATTGGAGCACCTGCTTCTCATCTTCCCATCAATCTGGATTCCATCTGTATCAGAAAGCCCAAATCCCACGGTCTGAGGATTTACCCACTCCCTTCACAAGCATTGTAGGTGCTGGCTTTCCCTCTGTGGAATTACTCTGTGTTGCTTCCTCCAGGATCCTGTAAGATCAGTGGAGACAGTGGAGACAACTGTCCCTCACCTGGGTTCAATACATACACAAACTCCTTAACAACAGGCATTGACATCTCCTTCTGATTCTGATTTAGGGGGCACAGCACCATCAGTGCCTAAAGCTTTGCAACACAACAGAAAATATGCAGTTGAATTGGATTAAAAGGACAGAAATGAAAAAAAACCTGAAGTTTTCTGCTGTTACAGCACTGGACATAGAACAGCATTTCCAGTTTAAAGTGTGTCAAATGATGAAGCACAAATAGTGTGTTTGGAGTTATCAGTTTAACTTTTGTCCCAGACCTTTCTGAGGACACTGGGAATTCCTCTGTGTTTCATTAGCCACAATAGAGGCTCTTTCCTCAAGGAAAGGTAAACACATAGCCATTAACAACCAGGTTGTAAAGGATAACTGAGCTTACTCAAGGACTTGTTTTCTCAGGTTCATCTGCACTATCAACTTGAGCACATCTGTGAAGATCCCCTGGGGATCATGCTGGTTGCCCTCTTTGCTTTTTTTTACTCTCAGTATTTTTTTTTTTTTTGCAAGTTCCCTGTACACAAAGAGGTGTGGCAGAATGATGCTTGAAAACCTGGCTCTGTTCACTCTATCTGTGTCACAGCAGATCTAGGTTTTTACCAGGATGCCCCAGTGCTATAGCTCGAGGAATGAGTGGGACACAGACTTTATTTGTTAAAAGTATATTAAAAATTGGCTATGTTGCACAAATAATGTCAAGACAGAAAACCCTGATTCAAAAATCCAGATTCAAAGGTCAATATGAGTTTGTTGGGCAGAAACAATTATTTAATCCACATTGTGGAGCAACAAACCCACTAATATCCTGCCTGATCTTGGTTTTATCTGGAAAGTGATGATAATGACAAAGATGATTGAGTTTTATGTCTATGACAGAATTTGCAGATTTTTTCTGTGGACCCCATCCAAATACTACTGAAGCCTCCAGAACACAGCCCCGCACCCTCCCCCATCTTCCCCCTAATAAAACAAAACAAAACAAAACAACCAACAAAAAACCCCCAAAACACACACACACACACACACACACACACACACACACACAAACCATACACAAAAACAAAGGCTTCTTTTCTGTGCTTGCATACCAAAGGAGAAGTGTATCGGTTTTGCTTTTAAACACAAACCTTAGGATGCATCCAGAGCCATCCAGCACATGATTACACAGCTGATGTGTACATTTCTCCTTTTTCCACTCTCATCAAAAGGTTCATCAAAGCTGTGGAGATGTTTGATATTCCTGGTGAGATGAGGTCAGTGCCCCTCTCTTGGAGCTGCTTCATATGAAGTGGAGGCTGAAAGGGGACAGAGGGCATGGGAGAGAATAGGTACTATTTTTAGCACAGAGACATTTATCAGTAGCCCTGGCATCACTGGAAATCAGCAAAGAAAAGTCTCTGCTGGGGACATGATTCATGAAATAATATACATAGGACATGTGGTGACCTGCAAATAGCAGACTCCCCCACGGTAATGCCATGTTTGCATTTTTGCATTTGGATTCTATCATACATGTGTGCCAGTATTTCACACTTATTATTTTTTCCCTTGGTCTTTAAGGGGTTAGCACAGATAGTGACTTCTCTTGTGTGTTTTGCCCTTTACAGTTGTTTCTAGTGACCACCTGACTGCCTTTATTGTGGTTCTGTTCTTTTCAGAGTGCTATTGATTATATACAGCACTTTGTGGGAATCCAGTATAAAGAGATGGCTTTATAAGCCATCATGGGCTCTAGGTATCTATTTTTATCAACCTAAGCAATTGTTGCTTTGAAAGAGATCCCTACTTCCCAGGCTGTGTGTTGCTGACCTCGCTTAGTCCGAACTCCTTTGACCTCAGTGCAGCTTAAGCGATGTGACAGCCGAGTCAGCCCCTTTAATTCCACTCTTTGTGAGGCTCATGTGATAATCATGCACTTGCTCTGTCAGAAGAACCAGTAAAGAGAGATTCTGTCTGTACTTGCTCCCTGCAGCAGACCTCTTTCTTGCCTTCTCTCTTCCACCAGATTCCTTTCGTTTTATTGGTTCTGTTCAGGAACAAAGAGGGCTTTGTTGAATTGTCTTTGTGGTTTATTTTCCTGAGCCTTGGAAGATAGCAGACTTTTGCCACCATTTTATCCAATCCTTTATCACAGGCACAATACCCAAATGCTTAAAGGAGGCTAGTATGTGTTAGCCTAACTATCTCCTTTTTTTTCAGGTTGGAAGCCAAGGCTGACTTCTTGATGCCAAGTCAGGAATAATGGCTGGAGTAAAAACTCAGGGAGGGGTCTGTCTGTGCAGCTGCAATAAAGGATTCAGTAAGAGAAGCTGTAGTCATCAGTAGATTTAATCTTGTTTTTCATGTTCTCTGGTCTTACTAGGCCCCCCGTGTCTATGTAGAAATCTATTTCTTTACAGGTGTAGAACATATCTTCATCAAATGGTCTTTGGGCACATGTTCAGAAGGAGATAAAAATGCATTGGCTGGCCACTACTGCTGTTAATATTTCACAGCTTTTATCTGAGCCTGTGAAAGTGTTTTGACATGTTAAACTGCTGTGGTCTGCACAGATGCAGAAAGGCAGTTCAAAAGAGTGAGATGAAGGACTCTAGCTTATAGATTTTACCATAAAAGTCTTCTCCAAATCTCAGGACAAGATCTCCAATCTCAGTAGTGTGGGGAAGAAGACTAAAAAGAGCAGCTGACTCTAATCTTCTGCCCTAACCACTGTCCCGGCTGCTTTTCTCATGATCTGCCACTCTACCTATTCCAAACACATACTTCTCAATGTGTTTTCTTTCTTTAATACATCAAAACATGTTTTTTAAACCATGGAAAATGTAGCCGTTACTCAAGGCTGTCCTTGAGTGATAACTTTGTCTGTTTTGTCTGTTGCCAGAAGGACACAGTGTGGTCCTGGACTCTCTGGACAAGGTAATAACTGAGAGTTGCTTCATCAAACCTGTTCCCATGAGGGAAGAGATATATAATCTTTGTTTTTAGTGGAGCAGGCTAACATCTCTGAAAGGGCAGTAGGCACCAAAATACAGTGCTTCTGGACTCTGTATAAAAAAGGTCATGCAGTGTTTAATCCTGAGAGTGACCTCATGGACCTTGAGAGAATTTCATCAAGGATGTAGTTAGTGTGTATTTTGCAATAATCTGGAGGAAATAA
Organism: Regulus satrapa; assembly: GCA_013396955.1. Classification (NCBI taxonomy): domain Eukaryota; kingdom Metazoa; phylum Chordata; class Aves; order Passeriformes; family Regulidae; genus Regulus; species Regulus satrapa. The sequence goes on from VWZN01004562.1 coordinate 40,800, forward strand.
GCTTGACATTTCAGAGATAAAGCTCATAAGAAGCACCATTCCCGTCACCCAATGTTCTTTGTAAATGGGATTTCTGTGCTGTTTATTTCTAAAAAATCTCATGTTCAAAACCTGAAACTTTCAGCCCTTACTTGAGCAAAAATTGTACAGAAACAAGTATGAATACTGCCTAGAGCAAAGTGAAATAAAAGCTGGAGGATCTGGTGCTGTGTTATTTGGCTCATGCTGCAAAACTTCAGCAAATTTGTCTCTAGTAAGCAAAGTGAGCAGTTTTGACAGCTTTTATTATATTGAATTACAGTGACAAATAGGGGCATTGGTTTGCAGAACATTTGAAAGTGTGATAAACACAGTCCTAATGAGGGAGATGTTTCTTTTTATTTGATAGAACACCACTGTTTTTACTCATGCACAAACCCCCCCCCCAAAAAAAAAAACCCAAAAAACCACACCACCAAAACCAAAACCAACACCAAACCCCTGGTTATTTGAGGTAAAATTCCTGAAATATTACTCTCTAAATCTCTAAGCTTTCACTTATTACTTTTTATTCACAGAAGTATTTGATGATTATAGTGTCCACAAAAATTGTAGCAGTGATAAAAGAAAATGAAATTGTTAGTTCAAACATAGGGTACTGCAGTATTTTCTTACAAATTTAAGTATGAATTTAAAATCAAACATGCTTTTCAACATTAAAAATCTTATTGTTCAGAGGATAAATGGTGCTTGCCAGGAGAAAATTGCTCTTATATCCCTCATGAAGTTGTAGTCTTTGGGTTATTTAACTGCAGTTTCTCCCACCATGGTGTTTTTTGAACTTTGAAGCCTACAGCAAGCAACTTGTACTAGAGAAGAAAATAATTTAACATCCACGTGCACACAACAGTTGTAGCAAGCTTACAGGAGAGAAATGTGTTTGTAAAGCAGCTTGTGTTATGGGTATTGCTACAAATAGCAATAATAGCAAGATAATTTTGCTTATTCACCAGTAACACTTGCAAATGAAGGTGTTTTGCTGCAGCTGTTAGGGATTTAATCACTTCTAACAAAGGTGTTTGGTCCAAGATGCTGAAATTTTACATGAGTGTGGATTTCACTGAAAACTGTTTAGTGCTGCTGTCTGTTGTGTTTCTAAACTTGCACCCCTCTCCATCCTCTTTTCACATAAAGAGTTGCTGTTGCCTGTGCAGATTCTGGTTAGGATGGTCCCAGACCTGAATATTCCAGCACCTCTTTCATTTTTGATGTGGCAGTAGAATGGAACCAGGAGGTTATTGCTATTCAGACAAGTGCTCACACATTTGAGCCTTCCCCACAAGTACATCTGTGTGCGCATGCCCGTCACACATGCATGTCCCTGCCAGCATACATACTTATCTTCCCGGTTTTCTAATTTTCTGAGGAATTTTCAGGAGACTTAGCTGAGCTGCGTCTCTGCTGGCTGAGTTATATCCTCATTTCCTCCTTATTTCCACTTGCCGGTTCCTCTCTGTCCTCCCTGCACACCTGCTGAGATCAAGCCCGTGAGACGCCCCGGGCAGGGATGCTGCTCCCGGTGCCTCCTGGCAGCGCTGCCTCTTCCCTGCAAGTTCATCAGTCCAGGACCTCGCTCCGTGTGTGCTGGTGCAGTGGGGTGCAGCCCCAGCTGAGAGGAAGTCGCCAAGAAAGCCACAGGAGCACAATACATATGGAAATGAGGCAAGATATGACAAACCTGCCGCTAGGGCAGCCTCAGCTCACCCAAACCGTGCTGAGCTGAGGCACAGCTGAAGGAATTTTTCATGTGTTGTCACATCCTCAAAGCTTGTTTTTCAGAGCATAGAAATGCCTTTTGTTGTCTTGGAAGCCACCTCCTGCACATTTACAACTTTTAAATCAGTCTTACTTGGAATCAGCGGAATTATGGATGGGGAAATCCTATTAGGTCTTATTATCATTTGACTATACCAGAGCAGTATTGTTCTACATGTTAATTTGCAAAGCACTCTGTTCCTGTTTAAATAACTCAGTGTAAACACCATGTAATTATTGTCTGTGCCTCTTAATACATATTAATGTATTTGAATAAAGATTTTTAATATTTCCCATAGAGTTCAAACACCTTCCTGCCTGTTTTTAAAGATTTAGCCATTCCTCCTCATCAAGAAGGTTATGTGAATTTCGATGAGGCAGTGGAGGGAGGCTGAAACTATGCTGACAGCTTATGCCATAGGTTCTTTAGTCAAATTGTTTTTGGACTCCCTGTTGAATGAACTGATTCCCTTAAAACAAAATGCAAAAGGAGCATTGTCTCTTGAAACCTCTTCAGAAGCATAGTGAGGAAGGAAATGCCTAGCTTGGCTTCTTGCACCCAGTGCAGATTATTTCCAGTGTCTGCTCAAAGTGATGTGTGAGATGGTACATGTTCTCCCTTGTGCTCCAGCCCTTGGAGAGACAGGAGAGGTGGGAATAAACTACCATCACAAGCAGAAAGGGAGTTCATTTGACTGAGATTTGAGCACAATGCATGTATGTCCTGTCCAGCAGTCTTGTCTCTCAGCTCACACGCTTGCAGCCCCAGCTTACTGGGAGACACCTTCTCCTCTCTCTAGTCATTCCCATCCAGTCACACCCTGGCAGCCTTCTTACTCTGTGGTCAGGATTTCTGCAGAGTTGTGTGCTCTGGCATTGCATGGAGCACCTCTGGGATCTTGGGGCTCTGGTTAGCAGTGCTGCAGTCCCAGAGCATTGAGGTGTCACCTTCCCTCTGTGGAAGGGCTGCTGCCCTGGCCGTGCTGAAACCTCCACCAATGACAGATCTAAAGCAAACAGGTGGGAGCCCAAAAGTAAGGAGACTTCTCACCAAGAACTTTGCCTGTAGGAAAAATACCTGAGGCCAGTAAATATGTGGGCCTGATGCAAGGAGACATCCAGGTGGAGACCTTTTAATACTAGGTGAGAAAGAAGACGCAGCCCTGCAAGTGTGTTCCTAGAAGGAAGGCTGACAGCTCTCAATAACACCATGGTGATACTGCCATATTGTTACCAGTGTCCCCCCCCCTCCAGGCAGCAAGTTTCCCAGTAAAAAGGGCCTGATGGTGCTGGTTGACAACAGCTGAACATGAGCCAGCATGTGCCCAAGTGGCCAAGAAGGCAAATGGCACCCTGGATTGTATCAGGAATAGTGTGGCCAGCAGGAGCAAAGCAGTGACCATTCCCCTGTAGTTGGCACTGGTGAGACCACACCTTGTGTCCTGTGTCCAGTTCTGGGCCCCTCACTTCAAGAAGGTAATTGAGGGGCTGGAGTGTGTCCAGAGAAGGACAACTGAGCTAATGAAGGATCTGGAGCACAAGTCCTGTGAGGAGCAGCTGAGGGATGTGGGGGTGTTTAGCCTGGAGAAAAGGATGCTTGAGAAGACCTTATTGTTCTTTACAACTAACTGCCTGAAAGGAGATTTTGGGTGAGATGGGGGCCAGTCTCTTCTTCTTAAGTAAGAAATAGGATGAGGGGAAATTACCTCAAGTTACACCAGGGGAGGTTTAAATTTGATATTAGGAAACATTTGTTCAACAAAAACAGTGCCAGACATTGGGAGGGGGTGCCCAGGGGTGTGGTTGAGTAACCACACCTTGAGGTATTTAGAAGACATGTTGATGTAGCACTCAGGGACATGGTTTAATGGTGGACTTGGCAGTGCTGTGTTAATGGTGGGACTTGATGATCTGAAAGTTCTTTTCCAACCTAAGTGGTTCTATGAATGATTCTATGATTTTGTTGGGGTATCTGGTGTGCAACAGCATCAAGCTAGAGAGCCACTCACAACCTGTTGTGAGCTGGGCTTCTCTGCAGCGTGGTGGGTCATCAGGCCTCTTTATAGCAACAGTTAAAAAAAAGGGAGAAAATGGTGATACACTTCAAAGAAGGAGATGAGTAGGCAGACAGGAAATGAGGGTGCAATAGTCATGGTATTGGCTTAGGAATCTGGAGATATATGGGTATATTTGGTAGCCTTAGGGCTACCTCTCTCATCTAGACAGAGACTGAAGCTCCTGGTGGCTGGAATAGAAGTGAACAGAAATCTCTGTACACGCTGTGTGACTGGCAGTGGAGCTGGAAAGGGACACTGCCTCAGAAGGGCATGTGGGGAGGAAAGACAGAGGAAAGACAGACACTGCCAGAATGATTTCTTGGTGACCTGGCTTATGGGTGCCTTACTGGTGGCCTGGAATGGGTTATGCAAGAGGCTGCAATGACCTGTCCAGCCTGTCGCCCCAGATTTGTCACGTTGAGGTCAAGTAGCTGATCACATGCTCTGCTGAGAGCTTGCAGGCAGCCAGACCCATACTTGTATTGATACAGTGCCTGAATCTCTGTAGGAGATTGTCAGTAGAGTTTGCCTAGGTGCTGAAGAGTGTTCTTTTGCCAATATCTGAGGTAGGATGAAAACCTTAGCTCTCAGGGCACAGAACAGTGTTTCAAGTAGCTGCCCTTTTACAGGTGTCTGCTGTACTTGCCAGTTACATCTGAGCCTTCCGTTTAGGGCTTAGAAAGGGGAAGAGAGAAAATCTCTTTGCTGAGGTGTTTCTGGAGGATACAAAAGAGTTTATTAGTTTGTTTGGGTATCTGGACAGTGCACATAGGGTAAGAACCTGTACCAGCCTTCTTCTATATTTTCAGTGAGCACATTGCACTAGCAGACTAACTTGCTAATCTCACAGACCTCTATCACAATTGCATCCATGACTGGTAATATTGGTGAGAACATAGAACGGCAAAACTCACTAAGGCAACTGCAGGAGTTTTCTCTTTCACTACAGGTTTCTAGAAGAGGAACTGCAGGAAACCCTGAAGTAGGTCTGATGAATACAGAAGTGCTGCCTCCATCCAGGGTAATTCTAGATACACAGCACAAACCCTTCCTGGGAGAATGAACCCCTCCTGTGAGCATGAAGAGAGGATAACACTGCATCCCATGGCTGCCATCAGTCTGGGATAGCTGCCCTTATCTTTGACATCAGTCTTGTCTATGCCTTGGAGGTCCACCTGAACAAGTCTGTCCACCTGACACAATGGACTATTTTTAAGAATGCAGATCTTGTAATAGGTAGGAAATGGTAGCAAGGACTCTATGGATGAGCACAAGCAACTTGTTCAGTAAAGGTGAAGCAAGGGGGAGCAGTGGTGATGCTGCTGCTGCCTGCACGTTGGACAATGGACACCAGAAAGTTTGGAGCACAGCTCACTTTTTATGTGCTTGCAGTGGAACACACAAAGGATGAGTATGCTCTGTGGATCAAACTGGAGCTGTGCATGAGGTGGTTCAGAGGCTGGGGATCACTTTGGATCTGCTTGGTGGAAGCGACTCTGTCCAGTGAAACATGGGCTCTCTGCATTACTGACACTGAGAGAGGAATATCTGTCCTGTTACATTAACAGGGAATGGATTTGGACTTCCTCAGTGTCTGTTAGATTCCAGTGCAACTCCAGCACTTGAATCTCTTTCTCTTATTGTACATTATTCTCCTCTGGGGAATCCCTCTTTCTCTATATAAGAAACAAAGAATAAGCCATAACAGACGTTATTAAGTTATCCAAAAGATGTGCAGGACAGTATCCCTGGAAGTCATCCCTTTGCTCCGAGGAAAGATCACAATTAACTAGATGGTCCCTGAGAGAAATCCCTGTAACTCCTCCCTGCCACCTCCAGTGATGCAGCATGAACTACACACTGAGGCTTCAAAGCTTCACTCCCACTGCACCTTGCACTTCATTTATTTTTGCTCTCCTGACCTCAGTGTATCTTTGCTGCAAGTCAAGATTAAAATTTCTTGTCCAACTCTTGCTGCGTATGGCAACGCTCTCTTTTGGTAACAGCCTTTCCTTCATATTGGAAAACTCTTTGGAGGCCTCCTTCCCTCTATCAAGGCCTCTCTTTTCCGTAGCACTTAATCTTCCTGTTCCACTGGCCCCTCTCTGGCTCCCCTGCACGGCTCTTTTGGTGTGAGCCTTGTGTTGCTGTTAACCTTGTTAGAAATTTAGGTCTAATATTTGATGCTGAACACAAACCTAGGATTGAGACAACTTGCTCCAAAGACCAGGATCCTGGCAGAGTTCTAGCATGTGGTGCTCCCAAAGAATAATAACTCCATGAGGATTTGGTGACCCCTCTGTAAGACCTGAGGAAGAGAGTGCTGGCCAAGGCCTGGGGAGTTCTGTGGCATGTTGGCCCTCCCTGCTCCATCTGCTTTCTATTGCGCTTGAAAAGGAAATTAACTGAGCTAAATGATTTCAAAGTGACATTCTCCACACTGCACTCTAACTCCATAATTGCCATCTCCATGCAGTTCCCAGTACTAAAATGTTTAAAATAACAACCTTTGCGAACAGCCAAAGCTTCGAAAGGCCATGCGCCACCTCTGCTGGAGTAGTAAAATGATGGCAGAATAATTTCCACATGCAGTGGATGGGTGTTAGGTTATTTGGGGGTTGATCATAGCTGCTTCCTTTGCCAGGAATTTCTCTAAGTCAGGAATTAAAATGACTTTTTTCCTTTGTAGACTCTTTCTAAATGCTGTATTGATTGATGTATCAGCCATGGTTTGGTCTGCAGTTGATCTTTCAAACTTTCTGGTGCAAATTTTTGAACAGACAGAATACTTTTATTTTTTAACATGGAATACTCTGCATCTCCTTATGGATAGAGAGGTGAGATACATTTTTACTCCCTGCCTTTTGATCTGATTAATTTCTCATGTGCAGTTCTGGAAACACTTCTGTAGCAATGGTAGCACTGGCTTGGTTTAGTCTGACGTCCATTTATAGCATCTTCAGTGTGATGTAACATCTGGGACAGGAAAGGTAATGCTCAGCCAGTTGACAGTGTGTTGCCACCAAAGATATGTTGGCCAGTGGTGGTTTGTACATCATCACTCAGGAACTGCAGGCTGAGAGACTTCAGCATGAAAAGCTGCAAGACTTCTTGAGATTTTTCCTAACCCATTAGCTGGTTTGTGTTGCATTTTTTCTCTAATATTATCTCCATCTGCTCCATGCACACCTCATATTTTCTCTTCCCTTGTGTTTTTGGTGAGATTTTTTTATTTCTTGAAATCTTCCTCTGAATCAGTTCTGCACATTTAGCTTAATATATCTACCAGCAAGATTGACTTTGTTGTGTAGTATTGAGTCCACTTCTGGAATTCATCAAGTTATTGTAAAGGCTCTTGTATGTATTCCATTAAGGGAATGGGTATCTTGCCATACCTTTAAACAACTCTCCTGTTGATTTTGACAGAGAGAATTCAACTTTTTTCTTCAAGTATAAAACAACCAGAATAAAAATAGCAAGCAATCTTTTCAGCAATGAGCAGTCAGAATTTATGTTCTCATTGGGCGCGGCTCTGAAGATGTGATGATTCCATTCAGCTGAGCATCAACAAGATCAAAAGACTTTGTTGAAGTGTAACTGTCACTTTGATCAGAGCTGTACTGGAAATTTAATGAAACAAGTGGCTTCTTTTGACAGTTGCTTCTTTTGACTATTTCTAGTTGTGGTTTTGATACTATGGGAAAATAACCTGACCCTGTTGAGCCCAGACACTGTGGTTGAGTTTTTGGGCGAGAGATTAGATCAGGCTTTCCTTTTTTCTCCAGTAAATACAGTTATCTTGAATTTCGCCTTGAATTTTGGATCCATCCAGCTGATTTCTGAAGATAGATTTTTTTTTCTTTTTACCCTGATCACAAGTTATTTCATTAATTTCAGATTTTCCAGCAGTCTCAATAATTCTGAAATGGATGCTGTTTCCTTTTCTGGGCAGGAGAAATGATCTGATGGCCAAAGCCCTAGGCTGAGGCTTGAAAAATTTTGATGTAATTATGTGGAAAAATCTGTCCATATTTTGTGTAAAGGATCAATGACTTGAAGTTTGGTTTTGTTGCACTTCCATTGTGCTTGACTTACAAAATCACTGTGGAGGCTTGAGAAGACTGTAGAATGGATTTGATTTGGGAGGTTGGAGACAAGAATGAACAATGCAGGTCTCTCTACATGAAGATTTTGGACTGATCCTTCCTTTGCATTCTCTCACTCAAATAGTGACTGAATTTAACTTTGAAGTGATTTACCCCCAGCTAAATACAAATAGCTGGGGACAAATCAACTTGTTTTTTCAGCCTAGTTCTGAAGTTATCCATAAAACTATTGGTTCTGTGTATTCTGTGTTCTTTTTTGGATTGTGATAATAGTTTCTCTGGAAAAGCCAGTTTTTCTTCTTTTGCAGTTGTGTTTTAACTCCTTTGAACACCTCTAAATGTCTCAAATTTAAAGTTGGGACATTAATTTCCTCAAGTCCTTTCTTTTACATTGTGATATAATCCTTAGAGCACTACCATATTGCATACAATCAGATGATGACTTCAACTTTTTAAAAATTATGAACAACCAATGAGTACCTGCAGATGAGGTACTCTAAAGGCTCTTCTCTCTTTTCCTAACAATCGTGTACAAACAGCAGCAGTAGTAATGTTCAGAGGTTCAAGTGACTAGATTTAGGACAAATGAATGTCCTGAATTTGGATGCTCAGCTCTGAACTTTATGAGGTTTAAAATATTTATTGCATGCTAGACTTGAAACCACAGCTTCCTGTCACTGTAATTTTGCTGCTTCAGACACAGGGACCACCTTCAGAGCTGGTGGTGCAAGTATTACACACCTGCAAGTTACACACTTGTCCCCACTTTTAGAAGACCTGGCAGTAGCACTCATCTTCAATTTCTGCTTTTTACATCAGAAGTCAGGTGGCAATTTTCCTGGTATTGACTCTCTGGTGATACAGATAAGACGTCTGCCTTGTCCAGAGCTTGAACAGTCCCCAAGTCCCCTGCAGGACAAGCTTTGTGTGGGAATGTCTGTGAGACATTTCCACATTCCATGTGTGGGAATGTCTTGTGAGACTTTTTTCCCCCAAAGTGACACTTTTTAACAAGGATTGGTACCAGTTTTCTCACAAAAATTAAGCTGATGGCTAAAGTTTACCTTGTGGCCTGAGTGCTATGGCCTTTTAAAAGGATCTTGTTCATAAAAACAAATGGAAAGGCCCGAAGAGGAAGAGCAGTTTTGAGCTGTCTTCAGTAAATGAGGACTTGGTAGCAGAATGGCGTGACACCTTGTATCCCTCACAGTGAATATATCTAAATTCTAATTTCCTGAACTCTGGAGAGGAGTCAAATGTCTGAAGAGAGGTTTTTTTTGCTCATGGGTCCAAAACTTCTGCATTCAGAGAGCCGGGCAGACAGCTTGTCTCCACTTTATTCGGGAGTGTGTTGCCAGATCTTGCCTGGCTGCTTCTGACAGCCAGTATTTCCCACTGCAGGGCCGGCTGCTGCTTCCTCCTGCTGTCTCTCAGCTGCCTGTGAAGCCCAGCAGACAGTTTGGACCCTGCCATTCACAAGTCATATTCACTACCCCGTGTCCACTGCGTACCATAATCCCAGCATTTGCTAAACAGAAGAGAATATGGATGCTCCTGTATTTCTGCTGAGCAGATGTGCTCCCCACAGTCTTCGTCACAGAGTGACTGCCTGGCCTCCCCTATCACAGCCATAGGGATAAGCCATGAAATTTCCCCCTGATTCCTAGGTTACTTTATGCCCTGAAGCCTGAAAGCATAAAGCTTTCCAAAGCACTTGGCTTTATCAGATACTTGTAATTCTGTGTATTTTTTATTACCCATGTGGAGGTTTCCACCAGTTTAACTTCATGGATTTCTAGCAGAATAGTCTTGATTTCTAGCCATGTGAGAAGAGGATCATATTCCAGGACTTCTCAGCCTGGGACAATTATATTTTCAATTGGAAGAAACAGCATTTTGTCTATAGATATTTTCATACCTAAATCATTCTGCTATTTTGCTCCACCAACTAATTTCATTGATATTTTGATTTCTTGGCCTGTTTTTGGATGGAAATGAAAGTTGAAATAACAAGATTCCCTCCAGATTGGAAATTCTGCCTTTTGATTAGGTCTTATGCAGCATGGGATTCTTTTATTGCCTAATTTAACATACACACACACACACACACACACACACACACACACACACACACACACACACACATATATATGCATCTCTCTGTAATGAGCACCTTAGGACCCTAAATAAAAGTTTATTACAATTGAGTGTTACTTGTAACAGTGTTTGGCAATTTACCAACAAGCAGAGAAGTGTCCAATTTTAATCCTGTAGGAATTGTATAGTGACTTCATGAATAAGCTTCATATTGACCAACTCTCAAAGATACCTTTTAAGGAATGCAGTAAATACTTGAGAATAGAACACGTGTGTATTTACAAACTAAACACAGCTTGCAGTGAAGAAAGCAAGAGAAGTAGAACCAAGATAATGAGGTCAGTCTTATGTCCCTGAGATTTTTCTGTGTGGGAATTTGGCACACGCAGATCTACTATGGCAAAATTAGTGTTTTGAGCATGCTGAACATCCTTTTTAAGCTCCTCCAGGCAGCTGTTTAACACTCCCCTCTTGTTGCTGCATTCCTCCTCTTCATCTCTGATGTTTGGAGCTGTTGCTCTGCTGACCTTCATCTTTCCAAATCAACTTCTCTCCCTTGCAGACCTTTTTTTCCTTTTTTTTTTTTTTTTAAACAAAGGTTGACCTATGTATCTTCATGCATTTAGTTCAAAACCTTTGTTTCATGTTTTATTTTCCCCACTTCCCTCTCTTTCACCCTCTATCCCCAAGCTTTTCAAGACTGCAGCTCTTTCTTTTAGGAGAAGCCCTTGAAGTGAGACAGGGTGAGCAAGGGGCCACCTTCATGGTTAGAAAAATGCAGGGGAAAGTAATTTCACTTTGTCTCTCTCCCTTCAGCTAATACCGGAAGCTTTTTGTTGAGACTGGTTGCATGATGGCTTAAGTGCTCCTCTTCCCGGGGGGTCAGTGGGGACAATGGATGTTGAGCACCTCTGAAAATCCTTCTTCTTAGGAAGCCCTGCCTAGAAAGGCTGGGCTAGGTCAGGCTTGGCCCCACATGGCTACAGGTCGACTCTGATTTGGGCCTGGTCTCACCTGACATATGCCAACCCAATGGCTCAGCTAGTCTTTGGCTATTTTTGTCTTTTCTTTAGGGAGACAGCTTGACTGCTTAATGCAGCGCTTAATTCTCAGGTCATGATCTGCATGTCTTCAGGTCATAGGGGAATTTTGGCTTGCCAAGTGTTAAACCTTCTGTGTTTATAAGCATTAAACCTTAATGTGGTTACTGCTTGCTGCTCTCTGTGTTTTGTTTCAATCTTATGAAGACTATGACATTTAGCTTAAGGGCACTGCAGACAGTAACTCAAGCTTTGTTTAAGACGTGGCAGATAAAAAAATTTCATGCTACTAACATACTATGGTAATGTGGGACACTTTACGTTGTGTTAATACAAAACTAGCACGTTACGAGGATGAGGTATTTGGCACTTTCTTGCCAAGGAAAATATTTACTTATTTTTATAATATTGATTTGTACATCATTAAGAAACCACCTTATTTTGTTAGCTTTTGTGTGAATTATGCGATGGAATCCTAAATTTATTTTAAAAATAAAAGCCACATTATGTGTTCATTTCTACACAATGTGGGAGTGCTGACCTCTTTAGTCAATTCCAAAGAACATTTCTGGCTGGCTTTTCCAGCTGCTGCAGACCTAGCAGCCTGCATGCGAATGACATGTGGGGAGGACTCACTCTTCAGTCTTCCCACCTTCTTATTTCTCTGATAGCTTTGGATCAGCACAAAATTCTTTTCCCACTGAACATCTGCTGACCTCAATGATCTGCTGAAGTCAATCAGCCTCTGCTGACCTCAGTGATTTCCCTAAGAGCTATCGTGTATAGGGAGGCTTTCCTGTCCTTAAGACTTGTATGTTAAGGGCCTTTCCCAAACCTCATGAGTTGATGGCAAGCTTTTAACCAACCTAAATAGGCTTTCAATTGAGTCTTATTGCAAAATTTGCTAGTGTAATACAATGGGGATTTTGTGTCCTGGCAAGTTTTAAGCAGGAGTGCTTTTCTGCTCTGGGACAAAGAGGGTAAAGCTTTATTTGTATGGGATGGGATCAGTTCCTGATGTGGGTCCAGGGATGTATTTGTGTGTAAGAGGCCATGAACAACTCCTTTGAAAGCACTGAGGACTGTTTAAAAACCCACTTGGCAGTTTTTAATCTAGCTACAAAAATGTGTGCAAATCTTGTTTCAAGGTAAATGGAAAAAAAACCCAAATACAGAGCTATTAAATTTAATCTCTATCCAGAACACTGTAATAAAGAAGGAAGCAAATACCTAAATACCTAAAGAACCATGCAAACATACAAGGACTTTTAAGTTCTTGTTTGCCTGGACTCCAACCAATGCCTGGTTTCACACTATACATTTGCAGGTGGTATTTCTGTTTGATTTCATTCAGACCTCCAAAGCTATGTCTTCTCCAGATGGAAATGTGTGGAGGTATTACTTTACTTAGCTATATGAGGGGATCTTAACACGTGCTTGGATGAGGTCTAGCTAGAAAAAGCAGTGATTATTTTGCCTTGTATGTACTGGTTAAGGGACAAGACCTATACAACAAGGTACTTTGCTCTTTTCCATGTTGCAGAGGAATTTCTAGCATGTAAAAATGCATTATTACTGGAAGCCAAATTCTGACCTCATTCTGACCTTTGTAAATGTACAGATTTTATAGAATATGAGAGGATCAGATGTGTGGAAATGAGATTAGGAGTTTACATCATTTAAAAAAAACTTGAAGTGAAATACAACCATAGAAAAACAGAGGTGAAAGGATCCTCAAAAGAACCTTAATCATCTGCGTGTAACAAAATAAGACCAATTATCATTCCTGTCAGCTGTTCATTTAACTTGTACTAGGAGATAACACAGTACAGGAAAACCAAGATGATATATTCCAATGCCCAGATGATATATTCCAATGATTCACATCTTGATTTTTCTTAAGTCAAATCTGAACGTTCCCTACTGTAATCTTAGCTCTATTCCTTTTTGTCCTATCTACCGTGCAGTATCACACTCCTGAATTTTATATTGCTAGGAATATTTCCCCGTGTTGTCTATCTGGAGGTGTTCACAGACATGTTTTCCAACAGAACAATTGTAATTTAATTAAGGTGCCATGCAGCAACAAGAATAGAAACTATTACGTCTACTAACAGCAGTCATATCTCTGCTTATCAGCATAATAGCAAACCAATTTAATTGAATGCATTGGCTCAGTCAAGTGAGTTTGCAGTCTGAATTTGCCATTCCTGTTAATGGAGCCAAATTTGTTTATTTTTAGGGATTCCAGAAATTCATGTAACTGTTTTCCAAGAATGGCTGTTGTCAGCAGAGTGATAGTAGTGTTCAATCATTTGTGCTGGTTGTAACAAGGGTTTCTATTCCTGAAGAGGTATCCGTTGAAAGGAGTATGTGCAGTTACAAACTGTGATGGGCACTGCATGATGTTGATGATGTGAAGAGGACAGAATGTCCTTTAAAAGAAAACCAGCCAGACCACAGAAAGTAGGGGACTCAAGGTAGGGCACCACTGACTTGGCAAAGGAGATTAATATTTTGTCCTTGTAAAAGAAGCTTTCTAAAAATGCCTCACTGTTGGCTCTGGTCCACTGACATTAGTAAAGCTGGAAGACATAGTAGTAGCCTAAAAGATCAAAAGCATGAGTGGGAGTTCTCTGCTGTGCCATACTGGTGGAGCTGGAGAAGGCCTCAAAACAGTGGGAAATCCTTAGTGAACATCCCTACTATAGACAGGACCCCATGGAGCTTCTAGAAGTTAAATCTGCAGGAAATAAAAAGATGGTGAGGGAGTGTGAGAGATGCAGTGCAGACCATCCCTAATCAGAGTAAAACTGAACATAGCTCAAAATATAATATACGGAATATAATTGAAAAATATGTTTTTTGAATGAACAACAACCTTTAAATTCTTTAGTGTGTGTTCTCTGAGCTGTAGAATGTTCTGATTGTTAAGGCAATTAGCTTTTAAAAATAGTTATTTTTTTAGATTTTAATTACATGCTGCATTTTGCCTTTGTTATTAGATGGGGTCAGTAAGGTTACTGAAGTAATTATTGCGCTCTGCTTGGCACTGGTTAAAGCATAACTGGAGTAACTGCATTCAATTCTTTATGAAAAAAATGTGGACAAATTGTAGAATTTAGAGTGGAAGAAAGATGGTAAGAAGTCTGGCATTCAGATCTAAGAGGAAAGGTTAAGATAACTTGGCACCTTTATTCTAAAGGCAAAAGTAGAGTGTGGGGAACACAATAACGGGAGACATAAAGGAATGTCATAAAGAGGACAAGGATCAATTATTCTCATTAGTCAACAAAGATGGGACAAATAATAATTGGCTGAAACAGAAGGGAAGTTTTAGGTTAAATATTAGGCAAAACTGTAGAAGAACTGTTCGGCAGTTGGACAAGCTGCCAAGAGCCGTTGGACAATCACTGTTGTTGGAGTTATTCGAGGCCAGACACCCATCTGCAGGAACAGTTATAGCATAATTAGATCAATCCTGCCATGGACAGAAGGGTAGGCAAGGGGTCCTTCTGGCCTCAGTGACCAAGATTTTGTTATGGATCTATTTTTTTAGGATTCATGCCCACCCACTATATTGTAGACTATGGTGTCTGCTTCAGCCTTCACTAAAATCAAGAAGGACAACAACAATTTAAAGCTGCTCTTCGTAGGGTCAGAAAACATGTGAGACATAAAATTATCCCCTGATCCATGGCCATGCATTTCTTTTTATGGCTTCTTAGAATGAGACTTCCTCTCCTCTGGGCATCTCTGCTTTGTCTCTTTGAACATATGAGCTCTGGGAGCATAAAGTAGTAACCAAAGCAGAGTAGAATGGCTTTGGACTTATTCATTGCTATTCACTACTTTATGGCAGCTTTTAAAAGTTGAATTGTAAATAATGTCTGTGTTTTATTGACAATATGCTCCTCATCTTCCCTACTACTTATATGGAAGAAACCAATCATGCCAAGTGCAGACTCTGCCTTTGTGGTATCAGCAGATCTCTTCCCATGGCTCTGTTGAGATGCTGAAAACAAAGCAAACCAGGAGTGCAAAAATTTGCTGTGCTATAAAATGTTTGCCAGCTGGACGGGACCCAAAGATTGGCCTGGACAGGTTCTTCTTCCAACTACCTAGCAAATGTCAAAGCATGGCTCCAAATACTGGTCACTGTATTTGCAAGCAGAGCAGATAATTTTTAGAGCTACATCACACTGTTTTCAGCATATCTGGGATTGGAATCTGGCTGCATGATGGACAAAAAAAGAGATGGCTTACATTTGCTCTGAGAGGCACTGCAGAGATGATACAAAGGGCAGTAAGCTAATTTATATTGCAAAGAGTGGTCTTAAAATGGTAATTATATATGCAATTATAAACTAGGAGCCCAGCTTGTTTATTTTTCCCCTCTAGTGCTAATGAAAAACAAAGTAGTCTTAGTGTTTTGTGAGATCCTGGTGCAGTGCAAGCAATCATTTGGTTGGCTAACTGGGAGGCAGAGGCATAGTTGTTAACGATATACATATATATATAAAACATAACTGTTTGTGTTTAAAATTTAAAAAAAAAGAAAGAGAAAGAAAAAATAATGAATGAAAGAGAGTCAGTGATTAAGATTATAAATCCTCAGAATAATGGCAAAGTCGTACAAAATCCTCGTAACACTGAGCAAATCCTAATGTCTGGAATGCCTTGGCTGGCTGTTCTCTGTCCACTTCTAGCTGGTAATGTTATCTCCGAGATACAGTGATATGTCTGCAGTGGAGATAACCTCTCTGCTGAGTCAGGAGGTCAGAAAATGGTCACAGAGCAGGAGATGCCATTGCAGTGTGATGCACCACCCAAAGTATAAAGTGGACAACCCCATAGGATGTCTTCACTAAGCTCCATTGTTCTTTTTATGTTCCACACTCACATTTCCTGTGACACAAAGCAAAAGGTGCTGAGGTGCTTGGAGGGGGGCTGCATAGGAGGGCTCCCTGGTGACTTGGCAACCCTAGGAAATCTAAGCAGACTAAAGCTCCCCATGGGAGCCAGAAAGTGTCTGTGTGACGGCTGGTTACTTCCAGCCGAGAGGCAGGAAGGGTTGATGGTCCTGCAACTTGCACCTCATCATGGCCCTTGTGTGCCCAGGGGCTCTGTGAGGAACCATGGCAGTCTCATCTCCTGGATTCACTCTCCCTCAGTCTGACGATGCTCAGATCATCTTTTGCAAAGTGTTTAAGCGACAGAGAAGATGCTCTATGCAGGCCTGGTTTTCTGGCCTAGTACAATTGAAGGAGACAAATTCATAGCATGAACTCTGTATTTCTTTTTCTTTTCCAAAAGCAGATTGTCATTTGATGAAAAACTAATATTTAAGCAGACAATGGCCTTTGAATCCAGTTATCCTTGGAAAATATTACAGATATATACACATGTCTAGCAGGTTATGCCGCTAAGAGGGGAGGAATGAACCTTTTCTTCTGTAACATCTATTAACGAGTCTACGTGCAAAACTTCATTGAAGGGTTTTTGGAACTATAAACCCTTCATTTCTTGGCTTAGTTCTTCAGGCTTTGCTAACCCACTTTTTTTTTTTTTTTTTTTTTTTTTTGATGCTGTGTCATCCTGGACTAATTCACATGTGAGTGTGAGGCAGAAGAGTACCTTCACCACCCCTTCAGTGCTGAACTGAAGAAGTCTGGAGGGCCAAGGGGCTAGGCATCTCTACCTACAAAAGTGGCTGATATCTTAGTGTGCAAGGCAATGCAGTCCTAACACCACCAAGACTTAATAATTCAGAGCTGCTTGGCTCCCTTGGCCATCCCTTTTGTGCTTGTGGGTCTCCTTGCCCGCTAAAACTCCTTTGTAACCTCAGGCACCCTCGAGACCCAACCCCCTCACTTTTAATTCACTGAGGAACTTGTGACATAACAGCATTAAGCCTCTGCCTGCTCTGGCTTTTTCTGTGAAGGGGGTATTTTAAACAAGATTTGTGCTACAAAGTTGAAAGACTAGAGGAAGAAAATCTGACATGACTTAGGGGTAGCACAAACGAGTCATAGGAAACTCACTCTAGAGATATCTCCAGAGACTAGTCAAGACAAAAGTTACAGCACAAGCATTTGGAAGGGGGCCACTGCAAACAATTTGTCCTCATTCCAGTTGAGCAACTGTAAGCAGGGACATTTTCAACACAGGCCATTTAGGGACAGAAGGAAAGATTGGATGGCACTAAAAGAAACTACACAAATACGTGGTGATAGGATGACTCGGCCACCCGCCACACATACTCTGCTGCTTCGTTTTTCTTTCTCCTGTCATCCCGACATCTGAAAAGGTTCCACCCCAGCACAGCAGCACAGCACAGCGGAGACTGGAATAAATTAACTCCAGGTGACAAAACCACCTTCCTCATCTGGCCTCCGTTTGCAAGGAAGAAGGACAGAGGTCATATGTGTGTCAGGAGCTGAGGACAACGGGGTGAAAAAGGAGCTGAGGACAATGGGGTAAAAAAGGATTTTGCTTGTTTAAGTGTGCAGTATTACAAACACAGGGAGAAAAGATATTATGCTCGTATTTTTCACCCTGAGTTTTTGGGTTTAAAGGACTGCAATCATCCTGTTTTTTGAGGAAATACTTGAATACCGTTATTTCAATTTCTTTAATCCTTCTCTTCCCCCCTCATTTACAAGCTGTTCCTGCTCTACTATTTTCCTCAGCATGCCAAGGCACCATACCTTTCTGTGGAAAGTTTCTGCCACCCTCTCTGATTTTGTATTCATGCCGCATAAATAAGAACAAGACCTCCCTCCAGCACCTTGGCATGATGTGGAGAGTTGGGTGGGAGGATGGTGCGTGATAGAAATATTATGTAAGCAAGGTTTGAATGTCTGTAGCCCTAGCTCTAGAGAGCCGTTATCCACAGATATTTTAAAACTGCCTTTTTTTTTTTTTTTTTTTCCTTTTTTTTTTCCCCTTCTGAGCATCACATCACAATACGGTTTCATTCAGTGAAGAGCTGGCATTCAGGGGCTGGATGGCTTAACTGGCCCAGATGGGGTGCCTTTCATCTGTAGGTCATTGCTTTGAATTCTGCCCACATTTTTGGCTACTAGGAGTTCTTCTCTTCTGACGGCAGTGCAGCAGCATATGCAAAATTGCTAGGAAGTCTCTGATCCTAGACACCATGTCTAGATCATAAAAGCTACCATAACAATGAGTCTAAATGGCACCCCTCTTGGCAGCTGAGGCAGAGGCCAAGCAATAAAAGGAGTATGGAGAATGGGCTACTGTCTAGCATCTATAAGCTAAGAGTGAGGAGCACTAGTGAGGGAGTGTGAGAAAGTATGCACAGCCCATGAAGGCTCTTTTGGGTGAAGAAAGAGGATTTCAGTCTCCTAGGCTGAAAGGCCAACACCTTTCAATAGCAGACGAATCATTTACAAATGCGAGAACAAAACCATTGTTAGTCCTCGTGCCTTTAACAATGCTGCTTCCTGTTGGCATATTTTGCTTACTAATAACACAGTCCCACGATTTGTATCTTCAGAGTGCTACACGAGCACTAACTAATTAATCCTTTTTCACCCCTTTGAGGCAAGTGAGTTTTTATTTTAATGGTCTGTAGTGGAGACATCTTCCTTAAAACAGATTGCAGATATGTTTATAAAAGTTACATTATACTGACATACAGTGGATGCTAACATTAGGATTTATGCTTTTGATACAGCTATTCCAGTTCAGGTAGGCTACACCCAGTAATGTGTTCTGCTAAACTGAGGTCTTAATTAAAACAAATGAGTATTAAATCTTGGGGGGGAAAAAAAAACAAACCCAAAACAAGTCAGGGTAGGCCAGGGTTACAGTATAATGATACGAAACAAACAAACATACTCTCCTTTCTGCCCCCCAAACAAATCAACTCCCCTTCGCTGGAATAATCTCTGGCTGTCTGACCTTATTTATTCAGATGCTGACATGAATCATCATCTGAGCAAGTATTCCCTCCTACACCTGCAGTATTTGGGGTTATAGTTCTCCTTGGTTTTCTGCAGCAAGAAGAGCTCAGTGTTACTTGGAGCCGTCTCCATCTGGCAGGCCATGAAGTCCACAAAAGCACAGAGGTCTTTCTGTAAAAAATGGAGACAGCCCAGATTGCTTTCCATTTACACAACATCTCAGGAGGACTCCAGACTTCTCTCTTTTGCAGTTACTGTCAAGTGTACAGTCTTTTTCTCTCCTATCTACTTTTTGTGTGATGACCTCTTCTTGGGGTAAAGAACTGCGTGGGTGAGTTTGGGGGGAGGGGTTGTTCTTCTCTGGAAAGCCAAATTGCAGGATGCAGCACATCTTGAGCTTGGCAGCCTTTCACGCTTCCCCAAGAGGCAGCTGAAGGGCCCAAGCAGGGGTAAGACGTTATCAGCTCACTTCTACCCTGCCAGAGCATATCTTTACACACACATAGTGATACACTGCCTGCACCACAGTTGACCTTCCTGGGCCAAAGGAGATCCTTGGCTGGCAGCTCAGGGAATATCTTGTGTCAACCGAACGCTGTTACAAGGCGCGTACTTAACGAATGAGTAGCTCTGCAGTGTTAGCCATAAAATGTGTACAAAAGTGAAGGCAGAAGTTAAACATTATGTTATCTGCCAGTCATTCATTGTTTGGAAAGAATATCCCAAGAGCATGGCTGAGCATTGGTGTCATAAAGATCTATACGTTGCTGTTGAAATGAGGTCATTTGTCACCATCTGGGATTATACCACTAGCAGTATATGAGTTTATTCAGCTCCATGTTTCAGCCATATGGAAAAAGTGTAATATAGTGAGAAATTCAATCCTTTAATGGAATCCAGAGCACCCTCCAGAATGTTTTCCTTAGTTTTATTTCTTTGCAATGCAGGCTTAATAACCACTGATGTAGCATTTAAATTGGAAGAGATGCGACATCTAGATAAAGTGGGAGATCTGCTGATACCAACTGCCTTCTGATAGGAAAATCCCTTGCTGTTTCAGTGGAAAAACCCACCAGGCTTACTAGACCCAGAGGAAGGGTATGGCACAGCTGTGGCATGCATTAACCTCCTTTGACTTTTGTCTCCGTAGACACCCTGAAGAGCTCCCTTATCACAACAGAAATATTCTCAAGTAATTATCACTCTGGAAATTGTCACCCCTTTCATGCATTGAACATGCAAAATTCTAAAAGCATAAAAAAATTGTGATTTGTGGTAAAATCCTGATGGTGCATAAGAAAGCAGAAGTCCTTGTCTCCTTCCCTATCACCTACCCCTGTTCATAGTCTAAATTTTCCATAAGAATTCATGTTGATATGACCTTGTAGGAAGCTACATTAGCCCTGGCAAATCCATTTGCAGCTGTAACACATCAAAATGGTCGTAAATATAAACTCAAAAGCAAAACTTTTTTTTTCTATAGTGTTTCCTGGTGGTGCCAGGCTAGCTTCCTCATTGCTGAATAGAGTATATGAAACTGGATGTTACAAGATTAAGGATGTGGAGTGATGTTGGTGAAGCTGGGAGTAATTCCTGTAAGAAATTAGCTCAATTGATTGAAAAGCAATGACATCTGGACCAAACTCTGCTTCTGGCTGGGTGTTGTCAGGAGTGCCTGAAGGAAATTGGTGTAATTCTGAGTTTGACATCGCCAAAAATGCTGTTACTGAGATGTACCTGTCGTGGCATTGTAGCCTAATGACAGAAAAAACTGGAAATAAACTCTGAAAGAGATGGTGGGGTTTTCTGAGGCCAAGAGCAAATAATACATGTTGCTGTCTGGGAAAGGTACAAATAGCTGCAGCTCAGTGCAAAAAACTACATTATGGCTATATCTGGCTTAAGTGCTACATAGCTCTGTGGGCTGTTAACAGATGTTGCCAGAGCAACATGTTATGACAAGCTGTGTTGTATTTCTGAACCCAGTAATGTTACTGGCACCACCTCCTCCATCTGCCAGTGAATGGGAGTTACCTCTGGTTAAGTTCACAGCCCATCCCAAACAAATACCCTTGAAGCTCCATATGTGGATCTAATGAGGCTCTGAGCTAAGTTCAGTGTGTGTGACAAATAGTCCCCTGATAGCCAAATTTTCCTTGTTGCTGTACAGGTCCATAGAGCTTGTCAGGATATTTTAAGGGCTACATTTTTAGAGGTAGACCAGGGGAACATTTGACAGTAGGGAGAAAGTACAGATTGGCAGAAAATGGGGAAAGGGGGATGGAAAGTGGCAGACGAACTCTGCAATAAAGCAGTCTTGTGGCAGTCCCATGCCTATATCTATATTCTCAATCAGACAAAGAAGGGATCTGTACCCAGGTAGGTAGATAATTTGCAATGCAATTGAATTTGTTTGGGTCTCATTGTTGTAGAAAAGTTTAAATTAATTGCAATTAGTTTCAGGAAATGTTTAAAGAAAACTTTTTTTTTTTTTTTTTTTTTTTTTTTTTTTTTTAAATCGATCCATTTACAGCTGTGTTAGGTAATTTTTCTCTCCTTCTGTAAACCTTGCCAACAAAGTTCTTTGGGAGAGGGCATGAACCGTGCAGCACATGATATCTCAGCTATTCAGCCTAGTAGAGGATGAGCTTTTCACACAGTGAAACAGATAAATCAATGGCAATGATGTGGGGAGGTAGTAAAGTCTGTGGGAAAAAAAACATTTAACATTCTGCAAATCAGAATTCTATACTATGTTGCTTAGTTTCTTTTCTTTCCTACTAATGCTGGAGAGAAAACAGTGCAGAAGATCACCAAAGAAGATTCACTCCTTGTGGGCCCTTCCGGATGAGTAGCCAGAAGTGAGGAAAAATGAGCAAAGACTCCTTTAAAAGGACAGCAGTGGTAATGGGTGCAGCTCCTGACAGCCATCACTGCCCCATCTTTTTGGGTTTGTGTGAGTCAAAGCAAAGAGTAATTGTGATATAGTTCTTCATATTTTGGTTTCTTGACAGAACAATAACACCAAAAGGAGAAACAAAGTGATAAAATAAGCAAATCCTCTAACACTTTTGTTATCTAATTTGTTATCTTCTCCCAAGCACAGTCTGCTAAGTAGCAAGATGGTGACTTGTAGTTTGTCAAAAGCAGCAGTTTGCTGGACCCGGAGACAGAAATGCTTAGAACAAGATGAAACAGGCATTTCAATAGCTTTGCAAAAACTGGACTTTGCAAAGTCTCTCTGCGAATTTGATATGCTAAAAATAACTATGTCACATGGTCTGTGATCAGGAGCCACGCTGGTCGTGGCTGGCCAAAGCCAACAAGGAATGGCGCAGGCCACCACTGCCAAGAGAAAAGGCTGATGCAGACCGCAACTGGCTTACTCCAGAAAGCAAATAACCTTGAGGATCTGATCTACAAAAGTGCTGAAGTAAATGGGAGTTGTGGTTGCTCAACACTTCCACGGGTCAGGCTGCTCTGTCCTCATTATCCATGCTGCTGCTAAATCCTATAAACCCTGACACTCCTTTCCATGCAGATAAACTATCGTGCGGGAGTATCTCAGCTCCTTCCACCCTGCCAAGTCCCACAGTCGTTCACCAAATGAAAGCCCCTAAATATACAGCACTGGTATTCATTTTTGGTAGTCTAACATCTGCAGATGCCTGATTTTACTAATCCTGCCTGTGACTAGCTCAGGCAGGCTGGCTGATGCATTCGCAGAAAGATGGAGCTCACATGTGCAAGATCAGGAAAACAGCCAAACCCTCAAAAGACCTATGAAGTAAAATAAGCAGGTTTCTGGGATTTGGACATGACATGTCTGCCATCTAGTAACTAGTCAGGGCTTGTTTCATGTAGAAAATGAAGAGTAAATAATCCAGTACCACATGAAAGAGGAATAAATTTACTGGGGCTTTTGACAAATGAGAAAAAGACTTTCAATGGCATTTTAAATGAGATTCTTGGAAAACAATATAATTAATAATTAAAATAAAAATATGTGAATTCCTAAACTTGTTTTGTTTGGCTGTAAAAACAGTTGTATATGCTAAACTAACAGACAAGAATACAAGTGATGAAGTGTTACTGCAATAATGGAGTTGAAAACTCTGGGTCCCACTTTCAAATACAAAGAGGTTGTTAGCATGAGGTCCTGTTGGCATGAGATGTGATCTGGTAAAAGTTTGACCAGTGAAGTGGAAGCCAGGACATCCGAAATTCTGTGCTGTTTTTGTTCTTTGATTGATTGGGTAAGGCACAAATTGGCACAAAGGACCACTTTCAGTCTCAGTTTACCCATTTGTAAATGAAGACATATATCACAGTGATGTTGTCATACAGACTTGATTATTGTTATCTAATTAAAACTTCTCAGGTCTAAGGTGTTATAGAAAGATGCAAAGATTTTGTTCCTAATCTAAAGTACATATAAGATTTTCAGAATTCCTAATCTTCTGCATTTGTATTTCATGGGTAACTTTAGCTGTGAATAATGTTTTTCTTTACACACACATGTTCTGTTGAAAAATAACTCTCTTTGCTTTCTAACAAAGTTTTCTGTAGTGTGGCTTGGCATCCAAAAATAAGGCTACGGTTCTGCTGAGCATTGATTTAGTTTAAGCCTTCAATTTAGTTAATTTCCCTGAGCCATGTAAGATGCTGACTTGCAGATAGTTATAAAATAGCTAAAACACTGCTTAAAGATATAATGCTGGTGAATAGTATATTCATTAAAGAAAAGACCCCTTAACTTTACAAACGAGAGTTGCTCATTATAATGAATGCTGATTTTCTGCACAGGAACTATTAATCTTAATTTTAGCTTTTTGTACATAAAAGAGTATGCTTAAAGCTATAGAAGTACAAGTGTTTGCTCTGCATAAGGGGAAGAAAGAGTTAAGGGTCTCCTGACGAACATGTTACAGGTTTGGAAATACTGTGTCTCTCTTGCTAGAACATGCTACTGGATTTGTGTAAAAAGGTGTAAGGGGCTGTTTGGTGATATTCTCAGTGTCCCTCTCACTTCAGAATGTAGAAACACTCAATAAGTAGGGAAGGGCATGGCTCTGTCAGCCTCAGAGTCCTGCCCAAATGTTGGGTTTTGGTTTTTGGTGTTAGAATACTGCTCCATTACTTACTGTCAAATGGGGTCTTGAAGGGTCACCTGTAGCCTTACTGTGTATCCTCACAACAGGATGTTAGAGGGGCTGTGATCTCCACTGGACAATATGGGGACTTGTGGTAGCACCCTGCAACTGGGGGCAGGATCTTGGTGAGCAAGAAGGGGGACATGGCAGGACAGTGCACAGAGCACATCACTGTGTTGTAGTGGGGAATGTGACATGGCTAAGGAGTGGAGCTGAATCCTGGACCAAAAAATTAGCAGTCGCACTGAGGGTTGAATAACATATGCATTAAAACTGGAGAAAAACTTAAATTAATATCTTGCACTGAATACAGGAAATTAGGAGCCAATGTCAGAAGCAGCTAATGCCTCCCTACTGGGGGCAGCTGTGTTTGTCAGGGAGATAGGACAAGTGTCAAACAGAGAGCATATCTCCAGGATAATCACTGCAGTCTGCGTGCCAACTCTTTGGCCAGGCAAATTGGCTCAGAGCAGCCCTGTTCTTTGGCCTGGGTCTGACTGAGACTAGCTGATGTCGCAGTAAAATCCAAGTATCTGATCTTCCCTGGGACTTCCTTTGGGGAGGCCTCAAAAAATAACTTTTTCTCTGGTCTCAAACTCTTTTTGTTCCCTGAGCAAAGGTATCACTGAGTGTGATACGGAAGGGCTGCTGCAGTCCCTCCTGGAGCTCAGCCCTCCACAAGCACAGCAGTCTGGGTTGGTCCTTGATGGACAGTGCTGGGGGCAGGTGACACCTTCCCTTTCACTGCTTGGAGCAGTCCTTTTCAGGTCTAGCTCTCCTCTCACTAATTTTAGTCTTATGTAATTCAATTACTTTGGTGAGGTTGTCTCACGATTTATGTCACTGAGAGTGAACAGAGTGGCAGTCCTTGAGCCTTTTGCTGAACAAAGTATGATGTTACTCTATTTCTGGACATCATCACGTGCTGGTTGTGCAACAGATAAGAATAATGCTTGGTAAGTCATTAGTACTTCAGTTCAATTTGTGCTAAAATAATCAGCTACATCCCATTTAGTTTCTAAAGCCTCCTCATTATTGCTGCAATCATCAGACCCATGACCTGCTTTTCACTCTGAGAGAGAAGGGTAAGTGAATTTAATGTGATCTCTGCAATACAAAAAGTCTGCTGGTGCTCCCTTGAAATCAGGTGGTGCCTTATCATTGACTTCAGTGAAGGTAGGATCAGGTCCAAATTTCAAACACTTAATTTTCTAGCAGAAGAGAGTCAGGCTTCAACTGCTGCACTTCTTTGGCAAATAATGAATGGGACCTCATTATCTCTATTGGGACGTGACTTTACAGAGGATTACATGCTGAAAGTATGCCACTGATAGACTGGCTCTGTCCTGAACTGTGAAATTTGCACAGAGAATCAGAGACTGCTCACTTTCAAGACACTTCATTCATTCTCATATCATGAATGGTTTTGTCAATGAATGGGACTACTGACCTTGATGATCTAGTATTGGCATTTCCTGCTAGGTAGAAGCATAGTGATGCTATGACTACTGAGCAATATCCCTGAATTCTTTTAAGATGAAAAATCATCCAAAGTAGCATTTACCAGAATTTCTCTCCTAGTAATGTATTGCTGTGACCTTTTAAATTTCTAAAGGATTTGATATCTCTTATGACAACAATATACAGATTAAGAATCAAAGGAGTCTCTTCACAAGTTTTATGCAGAAAATCTTGGTCTGAGTTTCTGAACATATATTTGCTACAATGCTGTAAATCAAGAAGTGACAAAATGAATTTGATTAACTTTATCCTTATTGCATATTAAAGGTGAAATGCAAATAGCACTGGAATAGAAAGGTTTTGACCATGATAGATCTATTTGCTCCTGTCACATATTCTCTGAACTCTGCTTTTTAGAGGCATTATGGGGCTAAAACCAGTAGTTCATGTGTGCTTCTCGAGTGTCTATAACGGGTGCTGTGTAGAAAGCGCGTTGAGAGTGCGTAAGAGACTTAATGATTTATGAATTTATTCTTACAAAACATTTCTGAGTCAGATAAATATTGTTATTGCTGTTCTGCACATGGGTAAATTGAGGGGTGGAAAGCTTAAGTAGCACGCACAAGATCACCCAGCAAGTCTAGAGAAAATAGGCTGGAACCGAACGTTTCATTTCTATTTTTTCATGTTCTGTAAGTGTTAGATCATCTTTCTCCCATGATTAGCTGCTATTCTGGCACAAACTCAGGACCATTATGATAGAGCTATTTTTCATACAATGACATGAGACTGCCATGGTTTTAATTACAAGCATGTGTTTACTCCTCTATGGCATTGTGATTGTTATGTAAGGTGAAGTGTAAAATTAATGAATTTTAAATTAGGAGTTTACATTACAAACCCTTTGGGGCAGGGAAAATCTGCTTTCTCCCTGTTCATACAGCACTTATTAACTTGGAGTCCTAGTTAATGACTGGGCCTTGGAACTGGTACACCACTGCAAGAATAAAAGTAATTATCAGATTATTTTTATTCAAGAAGAAAATGTTTTACATAAATAAGGAGGAAATCCTACCTTCAGAAATTTGCAGAAATGTTTGTATTTCTGACTGGACATACTTTTCATAGAATTTACAACTGGGATGGGATACATACTCTTAAACTTGAGTTTAGGAGTAGAAACATCCTAAACACGTCCCACAACATGTGTTTCTAAATTTTCTAGTCTTAACCCAACTCTTTCGGAGAACAATACGATGCTTTCAGGAATGAATACATGATGATACATTTATAACTTCTTTCTAAATGTAAAAGAGAAAGGTAGCCAATCCTTATGACTAATAACTATTATTTAAAGTACAATCTGACACGCTTGTAAAATTCCAGCCAGGTCTTGGCATGACTTGGTGCCCAGGCACCATTCTCTATATTGAGAATCAACTGCTCTTACACAATCTTTTTGCTGATTTGGAACCACTTAAAAATAAGGGGTTGATGATATAATACATACTTTGGATTTGGAGATGTTCATCCTATTCCTGTTTTGAATTAAGAGAATATATTGGTGGTTTAGTAAATGTCTCTTAAGTCAAAATTATATGTCTTTCTTTATCCTGTATTTGAAGCCAGATCCAGCTCTTACTGTAAAGGGAAACATACAGGTGTGAAGACCTTTCAGCTGCTCCAGGAGTGAGATTGCAAACACTGCAGTGGATTTGAAGCTGTGGTCTGAAGACCACCAAAGACTTGGGGAGTGGCTGTAGGAGAGCTGGCTCATCAGATAGGATTGATTGTTAGTTTTAAAAAAAATTGTTTTGTTTTGTTTTTTTCCCCAACAGTTTAATGGTGCTAAAAGTAGCTAAAAACACGTTAAATATTTCCTAGCTAGCACTTTCAAATGTTAATAGTTGTGCTTGCCTCAGGGCTGTTATTCAGCCACCAAAACCAGGTTTCTGTGTGATCAAAAAGCGGGGGTGAGTCTCAATGGCAAAACTCAGGAAGATGCTGCTTGTAGTCTGAAACTCTAAAGGAATCTCTGGCCTGTGTCCTGCTTAAAATCTGTTGGTAAATGCAAACATCTGACTTTGCTAAGCAACTGAGGTGTATTTATATAATTTTGAGAATGCACACAGGATGCTCATGAATTGTAATGACTTTTTTTTGATGTGATACTGTCAGTACAAGTTATTCAGAGGACTTGCTGCTGGTAATATGTTCTACAGCAGCTAATGATCACCAAATAATAACATAAAGATATTATATATTATTTAATGACCTAATAAAATATACAATCTATATATTTAATCTGAAAAGTTTATAAAGGATGCAAGATTAAAAGTGGCAGTCATTGAAGTAGAATATATACTGTACATTTGATTAATAATGATAAAAACATGATAATCAAATCTATATTTTTCTCCTTTGTAACTCCATTCTATGTTATTTGAGTTATTTCTCTGCCTTAGGTGGCAGAGAAATAAGCCTTGGTGAAATTTAGCCATCCATAGGTGTGGCATTTCTAGATCTCGTGTTCAGCTCTTGAAGGCGCTATTTTCCCACTAAATCTAGAAAGCAGAAAACTCTTTCACTCATATATTTCTGCAACCAGAGAGCTGGACATAGCAGGGAAAAGCATGGGTTATCAAAATAGTTTTTGCTATAAAATATGCTTATAAATCAGAGATTTCACAATGTTACTTGTACAGAGTTTATGATGGCAATTGTCTGTTACGTCTGGGGCTACTAAAAGGATTTGTCGCTGACATTCTTGGGGACAGAATAATCTTTGGCCTTTTTAGACTGATGCAATTCAAAATTTAAAAAAAAAAAAATAGATAAACCCTGTGCAAAGAAATAGGCACAGCTAGAGGAATCCACTCTAGGTGACTCGTCTAAAAGAAGAAACGGATTTCAACAGCCGCAGTACATCAATCGTGAATTGCTGAAACTATTAATTAAAGCCATTACTTGGGAATCAATAGAAAAGAAACTGTATCCATTTGTTCAATCCAGCAATTTAAATTTCTCAGGATGCCATGAATAAACTGTGAAATGTATCTTTAAAATAAAGTTTTTAATTAGAACTGGCAGTTCTGAACCTGCTGTTGGCAGGAGCCAACCTACTGAAAAAAAAGCCCGATGCAATAGACTGTAAAGTGTATTTGCTTAATGCTTTCGCATTTAACAATTAAAAAAGAAAAAGAAAAAATAAACTATCAACCTATAATACTTTAAGTTCTGTTTCAGCATCAACTTTAGAAGATTTTTTTTCTCTATAGTTAAAGCCGTTTGGAATTTTTAACTGGCATTCTTTTACAATAGGTAAAAATGTGTGAAATAGGTGCTAAATACAGATGGTTTCCTGAAGGGTGAAGCCTGTTTTACAGGAACACACACACAAAAAGAAGTAAAAATGAGTAAAAAGAAAAAAACCCCACTTGCTATAGGAGATTCAGTTGAAGTGCCACCCTACAATCCACGGCTGGACTGCTGGCAATCCTTCATTGGTTGTGACCTGATTCAAGCACCCAGACAAGCACACACTGAATTACACTTTGCTTAAATTGCATTGTCTCTTGTCAGGACTTAAGCATGTGCTTCAAGTTCAACGTCTGAATTTTAAATAGGGTTTAGGCATGACACCTGCTTGGCAGAAATTACTGCTATTTTCAAATATGCCTCACTGCTTGTTCCCCAGAATAAGTGGTGCTAACATTTTTTAAAATCCCATCCTAGGCTGAGTAAAATAGGTGAATTTGTTGTTTTGGTGAACATTCATGGAGAGGAAATAAGAGGTTATGGTAAGGGTCAAAAGATGAGGTGCAGAAAAGGGCAGAGCATCCTATGCCACCTGTCTCTGCTCATTCTTTTGAGAAACGTTTGTCCATATGTGCTTCCCTTTCACCTGTGGTTTAGGGGCCTTGGTGGCTTCTGCATTCCTCTTCTTCTTTCTGACAGTGATGCCTTTTAGAAAAATCAATTTTTTCTGCCGTTGAAGGCAAGTAACCCTTGCTGCTGACCTCACCAGCCATGTGCTCAATGTGAGCATGACTCACCGTAGCGATGAGGAATTCTTATTCTCTCTAATTTGGCTTTCCCAGGGAAGAAAGGGGGAGCGGAGGTGGAGGGTGGGGGGGAGTGGGTGGTGGTGGTGAGGGGATGGGGGAGATTCTGGTATTTCCAAACTCACTTGCTGGAAGTGTTGTGTCAGTTACGATAATTTGGTCTAGCACATAAATCCTTAGGCTGACTTGTGATTCCCAGTACACCCCTTGTAGTCTAATTGAGGAATTGCTTTTCTGTCAGTCACATACTGTGGTGGAAATGCAAGAATGTGAGAAACAATAGGAGCAGGCTCATACTGAGTCAAAACAGATAAAGCCAAATTGCTTGTTGGACTGAAAGATGGGAGCAAGAAAATTGGTTAGAAAGCCACTGCTGGTGCCTGTGCAGAGGGCACTTGCCCAGTGTGGGGGCACAGGGGACAGACAGGCAAGCCAGCAAGAACACCATGAACTTTTTTTGGAAAGAAGAAGGATAAGGGCATCACAACAACACAGTATGCTAGAGCCTGCAGGGTGAGGAGAGTACTCTACAGATTGATCTGGAGGTAAAAGACAGCTGGGGTAAAATAAGCCCATGAAAAGGTTGGGTGTGAAGTGAGGGTTGCGTGGTCTGTGTGGGAGTGCGGGGTCTGCAGTAGGATCTGGGATCTGGGGTCTGAGATCTGACTGGGCCACTCCCAGTGCTCTGCATTAGTTCAAGATGGCTGCCCAAGGGAGCACGTGGCAGGCTTCTTTTCCCTCTGAAGACTTTTGTTTGTTATTCCTTTTCTGGTTATTTCCTCTAATCTGAAGAACAAGATGTCCTTAATGAAAACAGATGTTTTGCTCCCTTGCATATGAAAAAAACCCCGATTCCCCCAAAATAGAATAAACCAAAAGAATGCTGAAACCAGTGACAGGTTTCCATAAACCTCTTCCTCAATGCCCTGACCTGGCTGCTCATTTGCCCCTGACCCATTGTGGAAGCTGTTGATGTGAAGGTTTGTGGTGAGACCTGGGTGTAGGAGTGAGTGATCTGTGTGCCTCTGTGAAGTGTAAACACCACACTGAGCTGGCTCACAGCTTTCCTCATCCATGCTCTCCCACTGTGAGATCCTGGTCAATGGCAGCTTTTGTCATTGGCTTCAGTGTAACTCGGAATTGGTCCCAGTATTTAATTTAAAGCACAGCACACAAAACACCAAAATCATAACATCCCTGCTGCATTTATAGAGCTGCATAAGCCACCGATTAACAAATGGATGAGATACTGAACTTTGCTTTACCATCTGTCTTTAATTACATAAAATAACTTGAAGCAATTAACAAGAAAGAAACACTGTGACACAAATAAATAAATCCTATTGATAGAAACAGATGAGGGAATACTTGAATATATGGAACGAAAGTCACCAAAGCTGAGTCTGATAATCTGATCTCAATAATATGACAAGTAGTATCTGAAAGATTTACACTGACATTGCCAATTATTTTTGAAAAAGCATATTTACCTGTGGAGATGCAGAGAAACAAAAGGAAAGCTCTGTGTGTGTGACTACAAATGACAATGTGTGGTCTATCCAACAGTCTAAGCTTTTCTTTCACAGATAAGAGAAATTAATATCAACAGAAAAATATACAAAGCATGAGGTTTCATAACTCTGGACCTACAATGAGTCACATAAGTCTGTGTGCTTCTAAGTGTTTAGGCACCAGTTGGGATTAGGCTTTTTAACACTTTACAGGATTTAAGTTCTAAGCCCATTTTTTCAGCATTCAAATACACTTGTTTGCCTTCTCTGTCTAAGCATTTAATACAAATGAGTACTGTACAACAGGTATTGAGTGACTGCTGAGTGGATTAAGAACTGACTAACTGATAGGTGTCAAAAAGTAAGCTGTCAGCTCTGAAGGAAAGCTCTGGAGTCAGTTTGCAGAAATGGGTGTTAGGCTTGGCAGGCCCCACTACTGTCCTTAATGGCTGAGAGACAAGTACAGCCCTAGTTAAACAATGCTTAGTAAATTAGGGAGGAAATTAAAATTGGTGGAATGATAAATAAATTGTGAAAATGGAGCAGCCGGAATTCAGTAAGCAGGACCTCTGCAGAAAAGAAGAATTTAAAATCATGCACAAATTGTGTCTGCATTGATGTAACAGAAATCATATCCCAAGGGTGGTGCTTGAAAAATCTGTGGTATCATTGTGGGGAAGCAATTTGACACAGGACTCAACCTGATGGTGTGGAAGAGGAATAACATCCTCTTTGAACAGGTTAGCAGGGATATGTGAGTTGGCTTACATGGCTGGGGTGTGTTGCAGCACAGTGGGTGCTAGAAATCTGAAAAAGGGTGGGAGAAAAAGTACAAGGACTGCTTGCAGATTGGAAAGTACGTTTTGTTTTCCTTACCCAAATGACATGACTGGATTTCAGTGTATAATTACCTTCACAACAAGAAAAAAAATGCCTTGCATCGGATGAATATATTACAAGAATCAGTGGGTGGAAATATAAGCCAAGTAAATTAAGCAAGCGTTGAGGCTTGGATTTCTAGCGGTAAATGTGATGAACTGCTGAAACAAACTGCCCAAGAAAGCAATTGTGTACATATAAAAATTGAATGTTTCTCTGGAAAACACGTCAGCCATGCAGAAATTTTGGGCTCCATATATAGGGAATGGGGTAATGTCTGTGACAGAAAAGGTTAGACAGGATAGTAAATGGTCATTTGTGACCTCAAAGGTCATAAATTAAGGACAATGTCTTTAATATTTTAGGCCAAGTTCTGTTTATTTATTACAAGTAAGTCATCCAACTAATGCCAAGGAAATACTGAGGCAAATAGTATCAGGAAGAGCAAGTAGTATGGTCTTGTAAAAAGTAAAACATATTAAATTTGCCTTTCGTGTTAATATGCAACATATAAATTCTGTATATTACAGATCTGGGGACCAAGACTGTAGGCTGGGGTCAGGATGCTCCAAGTTGGCACTCAGCAAGCAAGACAGTACACTCAGTGAGCAAACTGAGAGAAGCACAGCATGATGGAAATGTGGGTGAGTGCATATATGGAGCACTGGATATGTCATTTGACACTGTTTCAGGTATCCGTGTTGAGAGAAAGAACTTCAATTGTTTTGAAGGAGAGCACTGCTGTGTAGACTAAAGTGAGAGAAGGAATGTAAACAAAGAGCAAGGACCAATTGTTGTAGCTTGTGGAAATGTCTTGTAGGTAATGCCAGGGACTTTTGACAGACATTGTTCTATTTAGTATCTGCATGGTAATCTTAAAGTGGAGGTAAACAGCAAAATAATGAAATGTGGTGATGATACTAAACCAGGAAAGAATGCAAACAGAAGAAAGCCAATGATGATATCAAAGGAATGGGAGATACTAGAAAGCTAAGCACAAAATTGTATTGCCTAAACAATTCAAAAAAAAAAAAAAAAAGAAAAAAAAAAAAGGCCAAAAACCCATAAACTCCAGGATTTATGGGAAGGCATGTCCTGGCCATCAGTATTTCTGATAGAGTTTCAAACTCTATCACTTCTCTCCACTCAAAATAGTGGAGAGAAGACCAGATGGGAGTGAGGTATGAATTTGCACAGCTATAAAATCTGGGCGCGTACAGATATGTACCATGAAGCAGGGAGGTAAGAGTGCCTGTGTAAAAGATCTGTGCTATTACATTCAACTCTGTGTTCAATATCGCCAGCCACTGACTAACTGGAAGGAGTTGGAAGAAATCCCACAACGATTCAAAGGCTGGAAAAAACACTTGGGGGAAAGACTCAGGCTCAAACCAAACATCTCATTAAGCATAAACTTAACTTAAAGTGTATGAGCTGTGCTGCAGATTTACAACTCCCTTTATAGCCCTGCTAGGTGGCTTTAACAAAGGAACTACATATCAGGTTAAACATTGCACATGTTAAAGCACTTCATTAGCCTGGAGCAGGAAGAGGCTTGGTTAGATCTGTGAGGAAACGTGACCAAAGGCTGTGAGCCCTTGGCCACCAAAAGGTGCATACTGGCTGCATCAAAATCACCAGGCAGTCATTTATTACCATAAGGCTGGGTTTCTGCATTCTTAGGCATGGAACAAAGGTCTGTGAAGTCTTAAACCGACCCACATTATATAACAGAGAGAGGATGGCAGTGAAATCCTGCCTTTTGGGTGCATTTTTTCTAAGGTGAAAACTGGAAGGCTGTCAGATGGTCTTTCCAGAGGAGGTCATGCTGGGGGTTTTAGGATAGGTTTGAATAAAGAACCAGAGAATGTATGTCTTTACATTGGAAGGCTCAGAGTTCTACCCCATCCCAAGAATTCCTATAGTTACCACAGAACCTTCACAGTTCAAGGTGGGAGGAACTGTTCCCTTCTGAGCTCTGAAATAATCTCTGTGACTGTTCATAAAACAGTTCTTGTGAGGCTGAATTCCTGATGCTGGTTTTCAAACCAAAGAAAATTAATCTTTAAAGAATAGGACTGTGGAATGCTGAACCAGAATCACAGATATAGTGGGAATATCTTTTCTGTGTAACCATTTATTGTGCGCATAACTGAGAATTATCTGAAGTAGTGAGCAGTTTGTTCTCTAAGAATGGTGTTTTGGGGGAGTTAACACTCAGTACTTCTGGAAAGTCAAGAGGAGGTGAATACCCATCTCTTTAGACTCTTAATCACTGGCACAGACTGAGAAGGGGCATAATTTTTTTTTTTTTTTTT
>VWZN01004562.1:87260-130731 GCA_013396955.1 Regulus satrapa
CGGGCCGAGCCCCGGCCGTGGCCCCGAGAGCAGCCCCGACCGTGCGTCCCCAAGGGGCGTCCGGCGTGTGCCCGGGGACAGCCGCCCGCCCGCACACGGACAGAGGCAAACACAGAACCCGAGCGCGGGGCCGGGAGGGGAGCGGGGCACAGACCGGGACAGGGACTTGGAGTCCGAGTGACGGGCAGCGTCGGTGTCATCACCGTTGTGCTCTGCCCTGTTCGGCAAACACGCAGCAGTGGTTTTAGCTGCCTGCGGTTTCCATGGAGCCCTCCCGGCACGTCCCAGCAAAAACGTATGGCGGATGTCTTCATGGCGAGCCTGCAGCGGGTCTCCCACTTTTTCTCCGAGCTCCCAGGTGGAGTGTTTTCAGATGCTTCACTCTAAGTAGCTCAGCACCAGCAGTGCTTCTGAGAAACATGCTTCGTGCATGACGTCCCTGTTCTGAAACAGAATTTTGAAGCGAATCTGTAGCAACACGCATCTTTCGGTCCAAGCTGTCATTTGGATGCAGAGTTTTAAAAGCAGTGGCTCCCTGAAATGAGGAGATTCATAAAAGCTCATTTATTAAGAAGCTCAAGCCGCAGAGGTAATGCTAACGAGTGCGACATACTCTGCATACACGCTCAAGTTTTGGATATAGGTTGAAGGCATGAAGTCGGGCCTGTACTTAAAAATACTCTAGAGCTACTTGACAGAAATGCACTAAAATGATAAGCCATGGATTTAGTGACATGGATTATGCTGTCAGTCCTTCAACCTTAAGTTCATTTTTAAGTCCAAATTTCAGTCCTTCGAGAAAAGATAGGCGGAGGAGGAGGAGGAGGAGGAAGACACTATTATAAATGAAATGCTGACATTGCTAACCATGGCAGTGTGAATTCACTACTATAATAAGACCTCAGCTAGCAGTCTAATTCCAGAGAGGTGATGTTACCCAGTAATAATGTAATCAGTTTGTTGGCTGTAACATAGGAAACTGGGATTTACTTTATTTTATTGATATTTTTTGGCCAAAATGTAAAAAAAAAACCCACCCCAAAATCTATAAGATGCCAGGACTGAGGCAAGAGAGTTATCTCTGCTATTTAAAATAATAAACCAAAGTGCTTCATGAACATTTTTCACTTCAGTGCAGTTTTATAAAGGCATACTTAAAATGGGACAGCTAGTGAGAATGCAAGCTTTCAAGCTAGGAATTGGAAGACAGAAAGGCCCAAGGGTGTAACATTGTTAAAAGTTTTCGGAGAGGTCCCAAAAGCACAATGTTCACTTTGCAAAATAGAAGTTTTCTCATGGGTAATCACTGAATGACTTTGCATTGATTTGCAGCTGTGAATTTAAAGGAAAAAAAGGGAAAGAAAATAAATGAAGAAGACAAATGCCCTGTTAGTAAATTATGATACAACCATTACGAAAATTGTGTCAGATATATGAAAAATTGGAATTGACTGCTTAAGCTTTTGAGTTTATATATTCAGGATTCTCCATCGTTCATATCTTTCTTTAATACTTATTTTTAGGGAGTAAACATTCTGATAATTTTCTAGGCATCCGGCTCTCAAATTAGAAATAACAGCAGAACTGAATTAACTTGTCAGGTGCATGCACCAGTGGAACCTTATTAGTGAAATCTTCCAGAGAGCATTAGTCAGTGTTGTTAGTGAAGTCAGAATTTCAGCCACTGTGAAGGTTTTGTTGTTACAGAAAATGACAAGGATAGACCATATTATCCCTCGAATTCAGGTCCAGATTTTGCTGTTGCTCTTGATGGTGTTCTACCTCTTTAACCTAACCAGAATTCACTGCGGCAGTGGGGCTCTTTGGGTTGGGGCCATAAATTCTTTGAAGGAGCAAATCTTAAGTTTCTCCATGTTGCTGGGAAGCGTAGCAGTATCGAGACAAAGACATGTGAAAGTATGTGAAGACAATGAAAACAAAGTAATGAGTATAGCCAAATCATAACTGCCATTTTAATGGAGTGGCTTGTAAATAACAGAGCCCCACAAGAATACTTGGGTGTGTCTGAGTCAACCCATTTTGAAAACCCTATGATATGCAGCTGCAGAAATGACACAAATTCTTGAAAAACTGTCAACAAAACTTGAAATTTCTTGAAAATTGTGTTTCCAGATACAAGCGCTGTTCTGCATATAGATACTTCATGTTGTCCAGTAACTCTAGAAAAGAATGCTAAAACTGCTCCAGTGACTTACCTTGTTCATCTGATCTTAAGGCAACATTAACCCTGTTTTAAGACTTGCCATTTAATAAAGCATTATTATATGTATTACAACCATTTGTGAATGTGTGTAGTCTGGGCTGTGGAAAATCAATGGTTGGCATTCACTGTCAGGCTTACATCCAAAAACATACAAAGTTAATTTGCACTACATGACCATTGGCACTACAGAGTAATGAATTAGAAAAGGTATTTTGAGAATATTTTCCAAAGCTACACTCATACACTTGCTTGAAGCTAGAAAATAGATGTGATATAATGACAGTTGTTTTGGCTTTATTGTGGAAGATAATACCAGCTTGTGACAACTGAATGGATGTGAAATACAACTTTATGGCTGTATGGATTGGATGTGGTATGTCAGCATACACGGCACTAATGGAAGCATTGTGTATTAGTTGGTAAAAAGATTCAAATGACAATTAATTACTGTTTCTCTCAAATACCAAATGAGAGGGCAATGAAAAATTAATTGAGGAAGTTTATGTATGGATATAAAACATGGTAGTCTGGGTTCCAGCTGCCACACAGGAAATCCCCAAACCACTAATGGATGGAAATTTTGAGAATTTAACAGGTTAGTGTTTCCAGTTTGGGGTGGTTTTTTGTCATGGTTTTGTCATTAGGCCATGACAGAGAGATTACACTAGACCAGTACAGATATTTTTGCTTCCTTGGCGCATTGTTCTTGAAGTCTTATCTCCTTTACAATTGCTTAGTTTTAAATTTTTGATAGAAAATGTCACCTTTTTAATGGAGAGATTGAGTATGGTAGTGTGGAGGTGGGTCCACATGTATACAGGAGGAAAAGAAGCAAGTGAAAGAGGAAAAGGAAAAGAAGAGGGTGTTTGGAGAACACAAAAGATAGGAAATGTGGGGCTTGCACTGGAATGACTGGTGATGGGATGGGACAGAAGGAGACCGAACCACTGATTGTGGAGACAGCTGTTTTCAGAGTTTGTTATTTGATCAAACTACTCCTTATTTAACATGCCCTACATTTCTCAGTGGGAATACAGCTTGGAATCTGTGTGAAATGGTGGAAGATTTAGAAAGTAAAGACAGAATGAAAAAGCAAGAGGCAATTCCCTAATTTGTTTCTTTTCCATTTCTAAAGCCTGCCTAGCCCACACATCGGGTAGGGTGTGCTTAGAATCTTGGAAAAAAACCTAAGCTGCAGCTGGAACAAAGTTGGAAATAAATTCCAGTAATTTTAAAGATGATAAAAAAAAATATCT
This sequence comes from Regulus satrapa, assembly GCA_013396955.1. Taxonomy (NCBI): domain Eukaryota; kingdom Metazoa; phylum Chordata; class Aves; order Passeriformes; family Regulidae; genus Regulus; species Regulus satrapa. The sequence goes on from VWZN01004562.1 coordinate 90,741, forward strand.
GACTACCCCTTTTCCCTCCTTCCTCCAGAAGGTCCAACAAAATCACCTACCCCATGGCAAATGCCTGACAACATGGCATGTGTATCTACTCTGAAATCAGAGTTCAGGGTATATATAACTGCAACTGCAACTCATATTTTGTCCTTCTGATATTGTTTACCTGGAACTTTTACACCATCATATTTTTCTACTTTCTTTTTCACTCAATTTGCTTCTTTGCTTTTGGGACAGAAAATCCCTGATGCAGTATGATCCAGGGTATATTGAACCGTGGATGTCTCATGCAGAGCAGTATCTTATTCCACACATGACTTACTCAATGTTGCAAAAGTAGGGTGAGTAATGGGTGCTGGAATTTAGCTCTGCATTACATTTTGCATCTGGGGTTTCTGTAATAGGTTCATGAAGTTCACAGGCTACTGCTAATAATTTCTTAATTTTTCTACCTCTCATTCCTGCCTTTCCCCCCCCCTCCCCCCCCACCGNCCAGAGGTTTTATGTAGTTCTGGAGGACTTTAGAACTTTGCAAAATGATGCACAACTATATCAAAATGTTCCAAGGACGGTATAAGCACACAGGGCGTATTTGTGCTGCAGAAATACCAGGTTTCAACTGGGCACGATCCCATATAGCTGTAGCACCGTGGGTCAGCATTTCATCTTTACCAGCAGAAAGGTTTGCAGTGGCTGCATGTCTTAGGGATGTATTCAATGTGCATCGAGGGCAAGTAGTGTTGGACTATTTACACTGCAAGTGGGATGATTTAGATGGTACCCTGCAACATCATCCTTGGATACACGGAGAGAAAAACTGATGCCTGTGATGCTCTCAAGTACATGCTATACGCCTCCAAGTACAAGGGCAATTTTGAATTTAGAAAAAAGCTCTCCAATGTGCTAAGCTGCTGATGTAGCACTTGCAGTGAGAAATATATTGGTCCAGATAGAACTCTTGGGAGTGCACTCAGGTCAGACAAAGAGGGTCTCAGAAAGAGATGCAAAGCAAACAAACAAACAGAAGTGTTTATACACACAAACAACTTATTATTTGATCTGGAAACAGAACAGAGGGGATGCCTGTAGCTGCACTTTGTTCAAACTTCATTTGGGCTTGTGATGTAACTTTGTGTTAGTCCACACTGCTCGTGTCAGACTCTGGACTGTGGGTTTTCTTACTGATGATTCTGCAGCCTCTCAGGCTCCTGGGGCTACTGTGCAAGGGTCTGTTTGCTCAGAGATATCTATTCAGTGTAAAGAGGTGGTGACAGAAGTTGCTGTTAATTGTTGCCGTATGGTTGAAGGCTGGGGGTTGCTGTGCAAGCAAGTCTCCTCTGCTCTGTTCCAGTTCAGAGTTAAGCCACCTAGATGAAACTAGGGAAAAGTGTTAATACAGCCAGTGTTAGATCTCAAAAGAATAGAGACAAGGAGGAAGGTATCCAAAGTTCAGACCCAGAGGGTGCATGCGGTTTTGATATGCTGAGTCTAGTCTTGTGTCCCAATAAACAGATCACAGTCATTTGTGAAAAAGGATCTCATGCTTTCCAGGATAAGCTGGCTGTTTAGTTTGTCTTTCTAACCAGTCAATAAAGCTCAAACAATGTTCTAGGAATTACCTTTGTATTAAAATTACCATATTCCTTATGTGTCTACATCTATATTTGGATGTGAATTGTGGGACCTTGGATCCTAAAATATTTCGAGTCCAGTTAAATTTTGACATAAGAACAACTGCATTATTTTTCTGTTCATTTTCTGAATCTGTAAACAAGCTTTTGTGCAAGACTACTGGCACTGAAAGTCTGTTTGAAATGGACTTGTGGAAGTGCAAGAGTTCATAACCCTTCTGTTGCAGCAACTGGGAGTGCAGTCTGAACACTGAGTGCCTGCTAGGGTGAGGAGTGGTGAGGTCTCCCTTAGCTACTCCTGCAGAGCCCTAGGGAAGTCCAGCACTGCTGCCAGCTGCACAACAAAGGACACAGATAGTGCATACCACAGCCTCCTCTAGCCTGCCAGGAAGAGTTAATAAGACACTTTTAAATTTGAATTAAAACACTTCCCGAGGCTGCACTTCAAACTCTTTAACCTGAGAATTGATTCAGCAGCATCTTGTGAGCTTTGGAGCTCACTAGGTTCCACTTTTACAGTAACGGAACAGTTTTCCATTGTAACCTTTACTTTCTTGTTTATTTAATACATATTAATTACTGCTGCTGGCTCAATATGTTAACAGTTATTTAAAGAATGATCTGGTAAATTTTTTAGTTCATGTATGGATTATAAAACATAATATCTGTCATTATATTTTCTGGTCACTCACTTTATGTTAAGATTTCATTAATATGCCTTTCTTAAATAACAAACAGATCCTGCAGAGCTGGTTAGCCATGTGAGGACCATGTGGTGCAAGCAGTTATAAATACACCGTAAAAAACATTCCAGAGAATTATAAATCACTATAATGTTCAATGCCAGTGGGTTGATGAATAGTATCTTTATTAACTTATTAACCACTTATCAAAATGATTTGCCTTATACTTAGACTTCAGTTTATGTTCAGTGTAAATTTTACATAAAGCCTGACTTTGTTTTCTTTTGCCAGACATATTTATTTCTGAGCCAAAACTCAGTCTCTTTTGCAAAAAGGGGGAGAATCAAGGAGGCATAATAATCAGCCAAAACTCATCCAAAGCACTTTAAAAATAGCCAGCCCACCTACTGCACTGGGAGATTTTATAGTGCAGCGTACAGAAGCACAGTGTGGAGTAGCTAAGGAACTGTGCAATATGTAAGCTTTTCAAAATGTACTCAAGGCTGTGGCTCTCTAACCAGTACCAGATCTGTCCCTGCTGGGGCATCTGCCTCTCAGACCTCCAGTGCCTTACAGATGGGTGCCCAGGGTATTTCACTCTGCTTTCCATGAGAAATGGCCCCGCATGGATTTTTGTTTCCAAATCAGTGGCTCATAGTGGAGGGATCTGTGGCAGCAGGCGGCTGAAAAGAGTGAGACGGCGTTGCTGCTCAGTCACTGGTGCGGTGGGTGGCAGTGCACCGGCATTGTCACTTGGGCTGTTACACAGATGGCCTGTGTAAACTTGAGTAAAATTCTAGCAGATAGGTCTGCAGAGGGATGCAGGCACCCAACTGCGTTGTGTGGGCCTTGCTAGGCTCCATAAAACCATGCCCAGCTGTCATCTCAATTTGTGAGTGTCTGAGCTCTGCCAGGGAGCAGGTTACAAACTGCTTGCAGGTTCTGGTAGGAGTCTTGGGGAAGACCATTCCTGAGCAATTTTTCCCAGCAGAATCCTGTACGAAACTGTTGGGGTTCTCTCCTCATACCATGATACTGTTTCTTGGTGGATCCTGTTATTATCACGGTGAAATGTAAATACCTGATATATACAGATACAAATTAAATAGTTCTAATTTTCAGAGACTATTTTAATCTTTTACCCCGCTCTCTCCACTCCAGCAGGCTTCCTCTCTCTTATTATAAACCCCTGCTAGTGTGCTCCTCGGGCCAGGTTTTATCAGTTTTACCTTTAATTGGTACACATAGTTGGCCAGTTTACCTAATTTCCCAATAAAGAGTTTATCGGTAAAAGAGTGTTTGGTGTGTGAACAGCACACATTGTAAAAGATGCTGCAGGAGGAAGGGCAGTATGGATGTGTATTACCACACTCCAGCTTAGGTCAGGTGATCACATCGCTGTATCTGAGCGGAATCTTGCACCAAAATAAACTTTGAAGTTGACTGGGAAAAAAAAAAGAAAAAAGAAAGGGATTTTCCCATTGTAGAATAAACAGATTGTACTTTGCAGGGAAATGAGGTTAGTCAGTCTCATGGTTTTCAGCATCACTCATGCCTTGAAAAAAGAAGGGTCTGGGGGGATTTCTTGATACCTTCAGTCCCTAAAGGGATTGAAAAGGGAGCTGGAGAGGGACTTTTTACAAGGGCATGGAGTGATAGGAGAAGGGGTAATTGCTTTAAACTGATAGAGGGCAGGTTTAGATTAGATACTGGGAACAATTTCTTCACTATGAGTATAGTGACACACTGGTTGCTCAAGGAAGTTGTGGGTGCCTCATCCCTGGAAGTGTTCAAGGCCAGGTTGGACAGGATCCTGAGCACCCTGCTATAGTGGAAGGTGTCCCTGCCCGTGGCAGGGGGATTGTAGCTGGATATTCTTTATGGTTCTTTCCAACTGAACCAATTCTATGATTCTGTGATTTTAAAAGGGTTAACTACCTGTCATAAACTTCATCTTACTAATGAAAAGCATCTTGGCATTCCCTTTTGGTGTCTGTGTTAGAGTTTGATGAAATAGCTTTTGTTTATTCATACTTTTCTTAATGTTTGTATACCATCAGTAAATGCTATTTTTTCTGCTAAAAGAAAAGGGGCTTGCACTTTCTTTTCTATTAAGACAGAAGTCAAGTCATCCTATTGCTTTAGATTATAATTTTTACCTTGGTTAAATATGTAAGTATAGACTTTTACTGCTCCCAACAACAAGGATCACAACAGTTTACATGCTGATATTTGGTAATTTATATGTCTGTAGAATTGGATCACTATAGAAATGGAGCATGATATTAGGCCCTTAATAATTTTGTGGAGGAAAAAGCAATTGTTAGGGTGAGTCCAAGTTAACGCATGCAGCGGACTTCACTCTTTCCAAAGGGAAGGAAATTCTGTATTTCTTTACAATTTTTTGAAGACTTTTGGTGCCCTGTGGTAGCAAATATGTTCTCAGGATGAGGGTTGTCTAGACTGTGCTCTCCAGATTATTGTAAGTATTTTATTCAGCTGAGAGCTGGAGCTCTGTAAATGGTTGGTGGGATTTGAAAGGACCTCAATGTGCAAGGGGAAAGAGGAACCTGCTGTAGATCTTTTGGGTCCTCAGCTGCCAAGCATATAAATATGGATAAGCATGTCCCACTGACTGCAGCAGAATTTCAAATTAAGTTTTTTCAGAAGTTTTTCCAGAGTTGGGATTTTAAGCAGTTTCTGTGTTTAGCTACAGTATACCAAAGAGTGTGTGCTCATACAGTGAGCTTACTTGAGCCAATGCAAAAAAATCCGGGAGGCTGTTATGAAATTATTGCTGTATATCTTCCTGCTTGTAAGCCTTAATTACACTCTGATTTTTTTGGTGTGTTTTGTTTAAATCCCTGAAAAGATGTCATTCTCTTGCTGAATGTGTTTTTTCTCCTAAACATAAGCTGTAAATACATACACAGATAATATTATGTGATTTTTTTGAGTCATATGCTTGAAGTTGTTATGTATTTTATGCTAGGCAAATTTAGAAAATTATCAAACCTCATAAGCTCAGACATAAAAGCTCCTTGACTCGTCTTTGCCATGGAAATTGCAAGTTTTAACATGTAAGTGTATATGTAAAAGAAAAACCCCAGAGGTAACAGACAAGTAGAATTTTGTGGGGTTGTTACAGACACAGCGACATCTGTTTTTTATTTCAGTTAATGATTCCTAATATTATGTGCCATTTTGTGTTATATAACCATTTATTATTAATCTGCATCTCCTCTTACAAATCAGTTTTCAATGCTTTTCCCCCCCAGTCATATATTGAGAGAGCATATGGGTATAAATTTATGCCTACTAAAATAAAACTAAAGGTGTTCCTCTATACTAAGAATTTTTGGAGTACTTAGAGATGGATTCTGTGCTCTCTGTGAAGTAACTGTTGTCCTAATCATTACCAGGAATTGAACCTGGAACTACCAGAGCTAGAGAATAGCTTGACAATTTGAGCTCAAAAAGGCCAAATCTTCTGGCTGACAGTTGTAGGAGAGTCATGCCTTTTGTGGCTCTGGCAGAAGTTACTAGTTGGAGAGGGAATTATGCTTGTGCAACTCAAAATTGTTGGTGAAATACAAGGGAATTTGGGGGTTTGCAGGGAATGCAGAATTGGACTCTTCCAGGAGCTTCCCAGTAAGCATGAAAGAGTTTTTTTTTGTTCATGTGTGTGTGTGATGAGTAGTGAGAAATCCTAATGTCTGACAATGTTCTGGCTAAATGTGCTCTTCAGTTTTCCATTAGTGGTGGTGTAGTCCATCAGTAAATCCTTTCAGGAGTAACCATCTGGCATTTCCTAAACCCTTGTCTGTGTATCATGTAAAACTCAGTGTTACCACTCTAAAGAAAGACCTTGAAAAGTTAAATGCCATTGGAATTTAGTAATGTAGGCCACAGTGTAAACTGTGGTTGAGCTGAGGCCTCCTTTAGAGAAAGAACCTGTAATTGATTAAACCCTGCCTCTAGCTAGATAAAAATGAGTTGAAGTAGATTAATATAAAAACAGTTAAAAGTTTCCTTGTTGTTGTCAGGTTTCAAAATTAAATTTGTCAAGAGTTTGGCAGAAAGATCTCAAAGGCAGAGCTGATCTAAACTGAAGAAAACAAACCCAAAGGAGCAAAGAGCAATGTGGACCTTCTCATTTTTGGTTGATTTAAATGAAATTTCTAACTGAAGGCTGTGAGCTTTAAGGTCCTTTCAACCCAAATGATTTTATAATTCTATGATTTCATGGCCTTCATTTCAACTTGCCAAGCCATTTTTTACTCCAGACTACCATCTTCCATGGTTTGTGTCTCATAGCTTTGTCTAATGCAGAAATTTCTTCTGTACTGCTTGGCCTATCTTCTCATGGCCTTCATTAATCTTCTCCAACATTAAATTAGAGTAATTATTATCAGAACATAAGCCAAGGGTTTAAAACAAAACTCAAAAGGTAGTCTTGGATTCAGTAAGAAACTGTCTGAGAGAGAACTGAAATGGAGGCAGCCCTGCCTAACAGCTAGAATGATGTCAGGCCTTTTGCTGGAATCTGCTTCCCTCTGTAGCATTGCGTGGCATGTGACCTTGTTGTCACAGTTTGTCCTACTGCAGACTCACCTGCATCTTGGTGCCAAGATGGTGCAATTTTCTCTAATTTATACGGACATAAATTCTGCAGTTCTGATGATGAATGACAAGTGAGACCCATAGATTCCAACAAATCTCCAACAAATGCTACTGAAGTATTTATCAAAAAACAATGTTGATTTTACTTAGTGTCACACTAGAAAGTAATTTTAGAACATGTTTGGGCTTTGACACCCTTTCTTAATATTTTTCCCCCATATTCTTTTGTATACACAACTGGGCCACGTTAGTGACCACAGGTATGAGTCTCCATTCCATTGCATTTGTTTTATGCCAGTGTAACCCCACTGTTTTTCACAGCATAAAAGTCTGATGAAATGTTGTGCAAAATTGATCCCATACATATTCTAATCTCTGAGTGACTTAATATTTAGTGCTAAAACATTTTCAACCTTTAAAAACAACACTTCTATCAGTCATGTTACAGATTTAAAGTCTGCTGTCTCACGACTTGCCAGAACTGCAGCAAATGCTGGGAAGTGAGCATGTCCTTAATCACAGCAAACCGTGGGATATTTGATTCTTACATTTGACAGTCCTGTTGGAGGGTCAGCAAGTGGTCTTGTATATTGACCTCAGTGTTGAAACGTGCCTTTTCACCCCATCTCTGCTTTAAAGTAAAATAATGTAATGACTTCCATGTATGTAGGCTATTTTTTCCTTTTACATTGTAGCAGTTACCTTGAAGTGGTAGCAGTCTGAAATCTCTATCGGGCTAGGAATCTTATGGACTGAGAGATAAGTTAAGAGAGGCATTGAGAAAGTAAACAAGGCATAAATCAGATGCAGGATGTTTCATGGGCCTGCAGGTTGTTTCTGTCTACAGAAGTAAAACTGAAGTCTGTTGTTACAACAGCATACGTGTTCTAAATGTATATGTTTCTATTATTACATACATACATATATACACAGTCCCTCTGTGACTGTTAACTAATCTACTGCTCTATTTGCAACATAAGGGAAAGACTGTGGTATTTCTAGATTTCTGAATTCAACGAGCCTGTTCCTGTTGAAATTATTTGCAAAGCTCCAGTTGATAGCAATAGGAGCAATTTCATTATTTTCAGTGATCATGAGATAACACTCCTGACAACTAATTTGAGAAGCTGAGACAGACTCTAGTCTCAAAGGAGAGGTCCTTGAGAAGACATTGGTGTGTAAAAGGGATATGGAGTTCTGTTGGATTTGAGGTTTTGATACACCACAGATTTCCTACATGACTTTTAGATTACTTAATATACTTCCCCTTTGAATCTATAAACTGGACATAGCAGCACAGTTATATAAAAAAAGTGATGTGCTCAAATAGTGATCTGTAGCACATTTGTGATTGGGAGAGATTTCTCGTAAGATTCAGACATAAGTTTGATCTTAAACAGTTGGGTAAATTGAACCACTAATTAATTAATTTTTTTTATTTAGCTCAGTTAATCAGTAACTGATAGAGTAACAGCTGTTGCTCCTGCTCATAGTGTAAGGGAATTGCAGAATCACAGAATGGCCTGGGAAGAGACCTTAAATAAGGGAATTGGGAACCTTAGTCTCATGTGGTGCTCTTAATAGCACTGTAGTGCCACAGCAAATTAATGATACTGCAAATCAATTGCACTTCTCTTCTTGTATATATATATATATGTTAAAATTGCTGCAGATTAATGAGAGGTCAGTCCCTTCCAACTTGAGATATTCTACAGGTAAAATAGAAGTGTTTATACATTTAGACTGAGGCGTATTTAAGGCAATGAAACTTGGTTTAGCCAGCAACAGAAATGGTTATGTTAAACCACATTGTCTTGTGCTACTTAAGGGCTGAGGAGGTACAGAGACTGCTTGATTCAGCTGCCATGTGGTAACTTGTTAAGCCTTGGTAACTTCTGCTCATGTAAAGGAGGAGATAAGAAATCGCTGTTGTTCCTTCCAGTATCAACATCTCTGTCTACAGGAAAACAAGTCTGGCCAATATAAAGGTCTTGAGAAGTTTTGCACTGGTTAACAGTACTCCTCCCTCCTTTTCTCCCTTTCCCTTCTTACTGATTTAAATTGGCTAAAGAAGAGAAATTCTGGTTCATGGGAAATCTTGTTTTCTTCAATTTTTAAAATTTAAAACAAAAATTTTTTTTGGGGGGAGGGAGAAATTTTGATCAAAATTGACCGGGGAAATGAAAATAAATTTTTCTGCCAACCAGAAATTTTGCGATAATTTCCTGCTGGAAACAACAAACATTTTATTTCTGAAATTAATGTGCTCTCTGGTTCCTGCAGCTTCTCAGTTGAAATAGCATTTGACAAGTGACTCTGATTATCAGCTCTGTAGAGTAGTTGCAGAGCTACACGCTATCAGTGGTGCTCTGGCAGCCCTGCTCTGTGGGCTGACTGGAAGTCTGTTGCAGGGCTTCCAAGCTCCCAGCTGGCAATCTGTTCTTACTGTGCAGCAATCAGAAAGTCTGGAAAATACTGGGATTTCCATGTTTTCTGTACCCTTAGTAGGAAGTTACTCCTTTTACGCTCAGGGTTCCCAGAACTTCCAGCTTAGGTGGCTGAAACCACGAAAGCTTGGTGTTTTCTGTCTTTGGGACACTCTCTTGAGCAGATCTGCCTCCTACTACCCTAAAACTAACCTTTATTTCAAGCGACCCGCTTCACACCTTGTTCTTCAGCACTAGGGTGATGTCCTGTGCTGTAGGATGCAGGGAGAAGGGCCTCCTGTTTGAATATTTCACCCATCTCTTCTCTCTGGGGACGTACCTACCCATCTTTCAACTAACTTGCTGGAGCAGGGGTAGCAATCCAGCTGTGGAAACGAGGAATTTAGCGTGGGCTAATTCCTGCACGCAGCTTCTTTGGGTGTGTCCTGCATGGCTGCTAGACCACAATGGAAACTACCCACACAGCTTCAAACAATGCTAATGAGGCGACCTCGCACCCACCACACCCAGCGACTGGAAGATTCTGGCCCATCTTGCAGAATAGCACTATGCAGAGTTACAGCATCTGGCTCTGGCAAGGCTGCAGGCACAGACAGTCTTTGAAACAAAAACAAAACCATGCACTGTTTCTTCCCATATTTACATGACTAAATGCTGCAATGCGCACATGTGGGCAAGAGCAAGAAGAATGCACTCCACCAGTGATTGTGAAGGGACTTCAGTGGCTCAGCACCCTGCAGGATCTGCTGCTTGAGCTGATCCACAGCTTTTTCTAGCCACATCAAGGATTTCACACATCTTAAGCGGAGTTGGCACTAGCAATGTGAAAGCTACCTAAAAGGTGTCATATTTAGCGTTCAAAATTGAAGTTTATCAGATATTCTTCCAGGCAGATTGCAATTACACCTATGCTTAAGCCCTGAATATCCATACATTTCACCAGAGATGCAACTCTTTTCCAAGTCTCCTTCTTACAAGAGTGATACAGATCTCCTGTGATTGACATACAGGTACAGGAAAAACGGATTTCTTGCAATCTTACTTGTGTTGCTACAAATATATTTCTCATGCTGAAGAACTAAGCGCCTTCTATTTCTTCTATTGCCCTCATTACTCTTGGTCTGTGGATAGCTGGATGTGGCAGGAAACAGCAAATATTTTAGGTGAAAGATGATAGAAAAAACCAAGAATTGTTTTTAGTCTTCATTGGTATAGCAGGCCATTTCTGCATTTCACTTTCAGAAAGGCTTATTCTGACAATGTGAACACTGAATGTACCTGATCTTTCATGGTTTAAGTGATCTTTGCATGAATGCATTGAGTTCTGCTTGTGCAAGTACCTTTGGGGTTGAACAGATTTGAGCCCATAAAGATTGTTTTGGCTCCTCAGTTCATCCTTGAAGATGTCTGCCAACCTTAGACTTTTACAGAAGGAATCTTGCATAAGACCACATGCGCAAGAAGATCATCCATGCAACATTTAAAACCCATTGTTTCTTCCATTAGTTAAGAGGAAACACAGACTAATTTCTTACTGAATGTGTTTTTATGGCCTTCTCACAGCTTTGATGATCTTGTGGGAGCATGTAATCATAAATTATTAGAAGAAAAGCTAAACTGCTCAAAGCTAAACACATCAGTTATCTTGTTAAGGAGAAAAATGTATGTGAATGGATCAGTATGATTAAAGCACTGTAAGATATCATAATCTTGTGTTGTGATTGCATGTAGGGAATCTGATAATTTTAGCTGTCTCTGTCATAAGGGAGCAGATAGTTTTTTTTACACATGCATTTTATTACATAATGAAACATGGTGCTCTAGGCACAAAGTGGGACAAGAGAGTGTATGCAAACACATATGTACACACTTGTGCATATACACATGTTCTTTTGGTACACTTCCTTCCAGATGCACTTAGAGTCCTGGCTGCTGTGAGGGTTTGGCAGCTTTCTTGTGCAGTGTGGGTGTTTATCATTCTACTGTGATTGTTCATGTTGTGATGAGTTTCCCCCTGGGTGCATTTTTCAGGCACATGTTCCTGTCAACCAAGGTCAATGCTGAGCCAGAGAAGCAATGCACAGGTGCCGTGTCAGACTTAGTTTCTTTCTTTTGGCTGCAGACAGTGACACTTTTTAATTTAACTTATGATTAAACCATTGCCCTGATACAAGTCCAACTAGAATCTTTCTGCATGGATTAAAAAAAAAAAAAAAAGTTCTTTGCATAAGCAGGGGAAGAAATTACTGATTTCATAGAAATAGACTCTCAAGACCAGACCAAGAGCCTGACCAAGAGTTAAAATTGATAGGAAGACTCATTGGATTTTAGCATTTAATGCATGGATTTAATGCATGTCCTGGTCTTTACAATCCCAGGTGAGAATAGCTCTTTGTTAAATAGGAGGTGGTTTCTTTACTCTCACTAGGTATATTGCTGGTGGCAGTGGAGAAAGCTCAGGGTGGGGAGAGTTCATGACAAAGAATGATCTTTTTCTTCGTGGGTGGCAACCAGCTTCTAAACAAAAAAGCCCTAAGGAGAGAAATGCATCAGGGTCATTACAACTGTCATTTGGCACTTACTAACATGTATTCTTGAAAGAAACTGTTAACACAATTTTGCTGTTTCTTGCCAAGCAGCGAGGGCAAACTGGCAATGTTTTGAAGCCAGAATTGGACTGCAGGCTTTAGAGCTCTTCTCTAGGATCAGCTGATCAAGAAATATGGGAAACTGAACATGCTTAACCCTTTTACCTGCAGTAATCCATGCTTGTCCCCTCACAAACATGTACTGTGTTTCTGTCCAACTTCGGATGTGTAGTAGAGATTATGGAAAGGTCCATTTGGAACCAAATCTGGCAAGGGGTGTCAAGGACAAGAAGGGCTTCTTCAAGTACTTCAGTAGCATAAGGAACACTAGGGAAAGCGTGGACCTGCTGCTGCATGGGGTGAAGGCTGCGTGACGAAGGTTACAGAATTACTGAAGATCTTTGCTTCAATCTTTGCTGCTGAGTCCAGCTCTTAGGAATTGTGGATCCAGGAGGCAAGAGAGAAAGTCTGGAGCAAGGAAGACTTTCCCTTGGTTGATCAGGATTGGGTTAGTGATCATTTAGGCAAACGTGACTGCTGCAAATCCAGGTACCCCAGTGGGATGCACCCACCGGTGCTGAGGGAGCTGCCCCCATGTTATTGCCAAGGCACTCTCTGTGGGGATGGAAAAGAGAAGAGGTGCCTGAGATCAGGCCACTCTCCAAGGTCATGGAGCACAGGAGAAACATGTGAGGGTTGGAAGAAAACCAATGTCTTCAAAAATGGCAAGAAAGAGGACCCAGGAAACTAAAGGCCAGTCAGTCAGCCTCACCTCCACCTCTGGAACAACTCATTCTAGATGTCATCTGTTAGCATGTGGGAGTAAAGAGACTTATCAGGTGTAGTCAGCATGGATTCACCCAGGGAAAATCATGCTTGACCAAACATAGGATTCTAGGATGGACTAATCAGCTAGGCAGCTGAGAGGAAAGCGGTGGATGTAATCTACCCTGATTTCAGCAAAGCTTTTAGTACTGTTTTGCCTGACATCTTCATGGACAAGCTCAGGAAGTGTGGGTTGAAAGAGTGGGCAGTTGGGTAGACTGAGAACAGAAGGCATATCAGAGCTCAGAGTTTTTTTTGTGATCAGCAGCACGGAGTCCAGTTGGAGGCCTGTACCCTGTGGTGTTATCCTGGGATCAGCACTGGGTCCTGTCTCGTTCATCTTATTAATCAGTGCCCTGGATGAAGGGACAGAGTGCAACCTCAGCAAGTTTTCTGGTTCTACAAAGCTGGGGGGAGTGGCTGGCACCCCAGAGAATTGTGCTGCCATCCAGCCAAACCTGGACAGGCTGGAGAGTTGTGTGGAGAGGAGCCTGGTGAAATTCAACAAAGGCAAATGCAGGGTCTGCAGCTGGAGAGGAACAACTTGCTGTACCAGCAGAGGCTGGGGACTGACCTGCTGGGGATCAGCTCTGAGCAGAAGGACCTGGGGGTCCTGGTGGACAATGAGCAGTCCATGAGCCAGCAGTGTGCCCTGGGGGCCAAGGAGGACAATGGAACCCTGGGGTGCATCAGGAGAGCATGGCAAGCAGGTCAAGGAAGGTGATTGTGCCCCTCTGCTCGGTCCTGGTGAGGGTGCAGGTGCAGTTCTCTGTCCAGTTCTAGGATCCTTTGTTCAAGAAAGACAAGGAACTTCTGGCATAGATCCAGCAGAGGGCAATAAAAATGATGAGGGGATTCTGGAGCATCTCTGTGAGGAAAGGCTGTGGGAGCTGGGCCTATTCAGCCTTGGGAAGAGATGAGGGGATCTTAGTGCGTGCAAATATCTTAAGGGTAGATGCCAAGAAGATGGGGCCAAATTTTCACCAATGCCCAGTGACAGGACAAGACACAATTGGCAAAAACGGAAACCCAGGGAGTTCCATCTGAATATGAGGAAAACTTCTTTGCTGTGTGGGTGACAGGCCACTGAAACAGGTTGCCCAGAGTGGTTCTGGAGTCCCCATCTCTGTAGGTATTGAAAATTTGCCTGGATATGGTTCTGTGCAACCTGCTATGGCTGTTTTTGCAGTGGGGATGGATTAGATGATCTCTAGAGGTTCCTCCCAACCCAAACTATTCTGTAAGAATTACTAGATTTTTGCCTTCCTTTGAATAACAATAATAATAACCTATGATGTGGTAGTGCTTTAAGATCAAGGATGTTAATATTCATTGACTTGAAAGAAATTTATTCATCTTTTTAGACTGCATAATGATTTTGCTTTCATTAGGTGTGGGTAAAAGCCAAATTTCAGTCTTGTTGGTCAGATTTTTCCTGTTAGGCCAGCACGTACTGTCCAGAGTAAAGGAGGAGTTGATTAATCCTCCCAGGACCTTGTACTCTTTCTCTGTTTGTCCTGTTTTTCCTGGAATAAAAAGGCTAGAACTCGCCTCTCACAGTGTCAAAATGGACAAGATCCATGACGTGTGAGAAATTCAAGGTCAGAGAAGAGACACCTGTACCAAGAGTCTATCACAACTTAGGATTTGCTGTGACTCCAGTACTGCTGTTGTGCCGTGGCTGCATCAGCCTTTTTAGAAAGGCTGGTAGGTAAGCAATGGTAGACTGGAGTACAAAATCAACAATTAAATATGAAAAAGGAAAAAAAAAAACNCAATGCCTAGCCCATTGTGCAGCAGTGCCCAGCCCTTCCTGGCCAGCTCTCCTGGTTTATATACTGGGCATAGCCTTCTGTGGTATGGAATATCCCTTTGGCCAGGTCATTTCATCTGTCTTGGCCATGTCTCTCCCAGCTTCTTGTGCACCTCCCCACTGGCAGAGCATGGGGGACTTAAAAGTCCTTAACTTCAGGTGGGCACTGCCCAGCAAGAGCTAAAACATTTGTATTATCAACATAATTCTCATACTGAATATAAAAGCACTGCACCAGCTACCAGGAAGAAAATTAACTCTATCCCAGCTGCATCCAGGACAGTAGTAGCAGAGTTATTACAATGTTTCACTGAATCTAGACATAGATACAAAATTATATATTTATGTCATATATAAGAAAAGTATATATAAAGGGTGGGCTGGACTCTAACTTGCTGTTCTCCCATTGCTGCCCTANTAGCCTTCTGTGGTATGGAATATCCCTTTGGCCAGGTCATTTCATCTGTCTTGGCCATGTCTCTCCCAGCTTCTTGTGCACCTCCCCACTGGCAGAGCATGGGGGACTTAAAAGTCCTTAACTTCAGGTGGGCACTGCCCAGCAAGAGCTAAAACATTTGTATTATCAACATAATTCTCATACTGAATATAAAAGCACTGCACCAGCTACCAGGAAGAAAATTAACTCTATCCCAGCTGCATCCAGGACAGTAGTAGCAGAGTTATTACAATGTTTCACTGAATCTAGACATAGATACAAAATTATATATTTATGTCATATATAAGAAAAGTATATATAAAGGGTGGGCTGGACTCTAACTTGCTGTTCTCCCATTGCTGCCCTAATTTATTTTGGCAGTTTAATTCTGATTCTGTATCACTAGTTTATGTAAACTAAATATTGCTTAAATGCTTGACTTCAGCAAGGTCAGTGCAATCCACTCCCATACATTAATCAACCTCCTTGGAAGCTCATAGAACAGTTTTCTTATTGATCTGAGGGACTTGTTTTGTTGATACTAGGTTGGTACTTTTTAATGTGCTTTTGAATTTATTTGAAGCATTTTAATGTGCCAAGCTTTGCAAAACTGTAAGAAATGTAATTCAGTAACTGTACAGTATAGAGTTTCTTGTATGTACTGTGAATATTGGCACAGATGGGAAGTGGATTAGGTGAACAGTGCTGAACTCAGAGTATTTTGGATTTTTTTCTTGCACACTTAAAGAAAAATATAATGAACTCATTTACTTGAGGTCATTCTGGAATAAATCCACTTTAATCAATGATGTTAAACTACTGAGGTTGGTTACTGATACAGCTGCATTTTATTACCTGCTTCGTAAACCACAAATAGCAGAGAGAACCAGGTAAATGTTTTTAGTTTCAGATGCAGGATGTGTGATGCAATCCACTACCGGGTTTATGCACATATGCACAGAGCATGTTTTTGAGCTACTGTACTTTGAGATCTGTGCCAGACATCTATGCAGCCAGACAGTAAACAAAGGAAAAGATACCTTAGGCCAGAAACCTGCAACAGCACAGAGGGTTTTCCTCAGAGACTTGAAAGGGAAGTGTAGCATGTGTAAAGTCACAAAGGTTAGTAGGCCAACCAAGAGCAGCACTGTGGCTATGAGCTACATGTATGGGATCTGAAGTCATTGGGAGTTTTGCAACTAATTTCAAAAGAGATAGGATTGCCCCAAGGTTTTGACATCAGTTTCATTCTGTTGGTATCAACTGATTTGCTTCAGATTTGGTCAAGGATGCACAAGGTGAATTTCATCTGCTGTCAAAGAAAGTTGTGAAATTTTATATGTATTGCTTAATTCAAAAAACACTTTCCTCTGACTATCAAATGCTTTATGAAAATTTTGCCTTGGGCTATGTAAAAGTACTTTCTAATTGAACCATGTTCTGATGCCATTGAACACACATTCCACTGCACAATAAAGAATTTTAATTGCAGTGAATATTAACTACATCCCAAGATGGAACTCTGTAATTTAAAGGTTTGCATGTGGCTTGCATATTTTTAGAAGTTCTGTGAAATGAATGAAAATATTGAAGAAAATGCTATGGTATTTTGAGTTTTTTCCCCCTCCAAACCTCCAAAGGTTAAAAGCAAAGCCTCACAATTGGTTTTAGACTTTAAGACAGCTTGAAGGATTATTTCCCATTCTTCAGTTGCAAGGGAATATAGCAACTAAGTGAAAAATAATTCCAGAAATGAAATATTAGGTCTAAAATATATTCATAGAAAGCAAGGATGTTGGAATATGGTAATATTTCTGCTGATTTTGATTTGGCTTTTCAGGTGTGAAGATTTTTTATTTAGTTAGTTTTCAGGTGATTTATTTTTGATCCACTCGTAATAATGACTATTATGATATGAGTACAATAATGTAGTGGCCAGCTAATGACAGTCTTCTGCACCATCAAAATCAATTTTTCATGCTTGTTGGGAAATGTAGTTTCAGGTCTTTTCTCCCCATCATAATGTAAAACACCCGTAGTGTCAAAAGTTGTTTTCCTTGTCTGTCAAAGAGTACAATAGAGAAACTTGGAGAGGTTTTAGAGCTCCTCTTTCTTTGGAACGTCTGAACACTGGCTCTAATGAAGCAGGAAAACACATGTTCTGCTGGAGGTAGAGAAGAGACTTAAGTAGCAAAAGATGTTTAATTGCAGAGAAGGCAAATAGGAGGAAAAGTGCAAAATGGGATTTCTTCCTGTCGATATTTGTAATCCAGAGGCTCAATCTCTGAACATCATCCAAAATCTGAGGAGACTGGCAGGAAGTCTGACAGAGTTTGTACCAGTGATATGCTGTCTGGGAAAACAACAAGTATTACCAAGAATTGGTCCTTTTATTTTGGTGGCAGTTTTGTAGAAAGAATACTCAGAACTGTAACTGATCTATTTAAAGGTCTTAGTCATAGTGACATTGTCCTGTCTTCTTCTCTTTTCTCTGTATATACAATCATTGACTGAAAAGTAAAGAAAATTATAATCTTGTTTCTATTTTCCTGCTTCACTGGGTAGGAGTGTGCTATAAATTGAAGGACTAGTGCAGTGCTCTGCAGGGTAGGGAGAAACTAAGTTTACAATACAATGTTGATCTGCCAGCTCTTTTTTAATACAGAAAAGGAAAAGGATTTTTGCTTTAGAGTGTTCCTCCTACATGAAAGGCATTTTCTCAGAGTTTTGTGTTTGAGATTTTGTGTTTTCCTCAGGGTTCGTCACAGGGGTCACACATCAACAACCTTCAGTAGTAAATAGCTGCATGAAACCTGTTAAATCCAGGAATTTGGTTTTTATTTCCAGAAATGTAGTAGAGATGCTCAGGAGAAGAGAGGTGGTTTACCTCCCCAAGATTCTGATAGCTGCATGGGAGCAACTGACCCTGATTCACATTCAAGACATTTTCATGCCAAGGGCTGGATTTGCTCTCTCCCAGCTAGTGGCCAAAACTAGTTTGCCAGTTTGAGAGCAGAGCTTGTCCTGAATCTGCAGTGTCCCTGCTTTATATGCCTGGGGTTATATGGTGGTCTATGTCTGGGTTGTAAAAAGATGATTAAGGTTTTTTAAGCACAGTACTAATAGCAGAAAATTAAGGGCCCATTGACTCTTTACAGGAAGCCTATTGAGCTAATACCAACAAAGCTTTTTTTTTTCCATTTTAACTAACATGGTTTTGTTAGTTTGTTTTAGCTGCTTTTGTTGTAATTCACTCTGGCTTTTTCTCAACCCTTGCACTTTGCCTTTGTGATCTGTTTTCTTTCCATCCAGAGTTTCCTTTTCTATGCTTCTCTCAGGCAGATTCCTTCCATCCACTACAAGTCTCAAATCAATTGTTGATTAAAATCTTGCTTCCCTGGGTGTTTCTCTCCACTGCCTTTAGTAGTGTCAGGATTCAAGATACATTTGTTTTTCTTTCCTGCCATTACACAAATAGTGCTCCCCAGTAGGACTTTGAAGTTCATATTGTATTAATTAATAGGATTTTAAATCTTTTTGAGACAGTCCCTCCTAGCCCTTCTTCACCAGCAGGACACATAACCCTTCGCATATGAATTGGTTCCGGGACTGGGCCAGGGAGTAAGGGAATAGGGCTGTGCCACGAATAACTGCTTCCCTGAGTGTAGGAAAAGGGATTTCTGGATCCAAGCTTGTGAGGGTTGAGGACGTGAGAAATGTTATCAGCATTGAGCATGACAGGGAGTAGGGTCTGCTAGGACCCTAGGAAGGTCGCAGTTTTTGAACCAGCTATGATTTCAAAAGTTGGTTTGACCAAACTGAGATGAACTGTTTCCAGCACTAGACTAACTACCCATAACCTCTCTTGGCTTAGTCCTGTATTCCTGATGCCAATGCATTGCCCAATGATGTCAGCGGGTGTTTTTGGGTTTGCAAGGAATGCAGGGATGAGATCTCCGAAAAACAGAATTTGTATGGTAGAAGTGTTCTAAAAGGAGAAAGATGTTTTGCAGAAGCTTGTCTGAAACATTTTAGCAAGAAAAGTGTGCTCCTTTAGGCCCATGGCAATTGTTTTTATGAATTATCCTTGCAGGTAGCTTGCATTCTTCCATGCTGTCATCAGACACTTTTGTGAAATGCTTCTGAAGGCAAATAATCCAGGAGACTGACCAAGACAGCTTGCACCAATTTCCTGGATACCACTGAAGTTTGCAAGAATTCAGAAGTACTTTTCTGAATTATGCCTTGCCAGATCATCATGGATATTCCAGTGGATTCTATGTGGAGCTGATAACATCTCTCAAGTGTTGAAGATTTTAGCTTTAATTGATTTTTGTCCTAGAATTCAACAGTGTGCTATTGTGCCTCCTTTGACCTTTGCTAATGTTTTCATTAGTTGTTAAAGTGGAGTGGAGTCATCACACTTCTTCCAAGAGTATTTCCTGCCAGAGCCAGTAGTATGGCTGTCTTTAGCATTTCTTCTCATTCTTGGCAAAGGAGTAGACTTCCTTTTCTTTTTCTTGTGGAATGTAAGGTCTGAGACAGGAATTTGGTTCTTTGTAGTAGATGTGTCACACATTGTATGAAGCAATGCCTTTGTCAATGGGTCTGTAATGGACTCATTGCTGGGTCTTATAATCTGCAAGTACTTTTTATGCCCTTCTGTAAAGAACTGATTATAGTTTGATGCATTTCTAATGCACCGTTCTAAATATTCAAGGATTCCTTATTAAGTGTCTGATATATTTAATAAATTCACCAGGTTTTTCCCCGGGTACCTTTAGGATGGAAAGCTTCTGGAATGTGTCTGTTAGTTAGATGTTAGCTTTTATACTCAAGATGTCCTGGACGCCAGAAAGTTCCTGCTGTAGCAGTGTGTTGAATGAATTTCCACATAGCCTTCAGCCACTGATGTGTGTTGGCTTTTGTCAGACTGTGACAACCCCAACTGTGTTGGGGTTTTCTTACCTTCTGAGACAAATGTCATTGGCCTTTTCTGACCTTGCCGTGTTGTCGCACATGAGATTTTGAAAGGCCTTTTGAAATGACTTGGCTTCTCCCTTGGTACGATAATATTGCAGAGTACTACTTCCTGGATTTTCCTGCTAGAACATAACAGTTTTTAGAGTGGTAAAGTTTTAAATAGAGTTTGAAATACTTGGCATCAGGATAGAGGTTTTTGAGTGCAATATATTAGTCAATGTGACTTACTAAACCCCTAAAAAGAGTGGCTTGTGCAAGAAACTACATATTCCCTAGTAAATCATAGAAGTGTAGGAATGGGAGGGAGCTCAGGCAACCAGTCCATCTCTCTGTTTTGTGGCTGAGCCAAGGACTATTTTTGACAGTGATGTGTCTAACTTTTCCATAATGGACTCCAGTGATGAGGATTCCATGACCAGCCTTGGTGAGCTGTTCCAGTGTATGGCTGTTTTTGTTAGTTATTTTGTCCTAATAGCCAACAAATCTTCTTTTACCACACGGTAAGCAGAACTATTCTTCTAACCTTGCTGAACCTGAAGAACAGTTGATCACTGTCATATTTATTACAGCATCTTGCATATTTGAAGACTTATGTCTTCCCTCAGTCTCTTTTCTAGACTAAACAAACCCAAATCTTTCAGCTTTTCTTCCTAGATTGTATATTCCAACCTTTTTTTTTTTTTTTTTTTTTCTTCTCTGGAACTAAGTCTGCATAAATCTTGAAAGATATGGTTTAAGACTGGTCTTTATTTTTGATTTTAGGTATCGCAAGTGCCAAAAGGTGTACCTCTCATAGAACACCATATTTGCAAGAGAATTATACATCTAACATAGTTTTCACATGGTTGTATTAAAGATTTTTCTGCAACTCTATAGTTAACTTGCTTTTTTCTACTTTGCAGTGGTTAATTTGATTTTCCTGCTGAAGTGCAGAACTTGTCTCTTTTATTTCATCCCATCAGTTTTACAGCCAATGGTTAATTGACATCCCTTTCAACCTGCCCTGTGAAGGTTTTTCTACTTTTCACAGCCAGATGCTCTGCATATTTGAAGTGTATGTTAATATTCCACCTTTCTGCTTCTAGCTGGGCATTAGTCAATCTTTTCAAAACAAAGTGGTAATAGTACAGTTTTCATCATATGGTAATGTATTTTGAAGAACTTCTACTAGTTTCCTGATGAGAATGCTGAGGGCATGTTGTGCAGCTTGTGTCACAATCTTGCTAAACTTGAGATCCTATTTTCTTTTTCTCCCTTAACCTGTGGACCATAAACATGGAACAAAATAGAATGGTCTGAGATGATTTATTTTTCATCTCTATTAGGAAGGTTGTCCAGAATACTTCCTGTGTCCCTGTTTCCCCAGTCCCTGTTTCCCTAGAGCCAGTAGTTACTTCTGGTTGGTCTGGTCTGAGTCACACCTGACAGTTTTATTAGTGCTCATGAACAGCATTGGGCAATGGCTGGATCACTGGCTGAAACTTGGCAGTATGTCTGTAATATCACGGATTTGGGCTTCTGGCAGGCAGGCAGCTGACACCCTGGGACACTGCTTTGACAATGGACGTCTCTGTTCATCTCAGAAATAATTGTAACAGGAAAAAAAAAATCTTGCCGTGATAGTCATCTACAAAGCAGAAAAAGAAATAAAAAGAAAACATAACAATTTACCTTGTGTCTGGTCTATTCACCAACAGGTTTCTCAACACTGAAATGGTTCCTCTTTTCTTCCCAAATTATTTAAGAGCAATAAACATCCGCATCAGCTGACTTGTCCTCCAGCGGCTTTGAAAGTTTTTAAAGGGCTGCTTTATTTCCTCCCCTTCATTCCTGGCAAAATCACAAATATCTAACTGAACTCACATTACTTAAATAGAAACTAATAGAAGAGATGGTTGTACAAGTAGTTCAGGGTCTGGTCACAAATATGCACGAAGCTGCTGGTTCTCCTGGGCAAATTTCACCTTGAGCAGAGAAAACAAATATACCTGGTGAGCTCAAAGAAGGCAATCATCCTTCTGGTATTTTAGTCAATCCAGCTATAGAGTGAAGTGAAAAGACAAAAGTGGAATCTAAAGAGAGTTGGCCTGGTAGCTCAGTAGTTATTTATAGCAAAAGAGAATAATCAAAAAATAAGATGAAAATATTTTAATTTTAGACTGTTATCCTAAATTAAACCACAACCGATCTGAATCAATAAATAATGGAGAGAAGTGTTTAAAAAGAAAAAAAAATACTAATGAAAACATGATTAAAAAAAAAAAAGTTTCTTCTGGAAGCGGGCTGTGCCAGGTGCAGTAGTAAACATACCTCCATATCACTGGAGATGAAAACCAGCCATACACTTGAGCTTAGGTAGTTCCTATGGGTTTATAACTCTTTTGTATCTTTTGACCACTCAGGAAAATACAGAGCACAGATTTTCAAACTATGATTCTGGCTACAGAGGCAAAACACATTCTTTTCTGTTTTTAATAAGTCTCTTTCTTTGTGCAACAAATCCTTCTAAAAAATGGTACCAGCAGTGCTAACCAATGGGTAGCAGCTAGAGGCTGGGGGGAGAGGAATTGCTTTGGCTAGACAGAGACTAAGGGATTTGTACACCCAAATTTCTATTGTTTTTAATAAGAATTTGGCTTCAAAAATCATAGCCCTCATATGTATTGAGTCTCTGAGAGCCGGAGGTCTCTAGCCATGCATTCCTATCTCGCTGGATCCAACCCCCCTCGGGCTGGTGCACCAGCCGGGGGAGGCGGGTGTGGCATTGCACACATGCCCTGGCTGGACTCCTCCCTTGTCAGGTGCACAGTGGCTGATTTTCTGCTTGAGAGCATCTACCATCTGCTGGCTGGAGCTTACAGCTGGGGGAAGGAGGAACCCATATCCCACCAGGAGTGCAGAGGTTACTTAACAATCTAAAAAAGGTTTACTGTGTCATAATTCTTATTTCTCATTACTTCAGTGGCTTTTCAGGACATTAGGAGAGACTTTATGAAAATACAGGGCACTTGTGCATTCTACCTATTGTGCATATTCCATCTGCTCTGGTAAATTGTCATTCTGATTCTCCCATGCAAATAACTGAAGGAAACGGAAAAATAAACTTAAAAAAAATAATTTAAATTAACTTGATTTCATTGTCTCAGTTCCAATGGGAAACCTGAGTAAAAATGTGGAAGTATTAAGTATATAACAAGGGGATGCTGATTTATTTTCTGAAGACCTTTGTGATTATTGAGAATTCTGTGATTTAGGATTATTTACAGGAGGGCTAAGTGTTATTTGTTATTTTCTTGCAGTCAGTTTATCAGTGGCTGATAAGTAAAGAATGTAACTTGGTAAAGTGTTGCAGGCAAAGGGAATTTTTGCAATTGTTTGCATTTTCACTGCCTTTTCAAGGGACTCTAATGTGTACAGAAGAGAACTATAGCTATACAAGGACAACACTCACTGCTACATATGCTGGTTAAAAAATTTCAAGGGAGTAGATTCTTGAGCAGAACTTCAGTGGTGTTGCAGTTAAACATATGTTCACTGTAAGGTTGTTAGTGTGGAAGACGTCAGAAAAATGAGAAGCTTTGAAACCTTGATCAAGGCATGAAGACAATGGGACACATCATCTTGACACAGGAATTTTTATGGATTGCATGCATCTAGCTGTACTCCAGAATTAGTTCCAGGCTGAATTCTGGTTCCATTCTGTATCTCCCTTCATGTTAGTAACCTGAGGAGTGAGTGGTTATTACACTGAACTCTATTACGTGCCCTATTTAAGCACGCTGAATACAGTACATGATTGTGACTCTGTCTTTAAGGACGCTTCTCTTTTCTGTGTTTTTACTCAGAATGGTTCTGTAGGTTAGTGTTGGACACAACCCATACACACATGTGTGTGGTTCTAGAAGAGAGGTCACATTATCTGCCAGTGCTGAGCATAAAGAAGAGGGGAAGTGCTCTCTAAACTGTATGAAAAGAATGTATGAACAAGCATAATATTTTTACTTTCTTGTCATTGGGGCTCCTGCTTTTATCCCAAGAAAATAAATGATCAGTGCAGATAAGGTGATGGCTGAAATTCTCCATATGTTTCCATAGATATGCAGCTTTCTGGCAGAATAGCACAATTCTTTGTGCAGGCAACTGACTCACCAGAACTAGTGGGCTAGATTAATGTGAGGAATTATATTTATTAATGTGAGGAATTATATTTAAATGTCTCTTTAGTGCTTAGGATATCTCTAGGTGTCAGTGGCATTTGCCTGCCTTCCCACCTACATTTTCTCCCTCTATGCCAATCCTTTCTGGACTAGTTTCTGCTAGTGAGATAGCCATAGAATCTCTCTGTCTGTTTCTGAGTTTGTGCCACCTGCCTGTATCCTGACCACATCAATCCCTCTGGGGCTCAGCCCACATCTTAAAACTGAGGGAAATGTGTTCTCATCCTCTTTCTTTTCTGTCTTGCTTGTGGTTACAGAAAAAAGGAGAAATGTATAATTTCATCAGAAAAAGGCCTGCTTTGTGGTGTTGAATCACGCATTCCTTAGGGTTCTTACCTTTCAGTCAGTATATGTTGAGATTTTTTTGCCTGTTTTGGTGAATTATAACATCTTTTCGCCAGGAGAATGATGTAACACTATCCAGGGCTGGGGTTTTTGTACTTCATTCCCTCCTACTTATGTTCCTGCTGAATTTTCCCTATGCAGTTTTTAGAGGGGTAAGAAAAAGAGTGATTTCTAGAAAATCTATCTTAGGATATTTGCTACAGAGGAAGGAGAGGTAGACCTATTAATTGAGACTAATAGACATCTAGAAATTGAAATAGTATTCTTTTAAAAAGGAAGAAAATAAGATGTGTGTGTGCATAGATGGTGGGCTGGACAGTGGGAACCAGCTCTAGCATCGTGGTGGCTGACTTTCTGCTGGGAGATGCAGGTTAAAAATCTCTCAGCAGAGGAAGAGCAGAAAACCTAGGCTGAGACTGAGCCATTTGTGAGTGGGTATCTGTGTGTGAGCGTGTGTGTGCGCAATCTCAGACTGCACTTGTCTTTGTGTTTCCTAATGGCTGGTTTAAGTGGCTTCCTGCTTAGTTTGCTGGTGTCTGTGTATTCCATTTCAATGTGCCTAGAGGCCTCTGATTGATTTATGTGTTGCTGCCAGCTTGAGACTGCTAATGTGGTTATCACCTCTAGCTGTTTACCCCACCCTTAAAGAGCTAAATAACTCCAGTGGTTCAGCAGCTGGTTTGTGAACAGCTCAAATATCAGCTCAGGGAGAGTGAGTGGGACACTTGGGCACAGTAACCTCACCAGCTGTCTGAGGCCAAGCCATCCCTTCTCCTTCATGTGAGCCAGTGTGCCCTCTCAGGGCAAAGACCAGGTACAAAGCAGTTCTGTGGCCAAGGGCCCTTTTGAATATAGCTTAGAACACAAAATGTAAATGTTATAGTGATGAAGGTAGCTGCTCTAGTATAGTTCATCTGAATTAAAGTGCCAAAATTCTGTGCATAATGAGCAGCCTCATTTGCAGATGCTAAATTAGGAAACATTGTTAAGACTGAAAAAGCCCATTTGGGGTATACCTGGAAACAGGCACCTCAGGAATGTCCCTTGGAAAGGAAGACATCAGGGGCTGGGATTCAGTTACTTAATTGTGTCTCTGCTTCTGGACCTGTCTTTAAAATTCTTTTCCTAACTCTAAGTGGAGAAATGGAAACTCTTTTACAGTACAAAGCATTTCTAATGACTCAAACAAGGCCAAATATGGGCCAAATATTCCCCAAAAATGGGGCATCCTAACCTGCGCCATTTTTGCAGCTGCCTCCAGCTCATATAAAAAAGGGTAAAGCTCCTCTTAGTTACCCAAATAAAAGTTAATTTCTTGAAGTGCTCAGCTACTTCCTAGTGGCTTTTTGCAGTATCCAGAGTCACTTGACTTAGGGTGCTCATTTTAGCATTGTGATTTAGAGAGAGAAGAGAAACTTCTGGAAAGAGATGTCAATAGTATCAATTGCTCTGGGTTTCTGGGAAATGTCTAGCTGATACAAACTGTGTAAACAAATCTCTGTGAAAAGCTATTTTAAATTACAGTTTACACAGTTGAGGAAAAAAACTTCTGTTTCCTTTTTCTGTCCAGCTTAGAATTACAAAGGTAGATGCATATAAATAATGTTTCTCCTTGAAATTTTTGTCTAGTTATTTTCCATTTCTTTCTCTTTTTCTTGTTTACAGTCTCCATGCTTATATAACAGCTCTCAAGAGGAAGCTGCTAAAAAACCCATCTGATTGTTTGTGCCAGCTGTTTTAGTGGAGGCATGCTGGATGTGACCGAGCTCCACCTTCTTTGTTGAGGTACATTATACGACAGACACCATAATATATGGTTCAGTCAGAATGATAGCTGCTTTACCTCTTGGTACTCTTTTCATTAATTCTTTCTTGGATCAGTTATTGTGTTTTGTCTGTCACAAAACTGGGTTGAAAACTGCTCTGGGCATGGAATGTGTCATTCATTTAAACAACATCAAGGCACACTGTTCATGTTTAATTATTACTTTAATGCAAGTGCTAAACTGTTTTCAGTTACATCTAACAAACATGTTTTCTGGGACTGGTTGCTGGCTGACCTCAAGTAAGGGCATGTTAGGCTAAGCCTTGAAATGCTGCATCAAGCTGTCATCTCAAATAGAAGTGAGCTCATTCATCCTCCCATGAACTATCATATAGATGAACCGATGGAAGCAGGATATATTAACTGCCCACCACAAAGGACATTGCGGTGTGCTGATTTATGATGAGCAAATTCTAGAGTAATCCTATTGATGATGCCTGAAAACATCTGTTCACAGTGTTGCAGTAGCTAAGCTAGGAATACTGCGTAGTAGATGAAAACCACCTGTTGATGAAATCTTTAAAAACGATATATAAATATTTTTGTTGGTGCTGTTGCATCAGTTCTTTTTCAGGATATCCATTACGGCATGACACATTCATTGGGAAATGGTCAGAATATTTATAGGCCCAGTTCCAGTAGAGCATGAGCATGTGACCAATGCTCTTACTTTCAGTTGCTCAAAAAACCCAGTTTGATGCAATATTTAGAAGTGAATGTCACGCTAAGTTAACTTTAATGACAGAGAGAAAAAAGTATCTAAGTAGAATCTTTTTCAGAATAAGGTACACGTGGAAAGCAAGGTCTAAGCTGTGCCTGTTTGAGAGATCATTCTGAAAGATTAAGAAGAAACCACCACAATACCTAATGCCTTGGTAATGGTAGGATTTGCTGGGTTTTGACATGCTCCAAATAAATTACTTCTGAGCAATGGGGACACCTACAATCCCTTCATAGGGCTGATGCGTTCCAATCTGAAACTAGGTCCGAGGGCACGTCCACTTCAGTTGACCTACCATTCACCCCGATATCATCATTACTGTATCTTTGCAGTTGACTAAGGTAACGACAGCACTCCTATAAAGATGCAGACCTGACTTAAAACTTCCTACAGGCATGATCCTAAGGCTTGAGAGACTTGTTTGTTTCTAAGTAACATCTGTTGGGAAAATCCATTATATCTGTCAGTGGATTTGTTTTGACATCTGAGACCAAACTTTCCCGGGCTTTCCTTTTTATTTTCTTCCTTCCTGCCTAACTTTCCTGTTTCTTCACTTAAATGATGCTCATCACTATCCTTTCTTTCTGCCAGTGGCAGTGGGAGCAGCCAGCAGGGCTTGGCTTGACAAGTACCAAATGAAGCTTATATGTGCCAGGAATGTCTGCCTATGTTAGTGACAGCCTCTAGCTTACCAGTTATTGTACCAGAGTCTTTTGAAAGAGAATTTGTAAGTGGGAATGACTGTGAAACCAGTTGTCTTTTGCTGCCCTTAATGTAGAACCATTAAGAGCTTTAAAATTTCAACTCATCTTTTGAGTTTGAAGAAAGCTCTCTTTGTAAATTTCCTGGCCCAGAGTGCTCTTACTTCATGCTCTTGCCATGGTACTCTGTTGGTTTGTCGTGGTTCTAAGGAATAAATCCTGTTTCAAATTTCCTTGGTTTTTTATAACAAAGGGCTCTGGAGGAAAGAAAATCTTTTAATCCTCCCAGCAATAACCTGACACGACCTTCTAAATACACTATTAACTCAAAAATATTAGCAATATTTTGTAGCTGTCTTAAGAAGAGCTTACAATAGAGATGGACCAAATATTTAGAAGAATAATTACACTTAGTTCTGAGGAAATTAGTATCCATAACACAATTAAACATTTAAAAAGGGCTAAATGTTAAAAACTATTTTAAAAGCCAGGCAGTAGGGTATTGTTCAGTAGCACTGGCAAAATACAGACAGTTTTCTGCATGGTCTTTCTAGGCTTGTGATTTCCTGACTGCCTTAGCACAAATTACTTGCTTTCTCTCTGTTCTTTAGTTACTCCAATCTGTTTTTCTTTTCCTTCATAACTGCTTAGCTTTCAGAAGATGTTCAAAACTTTTTTTTTTAAATATGCTCAATATGAGATACTTAGAAGATCAGCAGGACAAGACAGTTTTCTGCAAACCTGGCCTCTCTGCTATGTCAGTAGGCTGCCAAGAGTTGCACAGAGCTTAAATATCAAATAGGTGTTTTGTAAAAAGTGAATACCACTGTACTAGTATAAGTACATTAACCTAGCTAATTTGGAAAGAAAATTATGGCAGTAAAAAAATCACAAAGTTAGCAACTTAACAGTAGGTATCCAACACCATACTCTGTCTGGGGGCAGAACCTCAGCATGGGATACATAGTAAAAAAATTCAGAAAAGAAATTCAAGCTTGCTTTCTGTCTCTTTGGCTAAAATACCTGAATTTGGAGATAAAATAGGGGTTTGTAGCCTGAAGATTTCGTTAGTTTTATGCTTCTCAGGTATGCATTTTGGTATATAGCAAGTAGAAATTGTGCATTGCCTTATAAAAATACTTGCAAAATCCTGCAGCCTTTTGTCAGCCATTCTCTATCACAAATTTCTATTAAATATCTGATATAAAACTAATGAAGTCAGTGAGAGTCTTCCAATTGTTTCAAGCACAAATTGTGAAATAGCAGATAGATCCACAGAGGGACATAGGGATATGATGCCCCAAAGTAGCATGCACACAGGTATTCCCTGCTGCTGTGTGCCAGCTGATTGCCTTGGAGCTGGTAATAACCATGTTGTCTCTCTTGAGAGGAGAGTACTCCAAGGGTGTAATTCCCACTTTGAATTCAGATTCGAACCCAGATGAGCAGCTCCAATGGAAGCATATGCTTGGTGCCAACTCCTCCTCCTGGTGTGAGAACATTTTTATGCCAACAGAGAATCAGTAAGGTGGGAAAGGTGGTACTGGAGGTCATCTAGTCCAACCTACCTGTTCAAGCTGGGTGTTCTGTGTCACATTATTCAGGATTGTGTCCAGAGAGCTTTCGAATATCTCTGGAGAAGGAAACTCCACACCCTCTCTGGTTAATCTGTCCAACACAGTAAAGAAGTTCTACCTTATGTTTGGGTGAAACCCCCTGTACTTCAGTTTCTGCTTGTTTCTCTTGTCCTGCACCACTGAACAGAGCCTGCCTCCATCCTCTTGTATAGTACAGGGCAGTATCATGGGAGGAGAAGTCAGGTGTGGCAGGAACATGGCAGGAACAGTGAGTTGTGAATTACCTGGATCTTTGGTGTCCCACTTTTGCAGCCCAGGCCCTCTGTCATGGCAGAAGAGAATGGTTGTCCCTGTGGAGACAGGAGCAGCAGCTCCACTGGCTGTAGTACTGCTGCCTCTAACACAGCATGTCCCTGTTGTGACCAGCACAGTGGCCGTACTGTCCCTGATCCCAACCATGATCAGTCCTCCAGCAGCCATCACTTTTCCCCAAAAGCTCTCTGCTTTTCTTTGGGGGTTGTACTACTGTGTTCACTAGCTTCTGCAAATCCCTCTCTGGACAGCCTTCTTATTCTCCTGTGTGTTATTTTCTTCTAACAAAGTCCAATTCCTGCTTCTGCATTTGACTCTGGAGGAGATCCCTCAGGCTGCACCGCCCAGTTCCTCCTCCAACCTTGTCATGCTGATTCGTGCTTTAGCCTGTAGCTTCTATTGTTATATTTATTGCTAAACAAAAGGAGTATTTTCGTGCTCCCTCACTTAGACTGGGTAGAAGATAGTTATGTCCACCAGCTTCCAGGAGCTTTGTGGCTGCTGGCTGCTCAGAAAGCTGCTTGCTGAGCACCACCTCATCTCCAGCAAGGCAGGGTGCAAAGAGCCTGATGGCCTGGCAAATTCAGTGATGTTATCCAAGCCCATATGGATCTTATATTATTCATGGCTTCTGATGGGCTGCATATTCCTCACTGATTTAGTGGTTGACTTGTGATGTTTTTCGATGAGTCAAATCTCTGTAATAGTGACACTACATCCATGTATGTGGTAAATGTGAAAGAAAACAGATGTCTATAAAAAAATCACTGAGTCTGATTTGGAACGATGAACAGTATTGTGATTAATCACTGCTATACAGCTTATGTGTAGTATTTTTACAGGATGGGCTAGAAATTGCTTGTTTCACACCTGTATGATTTCTATCTTAATATTTGGGCTCAGTCAAATAAAGTTAAGTATTGGACTGTTTATTTGGGGAGAAATGGCACATTTACTACTGAGTTCTGAAACTTCTAGTACAGTCATGCAACCTTGAATTCACTTAAACATTGATTTTTATTTTTTTTTTTTTTTCCTGGCAATATCTGCCCTGTGCTCATATGCAAAAGGAAACAAACAGTAGCCAATGAGTAAGTGTCATCTACAAATGTGGAAAGAGTGTAGCAGTTGCTCCCCAATAGACTCCAAGATTTCTCCCAATAAAACGTAAATGTTTTTAGTTTTGCTCTTACAAGTTGCCTCAGACTGAACCTAAAACATTTGCTGAACTCTAGATTAAGGACAGGATCCTAATGCAGATTTAATCAGACACTCTGAAGCACAGAGTTACAAAATTCCTGAGATTGGAAGGCAAAGAATTTCGCAAAAATAAGTATCAGCCAAGTCCTATTCCTGTAAGACTGGAGGTTGAATAATGGAAGAGCAGTGGCAGAAAGTAATAGCTGAACACAGAAAAATGAAAGGTCTGACCCTATGAACTAGCTTTAAGGTCATGAACAGGATCTTACAAAATCAACACAAATTCATTACTGGAAGAAGCTAGAATAAAATCTTAAACACAGGGCAAGTGTGATGAGTCAGATCTGGTCAAGTGGTGTATACGTGCAAAATTCTGAATAAAAATAATCAAATTAAAATGCAGTGAAGAGAGAATTTCCATAATGAAGCCTGTAGTTTCCTGGAGAGATTTCTCTAGATTGCTAAGCATGGTTTGGATAAGTCACAAGACAAAAGAACTTCTGTTTTTTTGCAAGGCTCTGTGTGCTCTGTAACAGGACTTTGGGAGATGGAGAGGCAGTTTGCACTGCAGACATATTCTTTTCCTGGATTACTTTCTTCGGTTTTGGGATTGAGAAACTCTCATATGCTGTGGAACCCTCTTAAAACCTTGGCCTCTAGCTTAAATACCGGCTATAGAATGTTCTAAATGCAGTAATGAAGATCTGGGTTTTATTTTACAGAAGTACATAAGATGTATGTTGGTAAATGGACACTGAGTGTAGGTGTTAGATATCTTTCATTTTTTTGTACTACTTTTTGAAAGATGATATTTTTCAGAATAATGTGAGAAGGCTTGGAACACTGATTTATTCCTGTTGGAAAATCATTCTGCAAATGACTCCAAATTGCAGTAATTTAGAAATCTTGAGGTTCTTTCTATATTTGGATTTGTACATTCTGCAAGCTTTTAGTACAAATATATGAATCTTTGGTAATTACTTTAATTCTTGAATAGAACTTTAACTGAACTAAATACATGAATGTACCTTACAGGGCTCAGGCTTTGTGAGACATTTTTGCTAAATCGGCTTATGAATTTCCTTTTGATGAGCTTAATTGTTGACAGATTTTTCAAAAGCCAACAACAGCTTGCTTTGCTAGCGAGTATTTACATGAACTGGATAGTCTTGTGAAGTCCTTTATGCAATTTGCATAATATTTTTCTTTTACTGTAAGATGAAGTGAAATCCTTTGTAGTGAACCTAACAATGTTAGACATTGTAAAGACATCAATCCAAATAAAATTTAAAAACCAGAAAAACTACCCTCCCAGCCTGTTCTTCAACATCTCAGAATATGCACAGCTAGAAAAAATAGACTTATTTTTATAATATATTTTGCCACCATGGACTATTTAGAAAAAGGTCCTAATGATATGAGATTTCTTAATGAAGATATTATGAAGATATTTTGCTAGTTTCTTCAGCAGTCCTGTAAATTGAATTTTCATTTGAGATCCCTCAAGTCAGAATACATTACATATGCAAATCTATTCATTAAATCAACAAAATAAATAAACAATTTTGTCTATCCATGTGAAAAAGATACATTCTGCATCTTATTATCCAGAAATTTATGTTCTTGGTGGTGATAGTCTGGAATTTCTGCATTTGAATTCTACTGTCTGGAAGCATAGGTGGGAAGAGAATGAAATGTGAGCTAAGCAGTAGAATCTCTATCCATAATGATGGCTGCGGATGTCTGAGTGAAGTGAAGCATGTAGAAGCCTCAAAAATATCTGACCCTGTTTTTCTCCAAACATTTCTGAAGAATTTTGTTCCGCACTAATGCCTTAAAAGTAATAAAGACTGGGAACTGTGGATTCTAGCCAAATGAGGCCACATCTTACAGTCCTTGCTTTGTCTTACTGGAGTAAATTTCCCATGTACTTGTGATAAGATGGGGACGAAGGATTGAGTAAGAGTGGCAGGATGGGAGATGTTTGTCACCTCTGAGACTGCGTTTGCAAACTGTTGGAACCACAAATGAGCTCAGTGTTTAGCAAGATGGTGGATGCCAGCATGAAGCTTGGAAATGCCAATTTTAATTAAAAACTGCATTTTCAAAATCAAGTTCCTAGTTAATAATGGGTGGGAAATTCTTCCCACCATGTAAGCTTTCTGAATGCTGTATTGACTGTCAAGATGGGTGCAGTTTCTCCTTCCACAAAAGTCCTGCTACTATCATCTTCCCTGTCACCTCCCCCTGCCAGAAGAAAAAGAGTGCATTGTTTGTGGAATGTCTCCTGGTTCATGTCCTGCATTAAGGCCAGAATAGGCAGATTTTATTTTGTCCTCCCCATCCCCCTTCCTTCATTGTTAACAATGGAGTGAACACATGAGATTAACATGGCTCTTGACATGGCTCAGTTGTTTGCCATTTGGAAACTACAGATTTTTTGGTTGTATAATTGTAAGAGGAAAAAAAAAAGTATAAAAATATTCAGTCATTTTCTGTTTATTCCAAAGACAGGAAGAACAGAATACTAGGGGAGAGATGGGAGAAGCCAACAACAAAAAACAAATTAGTTTAAGAACCAGCATGTTCCCCTTACTTTAAGGAACACAGTAAACATTTCAAAAGTGCATGCCAGCTCATTATCTAACCCAGTCTTCATTGACTTCATGAAAAACAGCAGCAGTTAAGCAATGTTTGCCAAAAGCAAATTTGGGTACATGCATTGCTAAAAAAATGTGACATCCCCTCTGTACAGGTTCCTTAATCTGCCATACAGGGCAAATCAACATTTCATCATTGTTTCTCTCTGTTGTTT
Source organism: Regulus satrapa (assembly GCA_013396955.1). Classification (NCBI taxonomy): domain Eukaryota; kingdom Metazoa; phylum Chordata; class Aves; order Passeriformes; family Regulidae; genus Regulus; species Regulus satrapa. The sequence goes on from VWZN01004562.1 coordinate 124,477, forward strand.
AGTCCTTTCATGATTGCTCTACTAGTCTGTTTTGATCATTGTTTATCCAAAACTGAGGTATGACGTATGATTTGAATTGTTAGCCAGAAACAAACCTCTCCAAGCATTTAAATATGCAGAGATAGCTTTGGTTAATATAATCTCAAATGTAGTATCTGTTTGCAAATATCTTTCTTACAAATCTTATTGTTAAAAAAAAAATCTTAAATGGATTTGAAATTATTTCCTTTTTCAAGATTTAAGATTTAATTTGTCATTAATTTAATATATTTTAAAAACTAGTTTTGTTTTCTAGTTCAGAAATAACAGAGATATCTTTCTTTATCAGTCAGTTTGGTGTGGCATATGTAGTTTAAAGTTACATTGTTAAAAAACTGTGACAAAACATTTGAATATGCTTTATAGTAAAGTATTGCCATTTATTGTGATAAGAAATAATACATCATATTTCATTAGTTTTCCTTATAGATAAGCTACCCACTCCTTAGTAAACACATTCCTCTGTTTGATCAAAATATATAAGTTTACAAATATTTTGAATCGTATTGAATTTTGCTTCCTTTGGGAGTAACTCTTACTCAAGTGAAAGGCAAGCATCTATTGAACAATTGTTTTATTAAATAGCTTAAGGAAAAGTTCTCTTCAGAAACCATACAGGATTTTGCCCTGAGTCCTCACATTTTCTGGTGTGCATATTTGAGTCATTGTTTGTGGGCATTGATTTCTTTCATCTTGAGTCTCTGCCTTCAAAATTATCAGGTCATTTTAGTAAGCTTTGTTTTGCTTTGGAATCTGCATACTCTTTTGCCATATGTTTAAAATTCAGAGTTGCTGTGCAACTCTGATCATTAGTTTTTCTTTTTCACTTATGGTACATCATACTCTTACTTTTTTTGAGCAAAGAAAAAGTACTTGTTAACTTGTTTCTTAAATGTAAAGTTTCTGATTTTAAAATTTTTATTTTTAAAAGGCAGAAACCCTCTGAATCAGAATTTCTTAACGAAACGGGGAATTCTGTTGGTAGAAAATAATGCCACTTACTTAGGTTTTTGAAACATTTATCTCATTTTCCCTTGGGAAGAAAGAAAACAGCTGGTGAAATTAGGATTTCCAAATGGGAAAAAGAATTAAATAAACACCCATTTGACATTTTATCAAAATCTGGAAAAGGCTGGTAAAATTTATCTTTGCTAATTTTCCCCTTCCTCAAAAATCCCTCTTGTTATTATTGATTTTGTAAATCCTCGTGAGGACCCGGTGACACAATGCACATTGGATTCCTCCCCCCCCATTGGGAGGGAAAGGGGGGGCAGGGAAGGGGTGTGTGTTGGAATTTTTTAGGTAGTTTTGTCCAAACCAGAGTATATCGATATGTTCCAATATTATTTCAGGCTTTTCTTTGAAGATTGTTTCACTTTTTCAGTGTGGTTACTTCAGTCAATGCAGTGCAATCTGGGAAGGACGCTGACATGGAAAATCAAGGTGTTACACTTTGAAAGCAGTTTTTAAACAACAGGAGAAAGAGTATTAACATTGTCAGTCAAAATAACTCCACCTTAGCTATTAGTGTTGGTGGGGAAAATGTCAGAGGGAGAGTATAAGAAGAGCAGTACATGCTTGTACCAAAGGTTTCAGCACATTTTTCCTGATAGCAGCAAGCAGAAGGTGCTCAGGGAAGAACATAAAAAGCAGGGCAAGTACAGAGTGATCCTTCCAGCTTCTGACACTCGGCAGTTTTGGGACTCCCTGTGCTGAAGTTGCATCTTAAGCATTGTTTTTATGAACCACTGAGTGAGGAAGCAACAATAGGAACAATGGATCACTGTTCAGCATCAGTGGCAACTGCACTTAGAAATAAGTAACAGTGCCACTTCAAAACGCTTGACATAGACAACAGAGACAGAAGAGCCAGGAAATTATGGTAGTGCTAAGGCCACACCCATGGCTAGAGGCAACATCTCGCAGCTCCTCCAAGTTGTGAACTCCTTGGGAGCTGAGAATCTCTACCACGCAGAGAGGTAGGAGCCAAGCTCATCATTATATAATGCGGCAACTTCTGCCCATGTGGTATCTCACTGGGATATGGTGTCTTGTTCTTCAGCGTAGGGGTTCCTGCCTTTGTCTTCCTGCAGGGATTTTTGTTTGGTGAGAGTTGGCTGCCTGCCTCATGCCAATTCATGATCAGCCAGCTGTCACCTGATCTCTTGAGGTTGACTTCTGCATTCTCTTGGAGTTAGTCTCATTCTCTAGTTCCTGTTCAAGGATCTGCCTCATGTAAGATGAAAGCAATCCCATGTCTTTTCCTCTGGCAGGCGTCTTTTTGGCCTCCCCAATAAGTAGCTCTGCGTAAGACTTCCAGCACAATGCTTGCGCTAATACGTGAGCAGCTATGAGTTTCTTTCCACAGAAAATCATTTGGAAATAACACAGTCTGAAGAATAATGGGAATTCAAAATCTGGTTTCCAAATTTCCTTGTGAACAAGTTTGCTCCTCTGCATCTGCAGAAAGGGACAGGTGGGTTGCTGCAAACAGCTCGGGAAGCCCCTCTGCAGTGAGCCCCACTGTTGGCCAGTCTCTTGACTCTGCATGATGCAGTGACTCCTGCTGAGTTCTTGCAAGTGTTTTGCGTGCAGCACTTCTCCCTGCAGAGTGGCAACATGCTGGGACATAAAATAGAAGGTCCTGACCTGGTGTGAGCCCTGCACAGAGCGGGAGGGCGGTTGTGATGGATAGGAACTGAGCTGTACTGGTGTTGTGGAGAGCTCCTGCTGTGTTTTGGAGACAGCATGTGTATGTTTGAAATTTGCTTGGGGATGCAGGGTAATGTACCAGCACAGGTTTTTGAATAGTTCCTTGGGGCACAAATAGCCCCATTCACTGCAGCAGACGGCCCTGGGTGTAACCCAGCTGCCGGACCATCATCATCTGCATGCACAGCTCTTCCTTGTTTTACTTAATTTTGCTCTCCCAAGAAGATTACTTGGCCCCATAGAAATTTTGCTTTGGTAAGGACTGTGTTAAATCATCAAAAAATGTCAGGAGCTGACACTAGATAAGAATGAAAATTGTAACAGTGTCCATAGTAATAACAAATGAAATGAGTTTTTCCCTATCACTTGTCTCCCTTTTTCTGAAATTGAGATGTGAATGGTAGGCCTTGTTTCCTTTTGCAGTACGATTATTTTTACTACATCCTTTATCTTTGTCTTTTGGAAAGAGCAAATAAAAACAAAGCTTTGCTTCACATTTTTTGCTTGAAGATAAACTGGGACATTTTAACAGAGGAACTTTAAATAACTGTTTACTTTTACATTGATCACGGCCAGTTGTCAGGGCTACAGCTACATGGCTGTAACTCCCATACTTTTTAATAAGAATTTAGGGGTCAACTTTTTTGAAAGTATGAGAAGGAAGACATTTGTGCAAAGCAGTGGGTATGCTCCTCACTTTGCCTGAGGGAACTGCAAGACTGAAGATGCAGCTGATGTAGATCAGTCCCAGGAAAGTGGCAGGGCACAATCTGTGAATTACTTTGATGTACACAATCACGTGAAGGGAGTTTGTTTTGTTGGTTTGTTTTTTTTTTTTCCCCCCTCATAGGCTACCTAGACTTACATACATCTTCTTAGACTTTACTACCTGCTAAATTTAGACTATTAGACTAATTTCTGCAAAGCCAGAGCTAAACCACACCCTTCAAATGGGAAAAGCTGTTGCATGAAATCATTGTGCTTCTCAGAGGGCTCAGTCAAATGAGGACAAGATTGCAGGCAGGTGCAATTTCCTTTTAGAAAATTGATAGATAGCACTTCTGCATTCTGTATTGTGTTGGTTTTAGTCTTTACAAAATACAGCTTGCATTCTGTTATAACTAGTAACAAATTACACATCTGGAACAAAAAGTAATGTAGCTGAGTAATATATTATATTTATCTGCAATCTGGTTCAGATCCCCTGGTTGCTTTCAATTTTAACTGTGCAACAAATATACTCCCAGTCTTCATTTTATTACTTGTTATAACGTTTAACAAAGGTCACTGTGACCCAGAGGAAGCTTAAGAGGAAAGTGTTATGGTGGATCTTGGAAATGGAGTTTAACTATGGTGACGGTGGGCATGAAGCCAAGCCCAGCTCTCCTGTGCATATTTAATTTGTGCTCTTTATTTTTCCTTGTGTTGGGCTGGATTCAATCATAGAGCCACATATATGGATGAGGCTGAAATGTTCAGTAATTAGTACATCTTTCTTCTCTGATGCCCTTTTTCAAAAGAATACTTTAAATTGTTTACTTTTTCTGTGGTTGGATTGTTGAATTAATAACAAAAATGCAGCCACAGTTGAAAAGAACAGTCTTCCAGTGAATGCCCAAAATATTTAATTCTCTGCTTAGTAACTACTATCTTGTCAAATCTGGTAACTAACTTCCTTTTAATGGGGATTTACTTGTTCAGGTCACTAAATTTAACACCATAATGTCCTTATTTTTTAAAAATTTGTGATTTTATCGGTTTAGATTTTGCCTGCTTAAAGTGTGGCTGAATAGGTTGGTGCAAAGGAAATTATTTTTTGTCCTTCAGAAATGCCAAAGCTACACTGATGTCCAAAATATTCAGATCTAAATAATCGCTCATATTATTAAAATTTATTAAAAATTATCTTGGAGAGGTTTGTGCTATGCTTTGCACTATATTTTTGCAGCAGTAGAGAACCTACCCATAAGGTAGGCATTTGTGTATCTCGTCACATTTATAGCTGCTAGTGCATCTGAGTACAAAACAATCAGAAGGTTAATTTCTATGAACTTACTAGAGCTTTGGTGTATCACATAGTTTAAAAAAGCTTTCCTTTTTTTTTTTAAAGGGAGTATCATGTCTTACATGTTTTTTTCACATGCTCAGGTTTTACTGGCTCTGTAAGATACCCTGGTGCTCTGTTTAGCAGGTTGCTTGTACTCAGATTTTACTAATTTATGGATTACTGTTCTGTTGCATTGATTAGGATTTCTGTTTCCTCTGAGGAAGAAATAATCTGCAGTGCTTCTGAAGTGTGCATTCAAGAACATGGCATACATTAATTATAAATGTTAATGTTTTTGAAACAAAATCAATTTTCTGCTTTTTCTCCAACTGTACTCAGAACACTTTCTCTATTCTTCTGTTATTGTTCCTGTACTGAAGTAATGTTTGGGAGAGGGAGTGGCACTCAGATGCATTTAATGTATTCAGTTTTTTATTCTGTGCCCATTTGGTGTAAATATCCTGCATTTCTGTGTTCTTTCATATTTATGTATATATCTATATATATCTATATCTATATATATATATATGAATTACTGATTTTTTCATTAAATTCTCTTGTGCTATAAATAATACTTGAGGCTTTACATCTATGCAAAGTCAAAAGACCAAATCTAAAAAGTCAAACATACAAGCTTAGATGAGCTTAGCTGCTATTAACCCTTTTTTTTTTTTTNGTGTGGCTGATTAGGTTGCTGCAAAGGAAATTATTTTTTGTCCTTCAGAAATGCCAAAGCTACACTGATGTCCAAAATATTCATATCTAAATAATCACTCATATTATTAAAATTTATTAAAAATTATCTTGGAGAGGTTTGTGCTATGCTTTGCACTATATTTTTGCAGCAGTAGAGAACCTACCCATAAGGTAGGCATTTGTGTATCTCGTCACATTTATAGCTGCTAGTGCATCTGAGTACAAAACAATCAGAAGGTTAATTTCTATGAACTTACTAGAGCTTTGGTGTATCACATAGTTTAAAAAAGCTTTCCTTTTTTTTTTTAAAGGGAGTATCATGTCTTACATGTTTTTTTCACATGCTCAGGTTTTACTGGCTCTGTAAGATACCCTGGTGCTCTGTTTAGCAGGTTGCTTGTACTCAGATTTTACTAATTTATGGATTACTGTACTGTTGCATTGATTAGGATTTCTGTTTCCTCTGAGGAAGAAATAATCTGCAGTGCTTCTGAAGTGTGCATTCAAGAACATGGCATACATTAATTATAAATGTTAATGTTTTTGAAACAAAATCAATTTTCTGCTTTTTCTCCAACTGTACTCAGAACACTTTCTCTATTCTTCTGTTATTGTTCCTGTACTGAAGTAATGTTTGGGAGAGGGAGTGGCACTCAGATGCATTTAATGTATTCAGTTTTTTATTCTGTGCCCATTTGGTGTAAATATCCTGCATTTCTGTGTTCTTTCATATTTATGTATATATCTATATATATCTATAT
>VWZN01004562.1:140177-158486 GCA_013396955.1 Regulus satrapa
CACACACACACACTTTCTTTTAGGAAGATTTGAAAGAATTTATTTTAACTTTGGCATACATCTTCTTTGCTGCTTTATGTTCTATAAAGCATGTTGTGTTTTTTTACTGTTTGATTTTTACTTAGAAATTCAAGAAATGCCAAGTCTGCTCTGTTATGGTTTTCCCGGTGATTTCCTGTATATCTCAGAGGATAGGTATTCATTTCTTTCTCAAAAGAACAGCAGGAGTGAAAAATGTGGATTCTCTAACAAAGAAAATCTTAANTGGTTGTAAAACCACAGAAATTGGCATTGAGGCTCCAAGGCAAGTGTAAGCCTTGGAATTTCTGTTAGCTCTTAAAAAAAAATAGTCCAAACAAAAAAAACCCCAAAGCACNAAAAGAACAGCAGGAGTGAAAAATGTGGATTCTCTAACAAAGAAAATCTTAATCAAAGCCTGTGTTAGTTGCTGAAAAGATAAAAAGTAATTTAAAACAAAAAGAAACAAAGACTTCAGAATAGTCTCACTTTCGAAAGAAACAAATAATTTCTTTTCCACAGTTGTTTAGTTTTCACTCTCTTGAATTTATAATACGGTGTGGTCAATCATGAGAGTCATTGACAACAGAATTTCTAATACAAAGGGAGAAGAATAAGGGGAAAGAAAAACACATGCATAGGACTAATACTTAGAGGAACTGTGCTTTGTGCTTCCAGCTCTGCATGGAACACACCTGGCGACTCTTTTACACTTCAGTTCCTTGTTAAGTGAAGTATGGCTGAGAACACTTACGCTATTTTTTGTCAAAGTGCACCGAGATACAAAGATGTAAAATCCTTCACAAGTTGTTCTCCCTTTGTGTTGGAGAAGTGGTGTGGCACAACCCTGTTAACCCTTGTTGGCACTTGAAATATACATAATAAACATAATTAATTTTTAATAAAAATAGTTATTATTTATAATACATTGCATATATTAATGGGAAAAAGCAAATCTGATTATTTAAAATTATGTTCATTAGATAATCTAGTTTGCTTGTAGTGATTAAAATAAAAAGAGATTAGATTCCTTGTATCTAGTCCCTTTGAAACATCTGATTCTTGCCTGTTATCTAACGGGTGAAATATAAAAAAATAGTGTTTTCAGTTGCACCTCTAGGGAAGAGGACATCAATGATCAGTTTTGGAAATTTTGGCTGATAATCATTTGTGGATGAGAGTGGACATGGTAGGAGGAATAATGCAGGAAAAAGTTCATTTCTGACTGTTGATAATACTGGTTTTTCAGTGTGAGCTGATGAGAATCTGCAAACATTGAATGAATGGGGCAACAGTCACCACTGGAGGCCAAACATCAAAATGATCCCTCATAAAATGTGATGATTCAACTTCATGGATACTATGGCATGGGTCTAATGACATGGGTCTTTAGCAGAAAGTGTCTCAAAGAGACTGATTTCAAACTAATTACAGGATAACTACCATGTAATTAATGCCTCAGGAATCCAGAATTCACTTTCTAATGTCTGAGACCAAAGGTTAATTATAAGCACAGCAGACATTAACACAACTTCTGCTATATGGTTTTATGATCTTTATTAAGATTAAAAAAAAACCCCAAATTATTTTAATTTAAAATGTGAAAAGAGATCTTGAACTCTTTCTTCCATTGTGCCCCCATCTGAAACTGGAATGTCCTACCTTTCATGGGCACTGATTTATGAACACAGATGGATTAAACTGAATGGTAAGGTGATAGAAATTGCAGCTAACCCCTGTGGTCTACCTTTCTCATGGAATTTGTTGTCCATCTGGACATTAGAAATGGCTAAAGTGTGTGGATATTTTCTGCTGAGGAGCCAAAGGTGAAGCAAGGGGTCAGAAATTTCCAGGTGTAGATAACTGCAGTGGATGAGCTCCTCCATGGAAAATTGGAGCATCTCTGCCACTATGGGTAGCCACTGATTTTAAAAGATGGGTAGGAAAATAACAGAGGATTTCTGCCATCCAGCTATGACTCATCATCATCCAGGGATCAACATTTACTGACTGTCTTGTCATATTCCCCAGGAGCCTGAGTGTTGTCATTTGTACATGCAACCTTAACACAAAGGTACAAGACAAAGCATCTCAATATCTAAATCACATACTAACCTGAAAGCGATCTAGAAATGGAGTATTTCTCTGCCTACCTCTTCACATATCAGAATAGAATATAAAAAAGGAGATAATTTCTGTATGTGGATGGGAACATAATATCTGATAACTGTATACAGCAAATAGATATGTTTTGTATGGATTTGCTGAGAGATGCTCTTTTACATTCCAAGCTGAAGCAAAGCAGGCCCATTAGTCCAAGTTCATGCTTCTCTCCCCTTTCCCCATGTCTCTATGGTATGCTTAACAGTGAAATCTTGACATGGTTGAGATGAATATGGTTGAGTTTTGCTGACCACTTTTTTTTGGACAGGGAAGAATGTTTTGCTAGTTTCAAGAGATAAAACCAAATAAGTTGAAGCAATAGATTTTAGAATAAATTAGTTGGTGTTTGAATAAGGTCAGAAGATATGTGAGAAGAAGTTTAAATTAGAGACGTAGATGATATATCAGTGAGAAAAGGCAAGCTGGCAGGTTTGTGAATTTCAGATGGGCTTAATCTGTAAGGAGTATTCACATGCCGGGGCATTCAGTCATTTCACAAAAATGAAACGAAATCAAAAGAGTAGCAGCTGCTGACTTATTTCTACACACCACCACAAGGGGTTTCACCCAGCCTGAAGATTGAGATACTCGAGCAGGAAGTGAGAATGCTCCAGTTCCCTTTTATCTAATAAAATGAAATCCCACATCTTCCACTGAACAAGTTATACTGGACTCTGGGCTGTCATTTACTCTTGGTTTGTGTGGCAGAGCATTCTCCATCTTACTCCATGAAGCTTTGCCACTAGCTAGGCAGTAGTTGACTACTCACTCTGCATTGTTTCACTACTCCCTTGAGCATGCAAGTGCAGAAGGGCTCAGATTACACAGAGAGATGTGGTTCTTCTCCCTGCTCTCTGGATATACTGTGCATTTTCCGTGAAGCTGCTGCTTGATAAAGTAAAGAAAAAGTCCTGGTAGAAGAGGAAAAGTGATGCTTCCTTACAAGTAAAGCTACTGATCTGTTGTGCTTCAGTTTTTGCTGGCTGTCTGGGCCCAGAGCTTCTTGACTGTGCTTCAGGGATTGAGCATACTTGCAAGTAGGAATACTTCTTTGGAGATGTGATTTTGAGCTCCCTTGAGCTAAGAGAAGAAATGAGATCCTTTACTGCCTAGGCAATTACTGGGTGATTATATGAAGGCAGGAGCCAATCTGCTTTCCTAACCTGCTTTTAATAGGAACACATTAACCATGGATTTTTTGTTTGGTTGGTTGTTGTCGTTGTTGATGGGATTTTTATTATTTTTTTTTTTTTCTTTCCCCAGAGATAGATACGTAATGTGAGTTGAGACTTCTGGGCTCCAGAGACTCTGTAAATGAAACTGCTACCCTGGCTGATCAGGATTTACAGCATAGAACTCGTCTAGGCCACTTCTAGGGGATTGCCTCCTGAATATGTTGCTGTCACCTGCTTGCATGGTAGGTTGGCTGCTTTGGATTGGATTCTGAGGCATGAATTTGTCCTCTGAATTGAATATAGAGCTCAAGACTCCATTTCCTTTTGAATTTTCCTGTGGGATCTGAGGTACTGAAAGATAGGGGTTTAGTGCCTACCACTCCCTTTCTGGATCTAGCCCAATTTAGCTACAATGAAAATTAACATTACTTTTGAAGCATGGCTAATAATGTTATGTGCATTTTTTAAAAGAAAAAGGTCTTAATAATCAATATGTTAGCAAGTGGTTTATTCTGTATAAGATTCCTGAAAATGATGCTACAGGATAAGCAAGAAAACCCCATTAAACAGTCAAAATGATCATATAATGAAACATTGCCATGCAAATATATAAAAGCAAAGATCTCAAAGGAGAATCAACAAACCGCAACTGTTATTTGCATTATTCCTGGGAGTTTTTTCCTTGCCTTCCTCATAAAAACAATTATGAAAAAAGGACAAGTAACTTACCAGATTAAGTGGTATGGTCTGGGAAATCTTTATGCTAAGCATTATAGTCTTAGGAGTATGTAAGTGAATCCTCTTCACACACACATACATGCTATATGAATTGCTATCTGGGGATCTGTTTTATCTTGTTTTGCACATCATATTTTCCTCCCTACCCCTAGAAAAAGCAGATAAGTAGCAAACATTAGTAATTCATGTACCAATGTAAATGACTTCACAGAAAGAACAGGGTAATTTTGCAGTTGTGATACCCCTAGTGGAAATAATTATCTCCAGTTTAAACACTATAAATCAGTGTTTAAAGAGGTGCATGTTAAAATAGACTTTTCTGTTTAGAGCCAAGTCTGCTTTCTCTCAGGAATTAGTGCCTGAATGATAGGTTTTCTTGCTACTGCTTTTCTTCATTGGTCATGTATTACTTCTTCCCAGCTTGCCTCCTGCTGAAATAATTGTGGTGCTAATAACAATGTGTGGGGAAATGACCAGATGTGCTAGTTTTTTTAGACAATTATACCAGTTTTTCCAATTTTCCAGACATTTTTTCATGTCTTTATTAACTCACCGGTGCCAGGAATTGGATTTTTCCAGTACATAAATCCTAATTAGCAAGCCAGAGAATTGAGTGCTCCATTTTACTCCTGATGTGTCATTTCCCCTCTGTTCTTGGTTAATTGGCATTTTAAAAAGGCAGTTCTTGTGTTTTTAAGGGTAAAATAAGAAGTACATGAGTATTTTGGGACAGAAACTAAAATCTGGTAAAGGGTCAAGAAATTAAAAGAAGTTGTAGTTGGGATCAGGCCTTCTGGTAGCTCTGGGTTTGCAGGACATGGAGACCTGCAGAGTGTCTAAGCTGCTTGAGGTTCAGCTACATCTGTCTGGCACTAGGGGTGACTGAACCCCATCCTGCTGTGCCTGTGCTGTTCTCTGCTTGCTGTGGGCATGGAGTGATTTTATTAAATGGAGCCAGCCCTGAGGAGCATGTAGGGACTGATTTGGTAGAGCAAAGTCAGTGTTTGGTGCTCTGCTGATGTGAGTTGCTCTTACTGGCTTTCCTTGCAGCCTCCTTTTCTTCTTATCAAGGACCAGAAATAGAACGGAGTAGGAGGAGGAGGCAGAGTCTTGTCAGGAGTGAGGGTATCCTCAGATTTTGAGTCTAAGGACTCTTTCAGCCTTAGTATGTGCTTAGGGATGCCCTGAGCCTGTGGGAGGGGTTGGTGGAGGGTTATCAGGGCAGGAGGAGTGGTTGTGAGTCTCAGGGAGGATGAAGCACAGTGTCGGGAGAAGGGAATGGTGCTTTTAAGCACTAAAAGGTGCTTTTCTGGATAGATAGGATTACAGGAAACTGAAGAGGTTTATGTGGTCCTGAGATTCACCTCAGAAGAAGGAATAAGGAAGTTATTCCCTTTATTAGTGAGGTAAAAAAGGTTGTGTGTTCCTTTTGGGATTGGTATGTTGCAGTTTGAGACTAAAAAAGATTCACTTCAAAGGACAAGATGACAAAGTGGAGGTTCTTGCCACCTTGTACTGGACAGTTTGAATCCTGGGAGGAAGCAGGGGAGAGTGTGACAAGGGGGTGCCCTTTTTTAGCTTCTAGTAGGGTGCTATAAAGGACAGAGGAAAAGGAAGCAAGCCTGGAAAATGGAGTTTGACAACTTAGATGACAGTTGATAAGAAGGGAAAGAAACAGCAAAACTTTTTGTCAGCTAGGAAGGGGTAACTGAGTTCAGATCTTGCCCCATCTCCATAAAGGTCTGTCCAAAACTTGAATCTTTTGAGGCTCAAAAAAGGGTGATAAATTTTTTTTTTTCCCCCTGTGCTAATGCATTAATTGGTTCCAGGCAGACAGGGAACAGCAGAGCCAAGATATTGCAAGCAAGGCTGCAGTCCAGGTAATTTGAGGGCTGTCAGGAGACTGAGAAGCACCAGAGGTCATGATAAAACCTGGAGTCTTTCATTTTCCAAAATGTTTCATAGGTCCAAGAGGTCTGAACAGTGTCATGTTTTTGGATGCTCAAATAGGAAGGCAGGCAGGCAGGCAGGCAGGAAGGGAGGAAGGGAGGAAGGAAGGAAGGAAGGAAGGGAAATGTCAAAGTACTTTGGAGTTACTCTAGCAATGCTATGCTACCCTTAAAGGGAACCTCAAGAAATTGTCTCCTAAGCCATATAGACCATATTTCTGTCTCCTGGGATCATCCCGGCTGGAAAAGATCAGTCCTTAGCACTGCATACTTCACTCCCTGACCTGAGACACAGGCATTGCCTTTGCTTATGATCCAGTTGGGTGCTGGTGTTCCTGGCTATGGGTGCCTTTACCCTCCAGCCAAAGCTTGGGCCTGTTATTTATTTACTGCTCACTTGGGTTGTTGCTGTTTTAAAGTATGCCATTGCAGAATTCATGCCTAACAGGTGCTCCTCCCTTTTATCTGTCCATCTTGGTGTATTGTCGTAGTGTGAGTGCTGGGAGAAAAACAGCACAACAACAGCCTTTGGCGGGCTGCATTGCCAAATCCTGCCCTGCCAGTCAGCAACAGCACACTATCACCAAACCACAAGAGCTTTCATATGAGGCTTTCATTTAAAGGAAGCAAAAAAGCATGCTGCTTTTAGTCATAATTATTTCTCTTTTTTATTAGCTTTTAGGGAATGAGCAACAGTTCAGTGAGTTGTGTTTGTAACAAATACAGGTTATGAAATAAATGTATTTCATTATTTGCTCATTTTGCAATGAAAGACTCTCTGAATCTGTCTTCTAAATGGCTTAACTCAACATTAGAAATGATGCTGCCAAATACCGACTGATTCAATAGATGATGAGTTTCAAATTCCTCTTTTACATGGGGAATGTGATATAGAACAATGACCTCAATTTTCAGCTGTGTCCTCAGATTCACCTCCTTTTTGGCTTTCTCTTTTTCTTTTTCAGTATCTTATCATAGTTTTTCAAGTCCTGAAGGTCTTATGAGGGCACTAATATTTAATAATTACACACTATATCTCTGATGGGTTTTCTAGTGACATCTTTTACAACTAACGGGTATTTAATAGAATGTAATTAAAAGCTCTGATCCTTAGACCTTGACCTGTCTAGACCTTGTATACAACTAAGTGACTAGACAGCCCTTAACACTCATTAGGAGTTATCTGCACCCCACTTTACAAAGCTATGTGAGGAAACTGGTTAGATTTAGCCTCAAGCCACCTGCTTCGTAATCTGTTGCTGTGCACTCAGTTGATCCTGCTGTCCTTACAGTAACTGGAAAGCTAGCAATGATTTCATTTTAAAGCAAATATTCTAATTCAGGAAGCACAGGATGGAAACCTGGTTGCTGTATTTGACACCATGAGATTTCCAGAAAGCAAGTAAATAGTATTGTAAGTAGATATTGTTTTGATGTTATGGAGAAACATTTACATTTTAAAATGAAAGAGAAACATCCAAAGATAAGGAAGTTAGAAAAATGTGTTTTGATACATTATATTTATCTGGGATATATTTAATAAGGCTCTTTTACAAGTGGTATATTTGTTTTCATATTTCTGGAAGCCCCTTATATCTTTAAAGTAAATTAACTCTTTTTTTACTGGTTTAAAAAAAAAGTAATAAAAAAAAATCTATATATTAATTTCTGAGAAGCAGTTTATTTGGCATGCCACCAAGGAACACAGGGAGCAGGTTTCTTTCTTCTCTATTAATTTTTGAATGTGTATGTACCTATATTGTCAAATATTCTTAAATATCTTTTACCTAGTCCATATACATATTCTGTCTTTTTGTACTTGTTCTCACTTTAGTTTCATTCTAATTGCATAGACTTTTCTGGGTTTTCACTCAGACTTTGAAGACCGTTACCATTCCCCATCTAGGGTTCTTTTAAAAGATAAATGTGACAAATCATGTAACAAAGGAAAGGAAGAATAAAATTCTTAGGATTTCTTTGATAAATTTTCAGTGGCTTAGGAAAAGGATGCAAATACATTCTTAATACATTTGATCTTGATCCTTTATGGAAACAATTATATGTAACCAAATGCATCTATATATAGAAGACAGATTTTTAAAAAAGAAAGTGTCCAAATGATCTTGTTAGTGCTGATACAACATTTCAATTATTTGTCTTTTGAAAAGGGTTCTGTTTTGAGATGTTAGTTGCAAATAGAGGAAATGAAGTGTTGATGTAGTAAGGAATAATTTACTATGTCTGGAGAGTTCTAAAGCAAAACATCTGGATCAATTTGTTTACAAAGTCCCTGTGGATAAAAAGCACTATCTCTCCAAAGGATCAGTTTGTGCCCTTTCTGAAGAATCATTAAAAAAANTTGCCCCGTTTTGCAAAAAAATAAAAAAAAAAAAAAAAAAAAAAAAAAAGGAAAATTTGCTATCATCATACCCAGAAAGCTCTTGGGAATTTGTTAGTAGGGAATCCAAAGACTGAAATCCTGTTTCATAGGAGATCATCTAGTGGCTGAAAATGTGGTGTGGTTTTGTGATCTTAATTTAGTCTGGCCTTCCCTGTTTCTCTGCTTTCCCCACAACCCTCATCTTAAAAAATAATGTATTTTAGAAGCTGAGAGTAGGTGCAGAATGTTAGAGGTAGGGCCAAATTGGATGTGGAGTAGAAATAAAACTTTGGTTTCATATGGACATGAACATCCTCTCATAATTGAAGCTTTTTGAAGGTCCATCTCTTGGTACTATTGAATTTAGTGGGAGGTAACCCCTGACTTAGGCATAAATAGTTTGAACTTGTGCTTGAAAAGTTCTTTAGCAGAATAAAACAAGAACTTTTTTGTATTCACATGTCCCAACATGGAAGAGCACAGAATGCTCTTTGCTAATATATTGCTCCTCTTATTGAAAGGTATTTTTGGGTCCTCCTTTAATAAATGTAGCCACAGCAATTTATATAACGTTAGTGAAGTTTACAATGACTTTATCAATAGGTTAAATTACAATAGTAATTAATTTGGAATGTTGGTGTAGTCTTCTCTTGGGACTATAGATTTCTGCAGGGTCCTTGAAAGTCTTTTGTTATTTTTAATACAAGCAGCAATTTAGCTGTGTTAGCAGTTAGTTGGTGCAGGGGGTCTGAACCAAATGTTTAGTGTTTTCAAGAGCTGCTTCATGCACTTCCCTGATTTATGGGGTTTTTTTTCAGATATTTTCTTCATTTAGAGGAACTTTCGTGCAAAGTAAGACTGAGTCATGACTGATAAAGACTTAATAAATATTTTCCTCTAAGAGGACACTTTTTACAGATCTTGCATATTATCTTGATTTTTTTTCTCTTCCAAATTTACCTTTTATCCATCCTTTTAGTTAAAACACTGATCAAAAATATTAACATTGAAATTTAATTTAGTGGCTAGATTTTTAGCATGCTCACATACTTCAGTTACTTTCTTGAAAAGGTTAGAAACATAGACTGATAATGTCTATATAGCCATCCTTTTTCAGCTCCAAGGGGCATGTCTCTCCTAGTATTACATCTTTTCTGCTGTTGAAATAAGCAGAACCTTCATCCCTCCTGGGGATTTATCCTTGGAGTGTCAAGGGAATGAAACAACCATGTAGAAGAAGAATGGCCCTGGGATGGAACATGGGTCTCATTCCATCCTAAGTTTGGTTATGAATCTAGAGGCTGTGGTCCAGACAAACTTCAGAGCCATCTAAATTCAATTTCATCTCAGCATCGGCATCCACAAAGCCCAGCTGAGAGTTCTGTTGTTGTTGACAGTATACTGAGCTCATAAAAACAAACAGGATCATTATATAAATCAAAAGAAGATGAAAGTAGAACCCACATCTTCCAGCCTGAGTACTAAAAGTCTGCCAGGAGGAATAAAAGATACTTCCTGTAAGGGTGATGAGTTGAAAACCTTTAGAGTTTTCTTATTTTACATGGTAAAGAGAAGAGTAGAACAGCCTTATTAAGCGCTATGTATATGGATGCTTTCTCATTCCAACAGGTTTATTTATTATTAGCAACCTCTCCCTACTATTTTAATTCATTTTATGATACCAGCCCTGAGAAATTATGCTAGTTATCTCCATGTTGGGGTTCTGAAAGGACAAAAGAGTATTTTTGTTTCCCAAGAAAACACAGCAAAGTCATTACACTTGCCTGGACTAGGATGTCCAGCTGTTTCTAGATCATGCAGTATTTATTTAATCCTGTTTCCCTTGCAGAAGGAGTGTGTTTTCATGCAGATGCTGAGTAATCTCTCAGTAGTGTGGAGGACATTGCAAAGAGTTTTGTGCAGTGTTTGTGTTTCTTGGTGCAGACAAGAAAAGTGTGTGCATATAACTGATCAATTAGGTGTATTTTATACATTTGTTGATAGCAATTAAGCTATAGATTTTATGATCTAGCAACAGTAGGGTCTCAGAAGTCACTACATGTATATTTTATTATAAAGGAGTTTAAGCACTCAAACCAGTGTTTTAGGTTTACTTTGCAGATGTTTTTTTCTTTCATTGTTCATTTCAAACCAGAAAAACAATTTAATACATTCTTTATTTTGTTGTTTAGGGAAATAATCTCATGTTCTTTTGATAATTGCTGGAAAAATTAATGGAGTTTTTGGAAAAGGTTTTATGATATGTAAGAATTTAGAGCGAGATCCAAAAAAGCACTTAGGTGCATAAAGAAAAACTTAGGCAGAATCTAGATACCCAAATCCAAGGGAGTGATTCAGATGCTCTGTGCAGAGACCCAGAGACTGCACTGCTGAGGCTTCTTGTGTTGTTAAGAGCCCAGAGTTCTGCTAATGCTCCTCAGGGTTGTGCCTGCAGCAGAGGATGCAGTGTCATGCAGGTGTGGCAATGCAATAGGCATTAGGAAATGAGCTGCTGAATTCAGCTAATGAGGTGAGAAGACCTGGTACAACCAGCTCATCATAGTTTTGCCCTTACAGTCCTGGGATGCTAGAGAACATGTGCAGTCCTCAGAGAACAAGAATAACACCTGAATGCAGTTACTGCTTTATTTCAAATTGTTGAGACTTGTGCTTTCATTGATGCAAGATCTATTTCAGCCTTAATGAAATTAATTACCACTTAATGAAAAAGTGATAGAAGGAGAATTTTGAAAGAAGAAAAAAATTCTTCTTAAGAAGAATTAAGAGGAGCAGTAAATTTTTCCTTTTCTGCCTTCCCATAGTCAAGTGTCCACAAATAAAATAACATTCATTAATTAGGTTACTTTCAATTTCTAGAGACATACTGTTTTTATGCATTAGCAGTGGGAAGATGCCTACAAGTAATGCATCGAGCTAAGGAACAATAGCAAAAGCAATTAAAAAATGGCACTGAGATTCAAGTTTTGTCTTTGAATTCTAAACCCCGCTAGTTTAAATTTAATCTTTCCACTTGAGGAACTAAACCGTCTTGCTAAGGCTCCACTGATATATAGAATTTCATTCCACCCTGTAATAGTTTCCACAGAATTCTAAATGCTTTATGTGAGCTTTATGTTCACATCTTTAGTATCCCAGACAAGGAACTATGTATTTTTGTTTATTGTAGATTGATTTATAGTAAAAAAATACCTAAATTAATCTATATGTTGATTTGGTAGCAAAAATGTAAGAAAAATCTTTAGCTGATGAGCTATTTCTGTATGATGTAAAGTAGATAGTTTGGAGCATACCTGAATAAACTGAAAAATCCTACAAGATTTCCAAGTGCAAATGGCCATAATATTAATTGAAGGCTGATTAACTTAGAAGAATTTTTTTTTTAGATGCAAAAGATGAACAAGTGATAAGATTATAGGATTCATAAGACAGCTGACAGAAATGAAACCTGTCTGATTTCATGTGTTCTAAGTGCATTTAACTATCAGGTGCTGCTTCCAGAACACATCACAACACAAATGGTTCATGGCCTTCTGTGAGCAGCTTTATACATTGCATTTTCCTCACCCAGATGACTGAAGATCAGATTAAATCTGTTTCTTCCAGAGAGGCCAAGATTTTCCAAGATTTTCACTACTTGTGGTGATTTATAGCATGGGCCAAAGTCCATTTGCTGGATGGAAGCAATTCATGCTCAATATGTTAGGAATTACGCAGTTTGCCTCACTGATGTGTTGATTGCATCTCATTCATATGTGAGAAAGTGGTTAATTCTTTTACTCGTGTCTTCCAGGAACTGTGTATGAATGAACCCATGTGCATGAATTTGCTGTGAACTGTAAAGACAGCACTGCTGGGTGAAAATGTGAGTGTGACCCTCTGCACAGGGGAGTCTCCATCACACTTTTTCATCTTCACTAGTAGAGCTGGGGAGCAGAGTCCAGTGGAGCTGAGCAACTGCTGTAGGTGACAGCCCAGGCAGGTGAAGAAAAGGATTTAAATATATACAAACTAACATCATTCAAACAAGAAGTCCCAGGGGTTTTGTTATAGGAAATTATTCCAGAGAGGCTCCTTCTGATTAATTGCCTCAGATTAATTTTCTGCACAAATTCTCAGGCAAGTCTTTGCAAGAAAAATACCAAAAGTTGCTATCTCAGGGGTTAATCAGGAAGACTTGCATTTAAATTCATGCTCTACTGTAATCCAAATTAGCTTCTCTGTGTAGGTCCATTGTCACATTTGTCAAGATGCTGGAATTTCCTTTTCTAGTTATTCATAAAAAACCCCAAAAATGTATTAGTAAGCATAGTTATTTGTTCCCCCTGCTATCCTAGGCAACTTGAAATTGTCACTAGATGGCAATTTCTGCTTTTAATACAAATTACATGGTACCCAAGCTTTTGAATAAATTACACTGACTGTTAAATTAACTGGCTCTAGAAGTCAGTGGCAGCATTGTAATGAACTGTTACTAGATCATTTACAGTCAGGGAGCAACCATATAGCATTTATGTGCGTATGCTGATCTACTGACATGGAAATTGGTCTGACACACTTGACCTGTGTTAGCTGTGGAAATTCTAGACTGAAGCCAATTGTTACACTTCCCGAATGTCACAGGCAAACTTGCTCTAATCCATTCCATGATAGAGACTTCCATGTATTTTGGAGCACAAAACCAGAATGTATTGTGCTCTGTTAAAATATTTAGGTTGCTCTTCAATTGTTGTCGTCCTGCATTCCAGCTGCAGGACAGAGGAATTTGAAGATGGTTTACTTGAGCCAAATTTTGCGTGTTTAATTGAGCACAATATTCATAGGGTAATATAATTCAATATCTTTTCTCTTTTCCAGTTAATTTAAAGTGAAGTGATAGGCAGAGCTCTTCCTCTGTCATGTTAGCCTAGAGAATGGAAGAGCGTTACTTTCATAAATTTTCTTCCCTGATCTCCAAAACATGTATTCTTCCATGGGAATTAGATGAGAGATCTTCTATGTGCAGGAGAATGTTTAAGATTGACACTGATCTTGTTTTGGAGCACTGCTGGGAGTCTATGGAATTCAAGGAGACACTTGAGGACAGCAGCACATACTCATAGCTTTCTCCCACCTGCCCTCCCACTCCTTGACAAATACCTAAATCTGTCATAGTCAGTGCATTTTACTCCTCATCTGTAAATGCTTTTAGGCAAAAAACCAGGGATGCTTTTTACCAAATCCTGAAGATTGGGGTTGAGTTTTGGGTACACTAAATGTTCATTTAAAAAATTTAGAGAAAACAAAAGAATAATTTAACCATCTGCATTAAGGTCAGAAAAGAATCAGGAGCAACAGAAGCTAAAACTTTTTATAAAAATTCTTTATTTATAAAAAATAAGCATGGAAAACATTGCAATGATGCTTCTTACGAACCATTGTTTTGAGAATATAATTCCTGTGAATTACTGTGGATTAAAAATCTGCTTTAAAGTAATTTTCAGCATGTTTAAAACCATGCCTCCTCCCTTTGTTATATTTTCTCCTGACAGATAAGCAGCAAGGTGATCATATTTTGAAGTCATTATTTTACTGATATAGAAATAATATTTTACATTACTGTGTCTTGTTCCTTACCCCCAAGGATCTCCAAGTGTATTAGACACCATATTGTATCTGTACTGAGTGGTTTGCTTCCTGCTGACAAATATTCACTTCTGAGGCAAATGCAGCAACATGTCACAGTTTATTTCTGGGGTCTATTCTGAGGCCCAAAGGGAATTTCTTTTGGTTGGAAGGGCAGAATTTCTAACACAACTGAAATTGAGTATGAACTTGAGGATACAAGAAAGGCAAGGGTCTCATAGCCAGCCTCCTTCTGTCACATGTAATGTAGGATCTCACCCATATGCTGTTTGGCGTGTAGATCAAGTTAGCTAGGGTGATTATTTGACACAGAAGTTGGAAGGTGTCAGGTATTGCTTTTTTGGCTTTTTAAGAACTAAAATATGAACTCTTCCTTTACTTTGGCCAAAGTAGGCACAGGGTAGAAGAGTGTTAAACCTCAAAGTTCAGCCGGTTTCTGCTGATCAGCAGGAACCTGGGGACAGTACGTATGGACTGTCTATCTTAATTGCTGATTGAAAAGGTTTAGATAAAATCCCCTATGCCAGGACATGTATTCCAGTATGGAATGGGCTGTTGAGTGTGTACAGCACATCAAAGTGGCAAGGAGGGAGTGTTTTTTACATTCCAGGTCAAATCATGCCAACGTAAAGCTGTATTGGGCTCAGTAATCCTCCTGAAAGATTGGGATGTTAAATCAGTCATGTATAATGAGTGGAGATCTAGTGGGATGTGAACTTAGGTTCCTCTGAGTGATTGGAAGGAAGGCTCTGAGCTGGAATAGTCTTGCTCTTGTGGAACAGAGAAATCTAGGACTAAATGCAAGGCCTTAGATTCTATGAATGGGAGGGCTGAAAATTCTCAGGAAGCAGTTTGTTTGTCTTCAACAAACAAGTAAGAGTACATGCTAAGCATGGTTTCTGGCTCTATTTGTATTGATTATGTAATAACAGGTTGTACCATCTGTTTGGCAGTGGTCTGTCATGCTGCTTGCCTCTGTCATATATTTCTTTTGCTAAACTTACCTTTGGGTTTCAGTTTAGGTTTTAAGAAGTGGATGTTTCAAGAGAAAAATGAGCCCTGATCTTTCGGTTTCTCTTATATTTTCTTGACGTTTCTTTCTTCTATTTGATGGGTGGACAGCAGCCTTTTTAACAGATGTTTTTCACAGGCTATTGCATAATTATTTTTCAAGTGGCTTCTAAAAGCAGATGTTTCCATGCCTTTGATCTTTCTCCTCCTGACACTTTAACACAAACAGCAGATTCCGCTGCTGCTGTCCTTTAGGTCCACTGAAAGAAAATACCATAGCAGTGATGTTGTTTTTTTTTTTTTTCAGCCTATTTGGCAATGTACAGGCATGATTCTCCTCCCTTTCTCCCTTGTCACTCGCATTGCTTACAGATACTATCTCAGGCTTTCTCTTTTAATGTTGCCTTTCTCCATGACCTTTGTCCATAATTTAGTATTTGATCTTTATTTTCTTCTACAACTTTGTTTCTACGAAAATCCTGAGTGCACAACTGTGAATCTTTAACTCTCTGGAGCTTCGATGTATAATTTTTTACCTCATGCCAACATAGATCACAACATTACTGTGGCATGTCCATCATTGTGAAGACCTTTTGACGTGATTTTTTCTTTTTTTTTCCAAATAACCTAATGATATTTTGCTCTCTTGTGAATAGATACTCAACAACTGGACTTTTCCATTGTTTGCAGAAATAACCCTGCTTTCTTGTAAACCATTTTGTAAGAGAACTTCCTAATTTGACTACTTGTTCCTCAAAGACTTAGGGAATGCAACTAAGAATGAAATAAAGGGCAGACTCAGACAAGTTTCATCCAGCCATAATTTATCATTACAAAAAATGAACTCTGTTAGTCTAAAATTATGATAAATGCTTAAATCAAGAAAACAAAAGCTTTCTAGTAATTCTACTCTGTATCTTAATTTAAACCTGACAGATTTTGCCTCCAGAATGTCATCTGATAGTATTGCATTACTGGTACCTGACAGACACTGTTCTATTCTCATTCTGGCTTAATTACTAATTAGTATGGGTGTAACAAGGATTCTGTTTTCTTCATCTGGACTTCCTAGCACTGACTGCAGAGCTTTCAACCTTTCAGCCAGTTGTCCTTCCTTTCCACTTATTTAACTCACATTAATCTGTAAGAATGGTATCAGAAAGAGTGTCAAAAGCCCTTCCAAAGTGAAAAAATATTACATCCACTACTTGTCCATCAGACTAATATTAATCATAGAAGAGGTGATTTCCTAAATCCATACTAACAACAGTCTGTCACTTTTTTTTCCTGAGTATATTTGGAAATGGCTTCCAAGTTTGGCTTTAACACCTTCCCATGAACCAAGTTGAGGCTGACTGATCTGTAGTTCTCAAAAATCTCATTCTTCCTCTTCTAGAAGACAGGAATAAGAATTTTTCCTTCATAGAAACATGTTCTTAGCACTCCAAGTGTTCAGAGATAATTGAGAATTGTCTCACAATTACATTGGCGACACAAATGTGTGCATCTTATTAAGTCCCATGGACTCATAGGTGTCCAGTTTGGTTAAGTGTCTCTTGATATTAGTTACCCTTGGTGAAAGAGTAATCCTTGGCCTAGACTTTCCCACTGGTGTCTAGGGCCTGGAATTCATCAAGGTAAACCTCTTTCCTTCTAAATACTGAGGTAAAGAGGGCATCGACTATAAAATCATAGAATAACAGGAGAGGAGCACCACAGAACAACACATGTTGAGAGAGACATTGAAAGAATATATGAAAATTCCAACCTTTCACAGAAAAGGGAGTCTAGAAGAGATAATCTAACATCCTGTTCACATGTATCTTGAAAGGCTCCAGTGATGGAGCCACTGCACCCCTTCTGAGCTTGTTCCAATTACTGATTGCTCTTATGAAAATGAAAAATATCTTTCCTCTATCAAGATGGCCATTTTGACGTACCCTGTATCTTTCAGCAGCAGGCCCACTTTCCCCCTGGTTTTCCTTTTGCTGGTGCTGTACTTGTAGAGGCTTTTCTTGTTCCCTTGCTGGTGGGCTTTGGCTTTCCTGATCCAATCTCTGTGTGATTAAACACTGCCTTTGTATTCTTCCTAGGTCCACCTACCTCTCTTTCTACACCTTGTATATTTTCTCTTTATGTATGAGTTTTTTTCAGGAGCACCCTTTTCATCCATTCAGGCTTCCTGCCACCTTTGCTTGAGTTCCTGCACATGGGAATAAACAATTTTGAGCATAGATGAGGTGATCATTGAAAATCAACCCTCTATCCCAGACCTCTCTTTGCTCCAGGACTCTCCCACAGGGTTCTTCCTGAACTGGTTCTTAATCAGGCCAAACCTCCTCTTCTGAAGTCAAATGTTGAGAACCTTCTTCTTGCCTGATTCTCTCTCTTCAGGATCCTAAATTCCACCATCTCATGGTCACTGAAATCAAATCACCTAACTTTCAGGACTCTGAACACTTCTTCTGTGTTTACTCCTTCTGTTTGTGGCACCAGGAGGACAGCCTCGGTTAATCTCGGACCTTTACTGATACCAGGAATCTTCAAGCCTTCTTATTTTTCTTTTCTAATGAAAAGTTTGAAGCTCCATGAAATTGCTAGTTTTTAATTTTTTTTTTCTTTTTCTTGTTCTTCTTTCCTGGGTTGGTGATTATCTTAGTGTTTTAATTTTCTGGCAAAGTTAGTGGTCCCTTCTCCAACAAAAACAATTTTTATCAGTTTTATTATGACATAAAAGTTTGATGAAGAATGAATTTGCATTAGACTTTTCATGTTGTTTTTCTTTTCCCTGAACTATTTATCCTGTATCTAACTGTTTTTCCTGCTGTGTAATAAGTTCTGATGACCACAAAAGGGTGGAACTTGACAGAAGTTGTAACAAATGAAGATGCTCTTAGTTTCAATTTTTCTGTTCTCCAGGTATCTATTGAATTATCTACTCAATAAGATGTTCTACTTTATCTGGTATTTCTCATCTGTTTTTTCAGGCTCACATTTCTTTTTAAAGTGCTGCTAGGCATTCTTAAGCCAAAAAAAAGAGACATGTTTACTTCAGCAAGTAGAGATATAAATGTAGTCTTGCAAAAGGAATCAACTGGTCAGCCTTGTAAAACCATGGGAAAATTTCTTGCAGATTACAGAAAATAAAGCAAGAAAATTTTCCTAATTGTAGTATATTTTTTTAACTATGTGGAACTGTCTAACCATAATCCCAGCTGTGAAAAAAAAAAAA
>VWZN01004563.1:0-15562 GCA_013396955.1 Regulus satrapa
AAGCTGTAGAGCTTTTTCTTGGAGGAGTACAAAACCACAAAGTGGCCATATAGTGCTACAGCAGTTTACCAGTACTTCTGTAAACCATGCAGCTTGGTTCACAGGATCTGAGGATTCACTGGCAGATCAGTTCTAAATAGTATCTATGACAAATCAATGACTACATGCAGATTTTGCTTTCCACATTGACAGGCCCATAATATCCCTACATGGTTCCATTTATTGAGGACCTATAAAAAGTGTATGTGAAGTAGTTCCAGCTACGGCGAGAAAAGAAAAAATGACTAGGAACAGTTATATAGTAAAGAGAGCCTGTGGTTTGGATGAGCCACACTTTTTCTGCATTCTGTACACAAATATTTTACATTCAGAAAACCATCCAAAATGCAAGTGAAACACCATTATATGATTAAAGTGTAGTACGTTTACATGGCTTTTATATTAAAAGCCATGACTGTTTTATGAGCTGTGTGATCAGGTTCACAATAGAGCTCTTAGAGCATAACAAGTATTGACTACATGATCAGGGAACAATAATCCAGACAACAACTGAGAGAGTACATATTGTAGAAAATCACAGTTTAAGGGGGAAAAAGAAAGCTAGACTATAGGGATATGCAGCTACTGTTGATGAAATCCTCTTAATTGCAGTTATTTAGGAGCTGCACCCCAGTTTGTGCTGTGGCATATTCTGACATGCCAAGACACTATAAAAATGCTTAAACATGTTTGAAAGCATCAGCAATTTCTTTCTCTGTTCCTTAGGCTAAATACAGTTAAACAGCAATTGAACATATCTCAAGAAGCATTTAGTGCCCCAAGGTTTGGACTGCTGTCATTCTGAATGTGGCATTATCGTGTACTGCAGGGATAGTGCATGCTGTCCGTAAAACAACCTTACTGAATAAAGTCAAACACAAATCCACTGCTTGAGATATGCCAACTACACTGAGGTAATGAATATATTAATTGCTTTTGGACTAGAATAATTTCATGTATATCATGCCTAATTCTAAAATTCCATTCAGTGCTTAAGAAAATACTTGAAAGTAGAGAAAGGTTTTATGTATATTGATGGAATGATTCATACTGTGAGACAAAGCCTGACAGCATGATATAAAAAAATGAATTCTGAAAATTTGTTTGTTTTGTTTTTTCGGTTTTTTTTTGGGTTTTTTTTGGTTTTTTTTTGTTTTTTTTTTTAATGGAAAGGAAAGAAATATAGAAACAAAGAATGAAGTATATAGAATGAAAGTGAGAATTTTCAATACTTTACTTGAAAAAATGCTGGAAAATAATAGTTACTCTCAAACAATCCCTAAAACTAGAAAGACTCACTGCTTTGATATATCCAAAGTCCTAATAATTGGCAATTTCAAGAGAGACCAGAGTGACATGTTAAAGGAAATATATGCTGCTAAATAGCCCTTTACAATTAAAAATTATTTTTCAAAAAACCAAACCAAACCAAAGCAAAACAAAACCAAAGAAGGCAATGTCATAGTTAAATAGAAACAGTTAAATTATTCTTTAACATTTGAAAAAAAAGTTCATGCTAGATGAATGAAAGTGAATTAGTGAGAAGAGAAAGCAGATATGGTAGATAAGAGCACTGTTTGCAAAAGCAAACAGCTAAAAGCAAGAAGGAAAAAAAACCCAAAACCAAAAAAAAACCAAAAAACAAGTGTTTAAACAATCTGTTTTGAATGCCCATAGTGAAAGTGATGAGAAGTAATGTCTTGATTGCAACAATGACTAACCAGGTTACTAATCAGAAAAACCTTTGAGGATGAAAGAAGCAGTAATGGAAGGTTACAGTATCTGGGATGGGTTTTATAAATGTCTAGAAAAAAAAAAAAATTCCCAGGATAACATAAATGTAGCTAATCATAGCTTGGGAAAGAAAGCATGTACTAAATGAGCTCTAAAGTTTCCCTTCAGCTCTACCGTTCTGTTGGTGTGATTGCCAACTCTCATGTACTTTGGCCTCAGTCCAGTTCCTAATTGTTCTGGGTTGAGACTCTTGACTTAGTCAGTAATAAATCAACCTCAGACAGCAAGCCTCAGTTGAACCAAAAAATCATTTTAAATCCTCCTTTAAATTTCATGGTAATAAAACTACAAGCAAAACCCAGAAATAGTTGAACCACTTAGTTCAGATGTTAATCAAAGGGAAACAGAAACATAAAGCCTGTAATGATAAAACACCCCAACACTCTCAAATTCCAACACAATAATATAGCATTTATAAAATCTTGTTTCCTAAGAGAAAACACATCTGTCTTATTTCACAATAAGTTTCTTCACAAAGTTAAAGAATGAATATTGCTTCTACCAGTAGTGGTGCAAAATGTATCTTGCCTCTAAAGTCCATTAAACCTGAAGTTGATGGAATAATCAAAATTTCACAAGTGTTTACATCTTATATGATACTTTTGTTTTGCTTCCCCTGAATATTATCTATCTGTGTTTTAGGGAGGTGCAGTCAAATAAAATAATAAATGTATAAAGTTTTGATTTTTTTTTCACACTTATTGAACATCTACACAAGTCTGTATAGCTACGTAAAATGACTCAGACATGTAACCAAAGAAATATCACCCAAGTGATGAAAAATATTACCAAAGCAATAATAGTTCTGACTGAGATTCAACAGTCATAATTATTTCTATCATAGTTACCTCCAGTATTTTAAAGTATAATATTATTTAACTGTTTCCCTAATTATGGAATGACTTGATTTAAAAAATGAAAAAATTCTTTCCTAAATTAGTGATTATATCAGTTCAATAATATTGCATCTATGTTCTTCAAGGAATCACCAGTATTTCACAACTAACTTAAAGACAGTTTATACTGAAAATGGATCTATGGGGTTTGGGTTTTTGTTTGTTTTTTTTGTTTTGTTTTGGTTTGTTTTGTTTTTGTTTTTGTTTTTGTTTTTTTGTTGGTTGGTTTTTTTGTTTGTTTGGGGGTTTTTTGTTGTTGTTTTTGGTTTTTTTGGGTTTTTTTGTTTGTTTTTTTTTTTTTTTACACTAAAAGAACCTACACTTGCACTCTTATTGGCCAGAATCATATTGATCTGATGGTGGTCAGTGGAGGAAAATAACATAAATTGTTACAACATTAGAGTTAAGTGAAATCAAATTAAATTCTGTGAAATCAGGCTTAAATTTAGATGAATACTAGATTGATTACATTATAAAATAGGAAATACCAGTAGAAACATAAAGTTTTCTCCTTTTTAAATTGTATTTATCCTGTAGTTCAGACTGTATTATTTCATTTTCTTTCACAAAACATATTGCATATATACAATGAAAACTAAGTATCGGCTTATGGGATACCAGTGGTGAGTACCATACTAAATACACCATGCTGAACTTAAATTCCCCAGATTTTAATTTTCTAGATTTAAATGTAATTGCTGGAAGACTTCTTGTAATCCTGTTAAATCCTTTGATAGCCTGATTTACTTCTATCACTGAAATGGCAATATATCCTTCAGAAAAGCAGGACTTACTGTGGCTTCCTAAAGTAGCATAGACATTAAGATGTAGGAAACATTTAAGCCGTCTAATTGTTCTGCCAATCTAATGCTAAGGTATTAATCTGTCACTGTGTCAAATTACATACTTTTATTTCCTTCAGTAAAATGTGTCAGTGCTTAACAAACTCTGAGCTGAAACAATTTATGGAGCAATTAGAATGTCAGCTCTCCTACAGATGACTTAAGAAAATCAAAGGCTCAAAAGCCACCATAACTTCCTTGATACCCCCACCAAAGGGATGGGACTGCAGGAGCTGTAAGGGAATCAGCTAGCTAGCAGCCATTATTAGCTCACCTCAGCTGTTCCTGCCTTTTATTTTATTTCTTCCTTTTTTATTTTATTAGTTGATGAGGATTTAACAATGTATCTTCACATCGGGAATGTATACCAGGTAGGAAAACAAGTGCTCTTGCCACAAAAGATAAAACCACCATGACTTCCTCTCATTTCCCTTCAATTTATGCCCATCTCATTCAACAGATAACTTATTTTTGGAGATACTCCAAATAATATTCTCTAAGGGATATTAATGAATATAGCATTGCTTCCTTTTAGAAATTAAAACAAACAAACAAACAAACAAACAAAAAAACAACCAACCAAACAAACAAAACCAACAACAACCAAAAAAAAAAAAAAAGGGCCCAAAAGATGGCTGGTTCTATTTGGTGTCATGGATATCTCACTAATATCTTCAAGGATAGATAGAACTGATAATGAAAGTTGAATGCATAGAGAAAGTCAGTGACATGGAGTTTCAAATTCTTTTGAAAGACTGATATTTGTTGAAGCAATATAAAACTGCATTAGGTATGGTAAGTTTTACCTTCAAATGGTGTCTGATTAAAAAGATAAACTCCCACTAAGCACATAGCTGGTTGGTTAATTGTCACAAATAATGGCAAGAATAAAATCAATAAACAAACAGAAAAATTGAACCATGTGTGCTTGTTGACGAACTCAAACTAAAGTCTGAGACTTCTGTTTGAAGGCTTCTATATTTAAGAATTGGCTTTAAGATAAAATGT
Organism: Regulus satrapa; assembly: GCA_013396955.1. NCBI lineage: Eukaryota > Metazoa > Chordata > Aves > Passeriformes > Regulidae > Regulus > Regulus satrapa. The sequence continues at coordinate 4,580 of VWZN01004563.1, forward strand.
TGATCTCTTTCTTTAATTTCTTTCAGTGAGGTTTTTTTGGGTTTTTTTAAAGAATTATCCTGACACATGAAATAGTAACTTGAATTGATTATGTTGATAGTAGCACTGCATTTGTGAAAATGAAATGCTTCATACTGTTCCAGTTTGTGCAGCAAAACATTGCCAGATTTTGGATCAAATTTTATACCTGCATAGACAGAATGAAATATTATATAGTAACCTGTATTAAATAGTAGTACTGCTTTCATAAAAAGGAAATTATTCTGAGATTTTCTCTGTGGCTCATGTAAAATATATTTCATTACAAGTCATCATAGGCTCTCAAAGGTTAAACTTGTAAGTGTAAATTAAGCTGGAGCTCTGTTAATTTATATTATTTTCAAATAGGGAAAAGAACAAAGTTATCTATACTCTACATGCAAATGATAACCTAAATAATGTAGAGCTCACAATGAAGCAGAAACAAACTTCTAACTACTTGTCTTTTTAGCAGCCATCAAGAGAAAATCATATTGTAAGATGAAATAAAGCAGTTCATGTGAAAGATACATTTAACCTTGTGTGCCACATGAAGGGAACCTTATCCCAAACAATGGAAAAAAATACGCTTATCTGTTCATGTCATACATGTTTCTGTCATAAATGCATATATACATTTATAACTTTACTTAATGATATTAGGAGATCTAAGATACAGAACCAAATTTAATTTAATGCAGGGAATTTAAAAGTACAAAGAATGCATTTTCATGTCTTTAACAAAAATTCTACATAACAAAAAACTGAAATGAATGTTAAAAACAGATATAAAAAACATTATTGTATGAATTGACTTTTTTTTTTTTTTTTTCCTGTCTGTGTAAGTATACTTCAGAAGAAATGGGCTAAATTTTATAAGATGTATTGCTCATCCTAATCAATTAAGAAGAATAACGGAAATATAAAATCATGTAACTCAGCCATAAATGATACTTCCACTTGTCTCAGGGGAAGAAAATTGTTTACTGATTAACTAGTTTCAGAGTTTTGTCTTTTATTCTATGTCAGTGGCATGAGCCTCCTCTTTAGACAAATTATTTTGCAACCTTGAGCTTTTTCTAAGAAGTAAAATCTACCCTGGAAATAAAGAATAGTAGGACAATAGAATTTTATGAGTTGGAAGGAATCCACAGGGATCACTGAAGTCCAACTCCTGGTCCTGTACAAGACAGCTTCAAAAGCCATACTGTGTTGAGAACATTATATAAACATTCCTTGAACTATGGCAAGTTTAGGACCATGACCACTTCTCTGGGGAGTTTATTCCAGTGCTCAAACACCCTTTGGGTGAAGAATATTTTATTATGTCCAACCTAAACCTCTTGTGACACAACTTCAGGCCACTCCCTCGAGTCCTCTCACTGATCATCCCAGAAAAAAGATCATTGTGTGCATCTTCACTTCCCCTCATGAGGAAGTTGTAGACTGCTTTGAGGTTTCCCCTCTGTCTCCTCCAGGCCAAAGTGACCTCCAAGTGACCTCAGTGTCTCATGGTTTGGTGTCTTCACCATCTAGACCTCTAGACCCTTCACCATCTTCATAGCCCTTTTTTGGGTGGTGTTTAGTAGCTTTATATCTTTCCTATACTGTAACACCCAGAACTGCACACAGTGTTTGAGGTGAGGCTGTCCCAGCTCAGAGCAGAGCAGGACAATTCCCTCCCTTTCCCAGCTGGCCATGCTGGGCCTGATGCCCCCCAGGACACGCTTGGCCCTCCTGGCTGCCAGGGGGCATATTCAACTTTTCACTGACCAGGACCCCCAGGTCCCTTTCCTTGGCACTGTTTCCAGTGTCTCATTCCCCAGTCTGTTCATACATCAGGATTATCCCATTCCAGGTATAGAATCTAGCATTCACTTGATGAACTTCACATGGTTGGTGATTGCCCAGCCCACTGATTTGTCGAGGTCTCTCTGCAGGGCCTCCCAGCCTTTGAGGGAGTCAACAGCTCCTCCCAGCTTTGAAATGTCTGCAGACTTGCTCAGTCCCTTCTAGTCCTATGTCCAAGTCCTTTATGATGCTATTGAGGAGCTTAGAGCTGAGGATGGAGCCCTGTGGAACCCCGTTAATGACAGGTGTCCATTCTGATGTCATCCCATTGACTATAACTCTTTGTGCCTGATCACCCATCACAAGATGTGTTAATCCAGCTGTGTGCTGGAACTTTTTTCCAAGAGGGCACTGTATGCAGTAAGAGGCAGTATGGAAAGCTTTAGTGAAATCCATAAAGTTTGCATCAACTGGCTTCTCTTGATCAAGTACGTAGGTATTATTTTTGTAAAAGGAAATTAAGTTTTACTAGCAGGACTTTGCCCTTGTGAAGCTGGCAGGCTTTGACTGATAATTGCATTATCCTACAGGTGTTTTTAATACCTCAAATAATTCCCCCAAATTTGTACTTCTTACAGTACTTGTTATAAGTACTGATGCTTTTTAAATTGAGATTTTGAAGGGAAGTGGGAGTTTTGAGAGGTTTTTTTGCTGTTGATGTTGCTTTTATATTAAGTATGTGGAAAAGTCTTTTTACTTTAAAAAATAAAGAGACAAATACAGAAAGATAACAAATCTCTTAGTGTGATTTATGTCCTGCTCAAAGGGATTTTTTTCCATTATTTTTTTTATTGATATTTTAGCTGTGTCTGCAGATTACAGTGAATTAATTGCAAACATCAGCTCAGAATTTTTCCATATTTATGACAGATTCATCTGGGTTACAGTCCATCTGTAATTAAGTATTAAGCACAGCACTAATTCCTCTCGAGCACATATAGCTGAAAGACTGTAATCCTACTCATGAATCATAGGGATGTTATATAAAAAGACATTCAAATATCAGTGCTTATCTAAGTATGGAATTAAACTTATTAAAATTATTAATAATTTTCTTGTTAATACTTATTAACTTACACAATTTATTAAAATATAATGATTTTTTTTTTCTAACAATACAAAGTATAGAAACAGTTTTAATTAATTAAAACAGAGTAAAACCAATCAAGTGTTACGTGATTGCAAAGTCTACAGCAGTGTCAATCCTTTTTCTGAGAGGTAGAATCCAACCGAGACTGCAGTGTGTATCATAGCTATTTGACCAAAATTATTTGACAGTTCTTCATTCCTTTAACAGTTATAGGTGGTAAAGGAGTATAGCTTTTACTTTACAAATAGAACTGTGGATTGATGAATGCTAAAGGCAAGACTGGACTTTAGTAGGGACATCCAAGTATATGAGTCAGGAGCTATCTGTCATCCCTGCAAGGAAGATACTGGGGTTTAGATGACTAGGTAACAGTGTGTCTTCAAATTTCTAAGGTCATTTAGTTGAGCTGAGAATACTCTGCAAAATATCTCTTGATATATTCCTCCAAATTTTGTGAAATATTTCCCAACCCCAAAGGGTTTTGGGGTTTGTTTTTTGTTTTTTTGTTTTTTTTTTTTGTCACAAGTAACTGCAGTGGAAACAATTTTTAGTGAATCAGTTCTACTTTTGGTTTAATTTTTTTTAATATTGGAATTAATCTCCTCTTATATTGTAGCACAATACTAAAATTAGTCAGTATACTTTTGTTTAAAGTGGTTGCCAACACATTTATCATATCCATAAAATTGTAAATCTCAGAAAATATTCCATTGTTGCTCTGCTTGTGACATTTCCAGATTTCTGAAGATGTGAAGTATGTATACTTTGGGCTATTGCTTCAGAATTAACATCTACTTTTTCCAGAATAAATAAGATAGTTTCCAGCATGTTCAATTCATTTGAATATCAAAAAGTTTTTTTTTAATTAATAGTTTATGCTTTCACTCAGAATTCAGTAAAAATGAGACTATGAAGCTTGCTTCACTGGCAATGCCTGACTAAATTCTTGACAATTGGTAGAAAAAATCCCCCCTAATTGTGTCTGTTAGGATAGCATAAAACTTAGCTAAGCAAAACATATAAACAATGAGGTTAAATTATCTTTTTTAAAGAGTGCATATACAACTGAAAAAAGAAAAAAATAGTCCTTTAAATGTATTGACAGGAGGTGAGGAAAATAAAAAATAATCCTTTTGATTATTCCTGGTTTAAATCCACAGAGTTATTTCTACTAATCTATCCAATATTAATGGTAGTTGTCATAATCAATCTGATTATGCAGATTTGAAAAGCCAAAGACACATAACACCAGCAGTTAAAGGGTCAAATATAGGAGCTTGACAGAACATAAAGAAGTAGAAGGTGAAAAATTATTAAATCTGTACATTTCATCTGACTTGAAACCAACAAAGTAATGTGGCATTTTTTGCAATTGTTATTTCAGACAAATTATTGATAAACTGAATTTACTTTTATTAAGTGGTTATTTCCCACTATTGGCCCTGTGATGTACCATAGCTAGGCCATATGGTGCATACTTTGTGCAGACATTTTCCCTACAGGCCATTCTGAATAGGGTTTCCTGACAGAAAAATGTTTAGTAGAAAATTGTTCTCTCTGCATTAGTTTAGTCTCTGGCTTCTTTCTGAGATCATAATAGAGGCGTCAGTTGGGATTGTGATTCTTGTGAACATAAAGCATTGCACATTGAAGTATAGCTAATTTATTAATGCAATAGATTCTATATTGGTGGGTGCACTTTTCTGCTTGTGTCTACTGTGAAGCTGCAACTTCAGGCAAAGAAATGTGTACTGAAATATCAATCACCTGACCCACATTTATTGTCAGATGAGGGAATTATTCCAGAATTATTCAAAGAGTATGAAATGTTCTTACCAGAGCTGAATGAAGTCCTACCAGTAACTGCACATCACACTTGTATATTTCATGGACCTTTTTCAGGAATGAACAGCAGAGAGGGCTGATGAGCATATTTTATGCCCTTTTGTAGCAAAAGTGTTTCTGACAGTGATACATTGAATTAGGTCTAGACTAAGCACAGCAAATAAAACCACAGTCCACCATGTTTATTTAACTTACACTTCAATATAATTAACTTAAATAGATTGGTAAAACATTTGTTATATTTATGTATATATATATATATATATTCTGTTTTAAATCAAAGATGAGTGGATAGCTGTTTACTTTCAAGGGATACAGATAGAAATCATATGGAAAAACTAATGTGTTCTCAAAATATTTTGAGAAAAAATAATTTTCAGCATTAAAATTAGCACTGATTTTATTTCACTTTTTCTGTAAGGCATTTTGAGACTCCTACTTTTTATTGAACTTCTCTCAAATCTCTTTCTCACCAGGTGTGTGAAAACTTGCTATATATGTAACAGTGCAATAAACAACTGAACTAACTCTCAGTGCATGCTTTACCCTACCAGACATGTGAACTGCAATTATATACATCTTGAATCTTGTTGTACTTATTTTGTTCTGCTGCAAAATTGTTTGGACTTTTCTCTGTTTATATTTACTGATTCTTTTAGTCACTGAAAGTAGAGGAGGTACAGAAAGAGGTCAAAATTGACAGCAAAACTGAATCAGGGCATCCCATGCCAATGAAATAATGAAAACCAGCACTGTTCTTACAGCAACAATAATGAATATAAATAGACAAAGCTATGAACAGCTACTGGAGAAAGAGAATAAGGCATACATTTCAAGAAAAAGATATTTTCCTTCAATCACAGACAGCTTTGTGAACTGGATAAATTAGGATGCCCTTTAAACAATTTTCATGCTTCAAGAAACATCTGTGAGAGACAGGTCTTCCTTATTTTCTTTTAAGGAATCAGACTTAATAGGTCGAATTTTACTTGCACTTTCTACACATATTCCTTGTGTCAATCATTCCCAGACAAAATCTGTTATCTCATCTTTGACAAACCTCAACTCTTAATATGAATGCCTCTTTCCCTCCCTGGATTTATTTTCTCAAGCACACATATCCCTATATCTCTACAGATAATATTAGCAGAGTGCAAGAAGCATCTAAATTATTGTCACTAGATGCAAAACATTTTTCCAACATTTTAATTTTCTGTTTAAAATTAAGTCCATAACTTAATGTGTAAATCTGCAGCAGAGAAATTTAATGGAATAACTTTTATCTATCTGATTTTCTTCCATACAAAAAGCTGGACACTATATTTAAGGAAAGATCAGAAAAGCAAGTTTCTTTGCTTTTTTGACTGATAGCATCTTCCATGCCCACAAGACTAAAAGTCACTGAATATGTCTCATATAATTTAATTTCAAGAGATTAGAACATTTTTCTCTGTCACTAGGTGATTCTATGGATCTAATGTATTTAATACCACATCTCTTTGAAACTCAGTAGAGAAATATCTTACCTCTCATTGTAACAAATTGAATATAATTACATTCCTTTTTCAGGAATAGCAAAATACCAATTTGTTATGATATTCATTAATGTCATCATGCAATAAAAGAACAATTCTTCTAGTTAATTTAAAATAATTTTATTCATAGGGAAATCTTAATCTGAGTAAAGATTTACGGGCATATTTTATATTTCCAATTTTAATAGCTAGAGTTGATGGAAATGGAAGAAAGTGAAAATTTGGAATAAATTTTCTTTGGTAAACAAAGTATCATTTAATTTATCTTTTGTTAGATTCATTTATTATGCTTCAGTCCATGAAAATTTGTCTAGCTGCAGGCATCTCTTGTTCTGAAAAACAAAACTTATAGAGATTTCTATAATAATCTGCATTTTGAAAACTCTCTTAAGGCATTTAAAATTGTTTTAAAGATCTTAGCTATGAAAATTTGCCAAAGGAATTATAAACATCTATGAAAATTTCTCTCTGAATCAGTTTTACCTTATCTCTCTTTCAGGGAAAAGTAGTGCACACCTAAGGCACTGCTTTCACAAGATGCATTACATCACCAGTACATGTAGCATTTAGAAGTCTGGTCAATCCAACTTCATTACAATTTCTAAAAAGCATAAATATTTTGTTTATTCAGAGATTAACTTAATAGTGTTCTGATATTCTTTGAATCAGTTATTTCTGTCATCAATGAGAAGTGCATATTCAAAATAAACAAGTAAAGCTGGTGGCATGCCAAACATCTGAAATTAATGTAATTTATGATCCAAATCTGTTGCAAGGATAGCAACTGAAAATTTCAGTGGAAACGAAAGGCAAGATAACATCTCTTGAGATTATATATTTTACGTCTTAAATATTGTAAAGCAGATGAAGATTTATGCAATTTTAAACCCTTTTCTAAGACACTGACCTCAGCAGCATATCCAAAGCATAGACATTTTTTCTCAAAAAAGATAACAGGTACATTAAGTATAGCACCAAAATTTTTGTGATATTTCACTGTGTCTCATCTATTGAGTTTTCATGGACAGAGATAATAAAACACCATGACAGAAAATACCATTTAAGGATGAGTTTGTAGTCTGTCATATAATTACTGTATAATGCATTATTCAGCTCAAAAGTGTAAAGCTGCTGAGGAAAGCTGCTCAGCAGCAGCATGTGTGTTTTTCTGACTGAAGAGTTTTAGGTTAAGTGGAACTCCTTTGAGGAAAATGAAAGATTGCTCGTTTCTCAAGAGTAACTAAACTTGTTTAAATGAGAGAATTTTCTATAGCTCAGAGGGAAGTCTGTGCCCCTGCCTTTAAATTTATAGGTGACAGAATAAGACTTAAAGGTACTGTTTATTTATTCCATTTTGGAATCTACTGAAAGTTTCTTGACTGCATAATGTGGGAGAAAAATATATTAAAGAGAAGTGGCAAAATATATATTTCAGATTTTCATATTCTGTCCAGCTCATAAGACCTTTTTTTTCACTATTAAGAACAGCAGAAAAGTTAGTTTATTATATCACATTCTAATAAAATAAGACTATAGAGAACATTATTATTTTGACATCTCTTGCAGTGTTATTTACCTAGCAAGACTCAATCAAGGAGGTCATCAAATAAAAACACAAAGTAATCTTATTAAATCAACAAGTACGAACTTGTACAGAGATAGCACAAAAAATTGAAACTGAAACTACATATGGAGCTGTACCAGCTTTGCTTGACCTAGGAGTTACATACATAAAAGATCAGTAACCCAGAAACATAGTGTGATGAAAAAAAAAAAAAAAAAACAACAAAAAAACCCCCACCAACAACAACAACAAAAAATCCCCAAAAAACAAACAAAAAAAAAATCTGGTCTTACTAAAAAATCTTTTACTTTTAAGCTGCAGTGATTAATTTGTCAATGCTAATATAAGATTCAAAAGGATTAGTGTAGTAGAAACTTGATCTAATCCTTAGTCACAAAGCAGTGTTGCACATAGCTCAGCATATAAGTTTTAGGGTAAATTAGTTTGTAAGACAGATGTCTGCTATGATATACCATTACCATTATAGAAATAATAATATGTTTCATCCGAAGAAACATACCAATAGCAAGTTGCATATGCCTACATGTGGGTGGGACACAACAGACAGGCTATAGAGGAGCACTGTATAATATGAGATTGTAGATGGAAAAGAAAAAAACCTAAATGTTACAGATGAGAAAATTTCTAAGTACTTAAGGCTAATTTTTGTCAATTTGCTCTGCCTGTTATGAAACTGAAATACAAACGGTGCACTTCCACCATGCTATTCTACTCTGAATATTTTTCTGGTCTTCTAGGATATTTTCAGGTATTATTTGGATTGGAAGATTTTTTTTGATTTTTTTTTTTATTTTTTAAAAAAGACAGCAACAGGAAGCTAAGAAGAACATAGAAGAGACATTTCTATTTTTGTTTATAAAGTATGCATACCTTAAAAAATAAAAAGTTAACAAAAAAAAGAATTAAATTTGAAAGGAGTTCAACCCAAACGGATGATAAGCAATTATAATTAATTCTTTGTAATATTTTGAATAAGCATTCCTCTCAGTAAACCTGACTTAGTCTGAATACTAAAATTACCTGCTTCGTGCTTAATATTTTGTTGTTCATCAAATTAAATTAAACGCAAGCTAACTTTAAGTAGTTCTGCAATTCTGGCTTAAAAAGAGAAGTATTATCAATAGCTATACTTCATCCTATCTCAAAAACACCTATCAGGTAACCAACATATCAAAGGACTTGCACTGCAGTTCTATTCTACTCTGTTTCTAATTATGAAGTTCTCTGCAGGAAGAAATTCTAAAAGAACTGAAACAATTTATTTTAAAGGCTACAAACATCAAAAGAATTCTGTGTCATACATCCTGAAATGCAATATATCTTAGCACTTCACAGCTTGCAACAAGCACATACACAACCCTTTTCTAGATAGTCTCTGGAAAACATCTATTCAAAATAACTTTTGAAATTAATCTCTCACTATTATTAATTTCACAATCTTATGTTAAAAATGAACATAGTCTTTTACTGACCAAATAAAATTTGTGGAAAAGTGTCATTCTCTAATATCTGTCTAAAAGACGTATTTTGAATTTTCTGTATTTTAAATAGTGAGAAGTAAATAATGATGCAAGTTGAATTAAAAAGGATGACACTTTTTTTGCCATATGCAGATGTGTGGAAATGTTAAGATGGAGAGAAAAGAGTGTCCAACAAAACAGACATTTTCAGACTTAATTCTTTTTCTATAAAAAGTTATGGTACCTCACTTACGAAACTATTTCATTTGTTCTGTAAGTACATGTCTTCTGAGCTCTGCTACACACAACAAAGTTAAAGAGAACTTTTTATTTCCATAAAGATGTGTCAGCATATTTCAGGAAACTAAAACTTTTTAATGACAGTTTACATTATTATATTTCTGTATTATACCCTCTGCTATGACCTTCAGTACAGATCTTCTGCAAGATTTAAATGTTATTGTCCTAGATTCAAAACAAATTGAAATGGTGCATAGAAAACATCCTGATTTACAATGGTAGCAAGAGTTGCTTAGAAGAAAGTTGCACTGACAAAATGTGGTATCTTAGTTTAATCTAGGTAAAGAACTCATATTTCCCAATAGAGACCTGAATTGTGGGGTTTTTTTACTTCATTTCTTATTTATACAGCTGATATTTCAAGTCATTATGCCTGTGTTCAAAATTGAGTGCTCATAAACCTCTTCACTTCCTCCTAGGTAATGCCATGTGAGCATTCTCTTATCAAATATGGGAGAGATCAGCAACAGGCTCTATGTCTCTTTTTGAATGATAAGCAGGCAGCTAGAAGAGGAGGATGTAGGAACCTGTGGTCAGATTTCAGAAAGCATATTCCTGTCCCTGGCTGAATACTTTAAAGGCCACAGACGGAAAGTCACTTTGCTTCCCTCTGTTGCAATAGCTCCTAAGAGAGGCTCTGCAGCACATAGCTACAGAGTGACGATGGCTCCCACCAAGAAATGTTCTAGACAAGAATCCCCTTAAACAAAATATAGTACATGCAACTTCCAAAAGTCTGCTTAACTGAAAATGTCTACACTTTCTATTCTGATTTTAATCTATGTGGGGTTCATGTGTTAAGGGAACATTTAGAACTTAACTGCTCTTTTTGGCCTGATACCTGGATGTCACCAGAGCATAGATTTCTAGATGAAATGGTTTTGTAACTGTGAATCTTAGCTTAGATTCACAGGTAACTTTGTGATTCAAAACACAGAGTAAGGTAGATGCAAGAGATTAGCTTTGTGAAATTGCTTCTTAGGCACATCTGCCTATACTCCATTTCCAGAGCCAAAAATAGATGATCTAGGACTCTCCCATTTGCCTTAAAGAATCAGTCAAAAAGGCTTTGTCTGACACCAAAACTGTCAAAACTGTGTTAAGGCTTTTAATTTGAAAATTGCAAGGTCTAGAGCTGCTCTATGACACAAATCACAATGCTGTTAATTAAACTCTAAAGCAAATACTAAATTTTGAGCTGCAATAATTACCAACATTTTCTCTAGGGCTCAATATCAATTACTTATTTCAATTAATTAACTGGTGTGACACCTTCAATAGCCAAAAAAAAAAAAAAAA
>VWZN01004563.1:24658-35151 GCA_013396955.1 Regulus satrapa
TGGACAGACAAGTTCTAGGGAGAAGAGCACCTGAAAATAATGAAGAGGACTTGGAGTGAATATTGAAGTAAACAAAATAACACTGGCCAAGCCACTTCCCTTACCCCTCAAAGGGAATTAATTTCCTAATTATCTACATATGCTTACATTATTCAGAGTTCAGATCCACATCTGGATTTGCTTTTTTTTTTTTTTTTTTTTTTTTTTTTTTTTTTTTAAAATAAGTACCACGGCTAATTAGGAAATATGCAGAGCTGCTTCCTGGTTGGAATGTGGAATTGTGTTAGAGCCNTTTAAAGCAATGAAGCCTTTTGATTTCCAATGTTGTTTGAGATCATGACTCATAAATGCCTGAATAAGCAGTTTCTTGCCAGCACAGTTGACGTCTGAAGCCAGTGATACTGCTCCATTGTTAAAAGCAGAGCAGGAAGAATAAGTAATGACTTGCATGAAGTACAGTTCCTCTGCTCTTTGCTCCCAAATTCCAAATTGATCTTCCAAGCACTTGTCTCCAAGAAATGTTGAAGTTCATAATACTTAACAAAAATGGTTGCTTTTCCATATTAGTATCTCAGACAGCATTCTTTATTTCATTTAGTTTTTTCCCAGCTTGAGTGTGCAGACTCTTCCCAGATCTGCAGGTTCTGCTTTAGATGATGCAGACCCTTGTTAGGAGTGGGAGACCAGCACACAGATTTTCATCATGTAGTTCTAGCATTTCATTATTCCTACACTGTCCTGGGCTCTACAAATGGCACAAAGAGAAATGTTGCAGAAGGAACTACATTTCCTATTACATAGTATGTATTTCTACCTCCTTTCTCACACAGGACAGTGATGGAACAACAGCCCATATTAAACTTCTTCTGAAGCATCCCTTTCATCACACTACAGATACTTCACTGATGGCTAACTTCAATTAAGTTCCTCTTTTACTGCTGCTTTTTAAAATAATTTTGCATGGCACATAGAAATCAGAAAGGGAAATAAATATCAAGTTATAGTACTTCCAAAATAGGTAAATAAAATACAAGAGCAAGTCCCTAAAATACAACAAGCTGATAAACTGCAGTACACCAGTACAATATCTTAATAAAACAGGATTATTTATTTTCTTTTGCAACATAATATGAAGATATTTTTCTATTGACCTAAAGAACTGTACAGTTCCAACACTTTGAGAGTACCAAACTGCCACAGGCTTGAGAATAGGAGTTGTTTTAAATTTTGACATGAGTAATAGATAGTTATAGATACTCTAGGTAAGGGGATTTTACTTTTTTTCCTGCTGATTTTAACAAGAGGAGGAAAGTACGAGAAGCTCTTTGACTACTGCATATAAAATGAATACAGTAAATGAGTCAACTTTTTTTCTTTCTGATGCTCATGGGATCCCCGTTAAAATTGATAGATAAAATCACATTTGATAGGATTCTCGAGTATAATCTCTCTCCTGATTACAAAATAACATATGTTCACCTATGTTCACCTTGCTTGACACTACATGCAGAAGATAACATACTCTAATGTGAAATTTGAAGCAGTATACCTCGTGGTCAACAAAAACACTTAGAAAATAAAACAATATTAAGAAATTAATTTTTTGTGAGAAGGCTGGCATTCATATATAAGTTTCTTCCATTTTTACTGGCACAAATTCCAACTCTATTGACTTAAATGTGCTATTTTAAACTTTTCACAAACAAAAATAAAATCAGGAAATTATTAATTATAGCTGCAACAAAGAGTTATCAGGCAACACTTTTGGCATAATGAGGCCTCTCTTCCATTAGTGTAAACCAGTTGCACTTTTTTCTTCATTCCAGATAAAGATCTGGATCAAGAGCAAACTGTAAATTGAAATCTAAAGTGTGATGCTCATAGGTAATACCAATAGTTAGCAAAATGCTTAGTGCTATGAAGTTAGTAAGTGTTCTTCCCATGACCCATTAGCTTAAAACATTACTGTTTAGAAATGCCACCATGCAGTTTTTGCTCCAGGCTTTTCACTGCATTCTCCATGCTCGTTAACAATTTTATTGTGAATTTAATGGTAATGGCAAATACTCAAATGGAAAGCTAACAAGCAAACACACATCTCCCTTGCCTAAAGGAAACATTTTAGGTCCAGTCAACTGTCTGCCCTTCAATACTGAAGTAAAACTACTTTAAACAATAAAGGGTTATGAATAATCATAATTTTGTTAAAGAAGGAAAGAAGACACAGGATATTTCTAAGTTCATAAAATAAAGGACTTCAATTATTCTATAAACTCTTAATATCAGATAGTATATAAATTGAACAGGGGTATGTCAACAATATAAAAACAAAACCTTGCTGTCATAATATTATAACTTATGTACACACAGATATAAATCATGACATATTTCAAAACATTGTCATTTGAGCAGTTGATTTACGAGTAATTACAGCAGCAGAATTTTGCATTTTGAAAATCTGAAGACTTTCAAGACAATTTGATGACCTAAGTGAAACAAACCTTCTGTCTTCAAACATGTCTGTATTCTGTGATACAGAAAAATGCGGCCTCCCTATACCAACAGTTTTGAATTCACTGGAAGCTGAACAGCAGGACTAATGCAGCACTGAGCCATTCTAAGAAGCCATACCGAGGAATGAGGTGTGTTAGCCTTAGAGCAGAAATGCACTCTGCCTGCTATGAACAAACTCAAGCTTTCACACCCCCCCCCCCTCCCCCCCCAGCCAAATTTCTGCCCACCATACTGCAATTATCACCTGGAATTAACATTTAATGATTCATTTCATCCACTGAGTAGAAGAGCTCCTATTGATCCTGAATTTAAAGGTTTTCCCACCAGTAACCACCTTGATATTCTACAGTCTATATTCTTTCAGCTTTTATCCCAAAAGGAAAGCATTCCAACTAAGATTAGTCTGATATCTTTCATTATCTCTAATGAAAATAAACAACCTTTTGGTGAAAACATGATTTGAATTTTAGAGAAAGCAAAAAAAAAAAAAAAAAAAAAAAAAAAAAAAAAAAAAAAAAAAAAAACAAAAAAAACCACAAAACTTCCAAAACCACAAAACCCCCGGGCAAACAAAAAGNAAAACCAAAAAACCCAAAAAAACCCCAAGACTTTTGCAGAACTTTTGCTCCAAAACATGAGAAAAATTGCCCTTTAGCTACAGTTCCAGCTCTGTTTAATTGCAGTATCAAGCACCAGATCTTTGTGTCATGAAGAACATGTCCCAAAACTAACTTTAGACATAAAGACATAAATTGCCTCATGACTACTCTGCTATAGAACTTTTGCCTAAAAATGGTATTTTCTGCAGTTTGAGCTCTGTACCTCTTCTAGATTGTGCAGCTCATCAGAATTTCACCAGAGGAAGAATCCTCTGTTACTGCATGGAAAGATTCTAGAAAAAAAGAACCCACATAGAATGAGTAAGATATTTTTTCAGTCATTTATCTCCCTCCCCTCCTTCAGCTACAAGAAGCATCAGTTGAAATGGGGGAAGGGCACTGTTTGTTGCAGAAGGAAAAAAAAATTAGGAAAGAAGGTAGAGTTGGACTTTTCTTCATCTCAGTGTCATGAATTATTAATATTCCTGAAACTTACAAGAAAAGTTTTATCCTTCTGTCCCAACAGAGTTATTTTCCCTTTTATCCTTCTGTCCCAACAGAGTTATTTTCACTTTATCTGTAGACAGCTTTTCATGAACTGTGTTTGGCAACACTTAAGTATCTTAATGCTTTGGACAAACAAAACTTCTGTTTACCTTGAATTTTAAAGAAATGCATTTTTTAATTAATGCATACATATTCTGTAATCTGAAAATTGTTCAAAGAACATTATTCTTCTTGTTACAAGTCAGAAATGATCTAGCTAAACTTTTTATTATAAATCATTTGGTTTTATTGCTAGAACCTTTAATATGGAGCAATGCTGTGCATTTGTAGCTGGGAAGGTGTTGATAACGCAGCAGTGGTTTAGATATGCTGGGCAGGGCTGGCACAGCAGCAGCTCTGGCTCTCAATATTTCCCGCCACGTCAAGGGGCTTGGAAGGGGAAACAACCAGGCTAGATGACACAAAGGGATAACCAAAGGGATATTCCATACCCTATGAAATCATTCAGATATAAAAGTTAAGGGAAGGAGGAAGGGGAAAAAGGAAAGTGTTTGTTATTTATAGTGTTTGTCTGGAGCAACCACTACATGCATTGAATCATTGCTTCCCTGAATATTGTTTGCTGAAGGGAAGTAAAGAATACACTTTCTTTCCTCTCTGCTTATGTGCATGAAAACTTACACTTTTTCTTTATTAAACTGCCTTATCTCAACCTATGAGTTGCTTTCCATCTTATTTTCTCTCCCCTGTGCAGATGGAAGGGGAACGGTAGAGGGGTTTGGTGATCATCTGGCATCCAAACAAACCTTGAAGAAGTAAAAGTATATCAGACCCTCCACCCTCATTAACAGTTTTACATTTCTCCATTTATTTGGTAGTGCTTTCAGCAATGGTAAGGGCAGTGGTCTCTGGTTTTTTGGTTTTTTTTTGTTGTTGTTGTTGTTTTTTTTTTTGTTTGTTTGTTTGTTTGGTTTTTTTTGGGTTTTTTTGTTTTTTTTTAATTAAAAATCAAACTGCAGGGGAGGAAGAACTGAAAGAAACAAAATAGCTAGTTTAATCCTTCTGGAAACCTAAATCCTCCTAATAATTTGTAGGCTTCTGGCTGCAGAGATGAGATTAAACTTGGATGATGAAGATCTACTCTTCATTTCTACATTTCAACTTACAATTAAAGAAGGAAAGCAGAAAAGAATAATTGTATAGACAATTCCCGCATAAGGTAGAGCTGCCCTCTACCTTCTTTAACAATTATTTGAATATGGAAATAGAATATCTTTCACTGCTTTACTGCTTGTCAAAAGTCAGTTTGTTCAGGAAGTCAAAAGTCATCTAGTTCAGGAAAAGGAGGTTTGAAAATGGTAAAAAATATTTGGCTTTATTCAGGCTAGAAAGTCACATATCATATCTCAAAGGACACTTGGGACAGGCTCCCCAAAACACCTTCTTCTAATTATGATGGTCATGATTATTATTAATAATAAAATCTTATTATGTGTCAGAAACATAAAATATTCATATAGAGGTAAGTTGTAAATTCCTTTACAGATCCAGTATAATTAAAATACAGCTCAATTGCATCAATAAAGTAATTTGTTCTCCAAAATTTAGTGAACAGCTTTTTGCTTCTATCTTAATGCTTCCCTACTCTGGTGTGATAGTGTTTCCAAAAAAGTCTGCTTCCCCTGCTGTTTGGGGAAATGTATCTATAATGTCTTGATCCAAGTATTTCATATTCAACAGATGGTAATCTTGGCTGTACATTCATTCTGGTTTCTCTGTGCCTGAGTGCTTAATGCCTCTTTCTCTGCCAATCACTTCCTAACCAGCAAACGAATCCCGGTCAGACATGTACCATTCCTGGTGTTCTCGCTCACCTTTAGTGAACACTGACACCTTCAGACATAATTCTGAGATGTGTACTTTAGATCTGCCATGTAAAGGAGGAAGTCTGTTGCTCTCTTCTTTAATCTTGAGTACGAGCAGGGAAAAAGAGAGGTCTAAGTTTCTACAGAATTAATATTTATTTCTTCATCAGAACATGTTTGACAACGTGTACTTCTACAGGTGGGAAAGCTGCTCCCTCATCCAACTGATCTTTTAAACCCAAAGACAAGATCATATTGTAGAGATGAGTTTTTCCTATGAAACTTAGTTTTGTTTCTAAATCTGATGAACACAGTGGAATGAATCAATGGGTTTCTGTAACAGTATTTTGAATTTTGGAAGGGTTTCTTGTCTTTTTTTTTTAAATTGGCTTTACTTCTTATTCAACCAACTACTACATAAATGGAGAAAGATAAAAGAAAAAATATACTGTTTCAAGCAACACAATGCTGCTCTAAACCAGATTATCCAGAGAGATTTCTTGAAGTGTAAGTTCTATGTAACAGAGTAAGTTTTTTTGTTTGCATTGATGCTTACTTTTTCTTTTAGATCCTTAAGGAAAGTTATTTTTAAATAAAGTGGGAATGACACCAGCCATTATTGTTCCATTTATCTTTAATCTATAAAGGAAGTAGTGAGGCAGAGCATAATCTGCTCATATTGATGACCATATCAAGGAGGACTTTCTTCTTGTTGCTGTTGTTCTAGGATTTTGTTGATTTGTTTTGATTTTTTTTTTGTGTTGTTTTGATTTTAGGTGGGTTTTTTGGGTTTTTTTTTGTTTTTTTTTTTTTTGGTGGGTTTTTTGGGGGTTTTTTGGGTTTTTTTTGGTTTTTTTTTGTTTTTTTTTGGTTTTTTTTTTTTTTTTTTCTTTTTTTTTTGTTAGTTTTTGGATTGCTTTCTTTATTTATTGGAGTTATTTGTTTGGGGTTTTTAAAAATTCATGGTACTGGCAAAATCAATCCAGAAAACTGAAAGTAAAGATGAAAATGCTAGCTGCTGTGTAAGAAAAACTTATTTGGTTAACATTTCTAAAACCACATATACGATTAAAAGCAACTCATGTACATGCTTGTAGTTTATCAATAACGTAAGGGCATCTCATAAAATCCATAAGGAAATATCTCTTTACAGAGAGAAATTACTTAATGAATAAATAGGAGGAGGTGTACCTTGCAAGTACTGTTTCCTGATGTCATAAACCATTTTTTCAGATTGTATGTAAATGGTGTGGAAAATGAACAATATTTTATGATTAATTATGTATTATAAAAACTACTATTATAATTTTTTGCCATATTAATGTTATATAATACTTTAAAAAATATTATTGTCACACCTTCCTGGATTTTTATCTTCTTTCTTGCTGACAAAGGAGATTGAATTTACTTTTGTTTTGTAAAAGCATGGACCCGTTAACTAAAAAATTCTGATCACACTACTGGACTGGGGATGAGATGGAGCTCCCTGGAATGGAATGGGGATATGAAAACATTGAAAACTTAGTTTACAGAGTAATAATTAATGTATTGCTTTGCAATGTTTGGTGCAGTATATCCTCTTATTTAGATTAAGTCTTATTGTACTTAAATCTACTTTCCAATATTATGAACTTTACTGTCATCATTAATTAGCATTATTCCATGCACAATCACTATTACTTAGCCTTCAGTATTCAGATTTCTAGTAATGAATTGGCTTTCTGGGAAATCTGAAAAACCAATATGCTACACATCATGTGTATAGTCTATTAATGATTTAAACAGGACAAATTTAGAGGTTTTGAAGCCACTGGAATTCTTAATAAGCATATTGCAGATCTTTAAAATCTGAAATTTGAAGCACTATAACTCAAGACTCTACAGAAGCCACAGTTTCCATCTATTAACATTTAGATAAGACAATATCTGTATTAATCACTTAATTCATTTTGGTTTTCCCACTGTCAGTTTGAAATTTTGCTTACTTCAAGAAAAAAATTCTCATTCACAAGTTTCAATTGCAATTTTGTATTCACCATGGGATAAAATTCACCAGGATAATTGATGATTTAAGAATGTATCTTCTTATTATTTTGCATATAATTTAATTCAGACAGGATGTTAAGTATCATCATCATCCCTAAGGCATTATACATCATTATTTAGGTGTGAAAAAATGGAGCATTTCAAACTGTGCAGCTTGCCAGCTTCTATTAGAACTCATGACATTTGAGTTTCAGTTCCTGTTTAGTGAATTCTTCAGAGCATAGTGTGTGGGTTCATTATTTTTAGACTTTCCATCTAGAAACCTGAAGTCTTTTCATTTACATTTCTGCCAAAATGGTAACTTTTAAACTGAGTACTATTGTTATCTACTGTTATTTACATTAATGGCAAGATATTTTGTCATCTCCCCATTAGAAAACTGTTATAATGGATTAATGATTTAGTCCGAACAGGATAGTCTAGAGGTATGGCTTCAAAAATTTTATCACTTTTTCAGTAACCCAGAGGAGGTGAGCGTAGTGCAGAGTTATGAAGTTTGTGGGGACCAAATTCACATGCTGGAGGGCAGGATGGCCATTCAGAGGGATGCAGACTGGAGGAGTGGGCCAGCAGGACCCATCTGAAAGCCAAATTAAAGAAATGGCAAATGCGAGAGCTGGGAAGGAAGAGTTCCTGAGTCGATACAGGCTGGGACTTGGTTGGCTGGGGTAGAGCAGCTCTGCTGGGAAGGATTTGCAGGTGCTTCTAGATAGCAGGGTGGGTATGAGCCAGCAGTGTGTCCGGGCTGCAGTGAAGTGCAAGAGCATTTCAGGCTGTACCAAGAGCAGCACAGCCAGAAAGTCCAGAGCAGTGGTTAGCACCTCTCCTCCTGAGACTGGAGTCAGGGGTCCAGTTTTGGATGTCCTGCTCAATATGAGACACTGGCAAACTGCAGTGAACTCTAGCTTTGGGGCACTTTCCCTGTGCAGAGAGGCTGAGGAAGCTGGAAACTTTGGAAGGCTAACAGCAGCCCCCAAGTACTTATGAGGAGGTCATGAACAGATGAGAGAGAGACAACTCACAAACATGGAGGGAGGGTAAGAGATAATGGCCAGAATTTGGACAAGACAGAATTCATGTTGCTGTAAGTAGAATCCTCTTGATCCCTAGGACAGTCAAGCAGAGGGGCAGGCTGTACAGAGAAGTCATGCAGTCTTTGTCCTTGAAGAGTTTTCCAGACCAGACTTGGTCTTAGACATAAAGATCTAAATAACTTATCTGACCTCAAAGCTGAATCTGCTTTGAGCAGGAGCCTGAACCAGAGATGTCCTGAGGTTTGTTTCAATTTGAATTATTGCATGAACATCATGATAAAGAATAAAGCATGCTGATACACATGTATGACCTTCAAATTGCTGAAAACCCACCTCACTTGATCAAAGGAATAGAAGTAATTGTCTCGATGGCAATTGTTTGTATATATCCATGACGTATCTTGCAGTATCATTGCATTTGGGAATATTAATGTATACACAAGAAGTGTGATTAGTGTACATTTAAAGCCCCTGTATAATGAAGAAAAAGATAATTTCCCTTTCCATTACTTTTTGCTCATTTCTCTCTATCCTTAGAATTATTGAGTTAATTTGAGTTGCTATAACAAACAGAAAATTAGACTCTTTCTAGAAGCTGGTCAATAAAGACAGAACAAGTAGAACAGAAGAATAAAGATTGCTGAGATAATGCCCTGTTTTATTTTATTTGGTTGCCTACAAAATAATAACTAAAATTATTATTTGTACTAAAACTTTCTACAGTATAGGGGGTCAACATAGTCAACATTAACAGGAAAAAAAAAAGATATTTGTTAATTTTATTTTAAAAATTAAACCACCCCCTGTTTTTCTTCCTCTTATGGAAGCAAAGATTAAGTCCAGAGACTCTGCTTTAGCTTCTGGCTCTACAATGGACTGAGCTTTGATCTGGCAAGCACAGGTACCCCAGTAACTGGATTGCTTATTCAGTGAAATAAGTATTTTCAATTTGACATGTAGAGCACTAATTGGAGGAAGAAGCAATTTATGAGTTCTGTTCTAAAAACATTTTAAAAACTTTATTTCATTCGAACAAAATATTTGGAATGCAGAATATCTAGATTTGGTTAAATTATGAATTTATCATGCTTAATATTTTTTATCATGAAGAATACAAACCATTAGTGATTACATATTTATGTTTTCATTTTCTTTAGTCATAAAAGAAATTTTCCTATTTTTCAGAACACAACACATTCTCTATTCATGTGTTTTCTTTTCTTGCACTAATGAGTGCAAGAAAAAGCTAGTTAAACAAAATACAAAAAAAAAAAAAATCCTCTAGGGAAATACTGTTTTCACACAAGGTTAATACTCATATTTTAGACACAAGGGTAATTATTGTATATTAACACCTTGAGAGAACACACAATTGAAAGTTATTAAAAAGACCTCTACAGTTTTCAGAAAATTGATACATTTCATTATTATTTTCAAAATAAGTATCATTATTAACAGATAAACTTATTAATATCTGACTTTGTTTTTTTCTGGCTAAATTTTCTGACAAACTTGGTTCATCAAAGTATTACAAGGCTTAAAATAACATTTTATCCTGCTAAAAAGAAAAAAGAAAAAGTGCAACAGGAGCAAGGTTTGAATTGGTACAAGTTTTTATTAATCCATGCTGAAAATTTTGTTTATAATTTGAAATTCTCCCATCTGCTCTATTCACATTTTTACGTACACTAAATAATCACACAATAACTAGGACATTTTTTATACTTCCTGCTTTAAAGGTTTTAACAAACCATTTGTAAGCTGTCTAGAAAGGTATTTAATCACTTGTGTAAATAAATGTACTTTCTGGACAGAAAAGCAGAATACTAAATAGAGGACAGGAAATTTCTCAGAATATAAGAGTATTGAAGTAAATACAAAATATACAAAGAAATTCTACTTGTCTTTCATAGATTTTTTTTTTTTTT
>VWZN01004563.1:57614-69891 GCA_013396955.1 Regulus satrapa
TCCTCTCTGCATTGTTGTGTTGGTGGGAAAGAAAGAAGGATTTTAGAGGGAAGAGAAGTCTTTTAAAGGTTGCATTCTGATTTCCATAAACCAGTTTAATTTGTCAATAAAAGTTTTCTTTGTTCTTCTTTTGAAGTTTTAAGCCTGTTTTGCTCTTTCTCCTAGTCCTATCTCACAGCAAGAAATAAGTAAGTGATTCTAGCAGGTGCATAGACATTTTAAATACCACTAAAACCACTACAAAACACTCTGCTTGTATATTGTGTCTACCAGTACACAGTATACATGCACATTAGTCAAATTTTGCATACATATCCATAACTAGAAAGTCTACACACATCTTTCTTTGGACCTGTGTGCAAAAAATAACTAATCCATACCTACCAAATGTGAATCTAAAATAATTTTCTTTTTAATGACATAACATCTCACAATTACATGAAATCAAAATATTGCCCTCTAGATATGATGACTTATTCTGAAAGAAACCTAAAGCTCTTGTTGGGGAAAGAGGCCAAAAGCACTAACCCCTGTTAGTAGAAGCAATAATTTAGGAGTTTTACACATGGATCTTGACGCTGTCAACCTCAAACTAGGTATTAATGCTGATGAATTCACTAAACTGTGGAAGAAGGAGCAATCAGATCCATTACAAGACATGCATGCCAAGTTATTCTTTTAACTGTGTGCATGTTCCAATGTGTTTTGTAGTTGTGTTAATATTCCTGGTTTGAATCTCTCTGTATTTGTGTGCATACTTATGGGACATTAAACATAGTAGAACAGCAAAACTCCCATGACTTTGATGAGTCACACAATATTACAGAAGCATGACAATCCTTTCTACATCATGTAAATGCAGTGTTTTGAGTACTCAGTATTTGTGCCATTTACTGCAGTAACACAAAATTCATTGTAATAGTTTTGGGGATTTTTTTAATGACTGATCAGTTTTGTTTGTGAGGGTAGGCAGGTTGCGTGTTTTCTGGAGGGGTGTGTGAAGCAATACACACAGGTAACCAGGGTGACCACCAAAACACAGCTGAAATTCAAAAAGTACATTAATTTCAGTACTGCTAATGTCCAGCTTCAGAGAAACATGGGGCCCAGGCTCCTTGGGCTCAGTTTATCCTATCACCCAGCAGGGTGAAGGAGGGCCTGTTGCCTACCTCAGTATAACAAAAAAAAACTTTTTGCAAGCAGGGTTTACCACAGGGCTGTGCTTTTATGACTTCCCTTTCCCTCCCAGCAGGAGGCTCAAGCATGCCTCTGAGACTGTGTTATCTCTACACAGGAATTCTAATTCTCAAAACAGGCAGAGGATGAATGACTTAGGCAAGACTCAGGAATGATTTAGGAAGGAAGGACTTACACACATTCCTTGCATTCCAGCTTCAAGGTAGGAATTTCTCTTGGTGTGAAATTATTACCTTCCTCACCAAAGCTTCTTGTTCTAACCCTTTCTTTCTAACAGGGTACAGGTTATTGTCTTGGGGTTTTTCTCTAAGAATAATACTGGAAGTTACATTCTTACAGCTGCTTCTAATTGTTGCATTTGCAGGAGTCATTCAGAAACCAAAGCAAGGACTTTAAATTCTTAGACACCCAAAGTACATTCAAATTGATGGACATACGGTTTAGAGCTTACACACCTGTTACATAAGTGACCATGTAACTATACAGAAAAGTAGAAGCCTGACAGAACCAAAAGGCTGAGACCTGAAAATGCAAGATATTATGCAACAAGAAGCTTTTATTTTTTTTTTTTTCCTTGCAAAATTTATAGTTAAGATAGAACAGTCAAAAAAAGTAGACAAAACACAGCATGGAAGTTAATTCCATCCAGGGTTAAATATTACGACAGTGTGCACTAAATTGACACCATAAGAATACCCACACCATATGGGTTATATCTCAAAGCTCTCACAGTCCAAAGTTAACTGTACATCATCTCTGCTGTGCTTTTCTCCTCTCACTTCATTGTACCCATATCTCCTTTGTACTGGAGGGCACAGACTGCTGGGACACAGCACTGTAGATGTGTCTCAGCAGAGCTGAGCAGAAGCAGGGATCACCTCCCTCAACCCACTGGCAATATCCTGCCTAACACGGCTAAGAAGGCTTTTGGCTGCCTTTGCCACGAGGGCATGTTGCTGGTTCACATCCAGCTTGTCTGCCAGGACTCCCTTATACTTCTCAGCAGAGTTACTTTCCAGCTGGTCAGCATTCAGCCTATTCTCATACCTGGGACTAGTCTTCCCCAGTTGCAGGACTTGGTATTAAACATCACTGGGCTTCATGAGGCTCCTCTTGGCTTATTTCTCCAGCTTGTTTGCATGTAGCCTCTGAAGGGCTACACAGCTACCTGGCATATCAGGTTTATCTCATGTATATTAAGTTTTTGAACAAAGATGTGAATTCATTGAAGAATGTACCTCACTGAGTAAAGTACATGAAAATTAGCTGGAGTTTCTTAGTCCTTAAGTTATCAGTTACATATGGCAAACTTCAACACTAAGTTAGTGTTTTGACCCACCCCAAAACCACAAAAATCCAACACGTTCCTGATTAATATAGGATCTAACCATGTCTTGAGTTACCATGAGCTATTGAAAATTGTCATAACTGATGATGATATAATATTAACTTAAGAATTTTATTATGCTGTCCATAAATTGTAAAATTCCCAGAATTAAAATTTTCCTGTCTATATATTTTCTAATTTCCGGAAGAATCTAAAAATGTAGAATATCAGGAGCTTCTAAGGATCACCAGATAAGAGATCCTTCTAAGTGATTTACAGCTCTAAATTCTGACAAATACTAAACTGCTTGTCGATGTAGATACATATACAACACTATATTTGCAGTTGCCCAAGACCTAACTCAGTTTGATTAATCTATGATTATGTGATTTAAAGCAACCAATGAAATCTCTATCTTCCTTCTCCAAATAAGTACTCTAATTATCAACATATGGACCACAGAGATTGACACAGAGAGAATAAAACTGAACTCTCCAAAAGGAATTCACAATCTAACCATCTGACTACTGAAAAAAAAAAAAAAAATGCATCTTCCTCTCTGTCCATATTAAGTCAACGTGGTGAACCTTGTAGTAGATGAACAAGTCTGTGACACCACCCCCCCCACCCCCCCCGGCAGTTACTTCCTATTGACAAACTCAAGGCATTTTCACTCAGAATGCTGCCTTCTGAGAGTTTCCTTCCTTAGCAGACAACTGCATGGAGAGAGGCATAAATAGCTCAGACATGAGAAAAGGTGTGCTCCACAGACAACAGACTCTCAAACAAGCTGGTGGATAGTATGATAGGCTTTTGTAGATCTATTGCTGGATGTTCAGCCATATTGACACACAAATATCTCTGAAAATTATAGCTCGATAAAGCCAAATCAAGACAAGGATGTTTATAAGGTGTCTTCAATGTTGAACTGATAAGAGGAAAAATAAAAACACTGAACACTAAACATATTTCATCAGATGGATTTCATCACTGAAATTGCTTTGGAAACTAAAGGCTAGCATGTCAATAGAGTGTCAAAGATTTCCTTCAGAAATACAAGATTTTGGAGAAGAGTAGAAAAATAAGAAGATAAAAAGTTTCATCAGAAATATAAAACACATGAAATACAACAATGGCTAAATAAAATGGAAAAGATAAAACACTGAATTCACTACAAACACAAGAATGAAACAGAGAAGAGTGCTAAAAAGGTGACTTATATGGGGAGTTTTAGAATCAAGGTTTGAGAATGGCTAGTCCTGGGGAAGTGGGAACATGCAATGTAATCTTTAGAACAGCAAACTGCACTACTATAGGTATTAGGTTATTTATGTTCTCTTCTGTATCTTCTGCCCAATAATTTCCTTCCATAAAATATAGTGGGAATGAGTTTGTAGGCAATTTTGCATGGCATTGCTATTGATATATATATACACAAGCATATACATATGCACAGAGATTACAAAGTGCTTATGTTTTAAAAACAGACTCTAATGTCAAGGTTAGTAACTGGTGCATCTGGAACTAATTCATGGTCTGTAAATGATAGCATGAACAAAATAGCCCCATTTCATTATCCTATTCCAACACAACTGCAATCATCACATAGTCCCTCAAGATGTATAAGTAACACATATTTGAAATTAAATTCTCTCTTTTAAATATTTTACGGTTATATTTGTATCGTGTCTACTAACCCTTGTCACAACCATAAGAGAGAAAAAAAAAAGCTACATTAAGCCCCATGCTTTCCTCATAGCTTCCACTTTCAAAGGAGAAAAGAAAAAGTCTTACTAAATTCCCATCACAAAATGACTCTGGTTACACTTCTATGAAATGTGCTTAATGCTTGCTCTTACTATTCATCAAACATTCTTTACTAAGGAAGGACTTATTCTTTGCCAGAAAATTTCTTTATTAAAACCAGCAATGGTGTTATCATGCTTATAGCAGAATAGAAGAGATGCAATCCTTCTTTGTCATGCCAAATGAAGACAAATAATCAATCATACTGCAATTAGCAGAGAAATACCATCATCATTATCTAGCTTTCTGGTCTTGTATTTCATAAATTAGATAGAAACCACACAGTAGAAGAAGTTTAATAGTTCAACAGCTCTACCAGCTAAGTCTTGGATGTTTACCCTGGTATCCCAAACTATGAATTTTTAAAAAGTTGAGAGATCCAGTACCTCAAGAGGGAGGAGTTCTTATAATCAGGAAGACTGCTGGCTCAACAAAGGTAACACATTATAGCCTTTTAAATTAGTTTTATTATTTCTTTACTTTTCATATCCTGATGAGTCATTCACATGACCACAGATAACCAAACCTTGTTTCACACACAGCAGTGAAGTTACTCTGCCTTGATAAGTATTAATTAATTAATTAATTAATTAATTAATTAATTCATTCATTCATTCATTCATTCATTAGAAACATTTTAAACTAGGGGGAAAGTATGAGAATTTTTTTAATTATTTCCTTTCTTAAAGCACATTCTTAATCCTGTAGTTTTGTTCAGTTACTGAATTGCAAAACTATGTGCAAGCTGAGATTGCACATACCTTAAAGGTATTAAGTCTCACATTATACATAGCATATGTGCCATGTAACATTTGTGGAATCTCTCAGTAGGTGTTTTGACGTTTTCTTTTCACTACATGCAACTAATAGCACACAAGCCAACTAGTACATAAGAAAAGCCTAAATTATGTTTTCAGGCTGTTACTTGCATTTTAAAACACAGTTGGCGATAGGTCAATGGTGAATTTAGTTAACATAATTCTGTATCATTCCATGCATTCTCTAGGAGAAGGGATTTTTGTGCAGGCTACAGCACACTGAGGAATGCGGTTTTCTATCCACCTGTCAAGAATTTATGATCACAGTACTTACTACTATCTGTGTTTTTACATGCTAAGCATGATCATCCTTCTTAAAAATGAAAAGAATTTCTGAGGAGTTTCCTGGTTTCAGCACACTTCTATGCTGTGGAAAAGTGAGTCACAGTATCGTAATCTGCTCAATTCCTATCAGGAATCAAAAAACACCCTACAATTTCTATCAGGATTTAAAGCCCTACTTTGTGAATGATCATTGATCATTCTCAAAGAACACCTCTCAAGCAAACCAGAAACACAGTTTTGTGTATAGTATATATCATAACTACTGCTGAAGGATAAACACTGGCAAATTCATTAATCAAAATTTTCATGTCTTCTTCTGGCATGTCTGAGTAGAACAGAATAACCCGGTGCAACAAATAGGGCTTTGCTTCCAGAACCTATGTATTTTGGTGAAATCCATTGCATATGAATCCTCTTAGAGGCACTGTTGCTCAATTTTTTTTTGAGATACTTCTTTCCTGCCTTATAAAATTGCTTCAGTATATTCAAACACATTGACCTACAGGTACCTTGGAAATTCTTCTAAGTGACAGTGTCAATACATAGGAACTCTCTGGAAAGAAATTTAATCCCAGCTGTGATTTTTAGAGGTTTGGGTTTTTTTTCCTTTCTTTTGTTCCTTTTGCTGTGTAGGAAGCAATTACACCCTTGCACCATTGAATACAGACAGTAGACCAGTAACAAAGTTTTATCCAAGGACATATGTGTATTATATTTCAGAAGGGCAAGCAATCTTTAGAAAGTAAGTATTCAGTAATCTCTAAAGAAAATGGTTTTATAAGCAACATCCCAGGCTGGCTATGTCAAAAACAAAGCCTCCCAAACCAGTAGCTATTCCTAAAATTTTTTTTCTATGATCTTCTTTGGTAGGCAAGACTCATCTAGTGAAACTTGGACATTTATAAGCTGCATTTTTGGAAACATGTTAACAAAAATCTAACTCTATTTCCAATCCAAAGTTTTATTGCCTGTGACAATGGATAGTTTGAATTCAAAACTGTATTTTTGTTATTTGGGCTCTGGAGAAGAACAGATTCTGGGGGAAAAATAGTGCTTAGTCAGCACTTCCTATTTCCACAGCTTCTAAGCTCCATTCTAAAGCACCATGGCAAGGGGAATAAAGATTAATAGATCTGTCATAGAAAAATACTTCCTCTCCTGCTAAAGGTACAATTCTTCAAATCTCACTTTGTGGCACACACAAAATATTAGCACACTAATGTTAAGTACCCTCTAGTTGAGAAGGATAGGGGAAAGTATTCTGGAAAAATTAATGATTTTGCGATATAGAAAGTATCCAAATTTGTTTGCACTCTAAGAAATCTAGTGTTTAAAATGTCTTGATTTTTTAAAATTGCAGCATAGGCTTCCAACTTGAAAGGAATCTAAGAGGAGAAAGAGAGATAAATTACCCTTGGTACATTCTCATCCACCATTTTCCTATATGTATGAAAACAGCGGCATACCAGATATCTTAATCACTTATATCCTTGCATACAATTCTAAAGTGCACTGGAAATTCCTGTTTGCACTGGTATTTTAAGAAATATCATCTTCATTACCTTGAAAGTGTTTTTGTGTGTGTAGATCTCAGTACAGGAAAGTATATCATGGAAACATGAGTCGTTAGACATTAGCTACTTTGCACACAAAAGTCTAAGCAGCCAATAGCTATAAACTCACAGAGATATAGCTCTTCAACTAGTGAAAAATTCATCTATGTTTTGCTGGGAGGAAATCCTGCTACTGATGGAGAGTAACCCTTGCAATGGGATAGAACCTGTGACTCTTTAACAGACGCATTTCCTTGTGGCACAGGGACACAGGCTCTTAAAGGAGCCCAAGATTGAAGTCTCAGTAATATCCTTTGAATTTCTTGTCAGCTAATTCTGTAGCAAACAGACTTGTTGTCTACTAATTGTTCAAGAATTCATTCTTATTCATCTATGTTATGCATTGCACAGGAGGCTGAGACATTTAACATAGGACTATGAATACGGTGACAAATTCTGTAAAGGTTTACATAACACAGTAATTTCCTAATGTAAGTAAAATTTGCTTGAAATCTTTCCAAGTACATATCTTCCTTTTCCTCTTTGCCTTTATTATTCCATCAGTATAATGATTGTTTTCAGAACATGGACTGAAATTGCAATGATTTAAATATAAAGAATTTTTTCCTTTTTTTCTTTCTGATAAAGGTGGTATTTTTTTGTTTGTTTTTTTTTTGGTTGGTTGGTTGGTTGGTTGGTTGGGGTTTGTTTGTTTGTTTGTTTTGTTTTGGTTTGGTNGTTTGTTTTTGTTTGTTTGTTTGGTTGGTTGGTTGGTTGGTTGGTTGGTTGGTTTTGTTTTTGGTTTGGTTTGGGTTTTTTTATAGATAAAAAGATAAATTTAAGCAACATAGTGATCCCAGGACAGGTGGGTGCAAGTGATACTTAGGTATATGCAACACCAGTAAAACACAAAAAATTGTGAAGTTCACATAAACAAAAACCATGCACCAAACTATTGTAGTTGAAATATTATCAATATGTAGTATGGATTTATCATTATTAAATTATTAAATAAATTTTAAAATTATAAAAAGAGTCTGTGTACTGCATCAAAATAAGACTCAAAGCATGGTACTCAGTAGGAATGTCTCAGTGTAAGCAAGGAAATTTGCAGGTTGTCAGGTTTTATTGGCTCTGTTCTCATGCTATAGTAAAGCAGAAAGACGACCTTAGACTGAACTTGATCCTGAAGGCATCATGACTGCATTTGTACAGTGCTGAATCGGACCTAATCATCCTGGCAATACGAGAGCATGTTGATGTCATCTCTAGCATAGTTCTTTACAAAACAGTTTATCTACTCACCATTAATAAAGAATTGACTGTTTTAGGAATAACTAAAAAAGCTGTAGTTTGACACTTCATAACTTAAACTGAAGTGTTAGATTCTTTTGGTAAACTAAATTCTTACATATCATATTATTGAAAAATATGGAAAAAATAAGTTAGAGTAAGAAATTACAGCAGCTCTTAGTTTACTACAGATATCTTTACAAAGATGAGTGCTGTTGATTTTCTTTTCTGAGGGAAAAACTGTTGAAAAATAAAATAAAATAGATGTTATCTTTTTAGGCAAGTTTTAATTAAGGAACTTGAATATGTCTGTCTGCATTATTTTGTGCTTCTGCATCCTTTTATGCTTCTGCATGGCTACACGGGGGAAAAGAAAAAGGATTTTATTTGTGTGCTATTCTAATACTCCTCACACAAGCAATTTGTTTTAAGAGACATACTATTTGTAGCTTGACTAACACATTACAGTTGTGTGAAGAAAATTGCAACACACAAACCTCCTTAACCTCTATTAGTCTTCGGCTGTATGGAATGCATTTTAACCTGTCAGATCTTGTGTTCCACTGCTCTAAGATCAAGCCATATGTAATATTCATCAGTTTAAATAATGTCAGAGACAAACTCTATTCACAGCAACTTCCTCAAAGAGTGAAACAAGTAGCTGGTGTTGAGTATTATAATACCATTTGTTACCTACCTCAGCAAGAGTGAGAGTTCATTACTGGACAAATTAGCTTCTGAGTTACTGATGTTGATCCACAAATAATTGAAAACAGTAGAAATGTTCCTAAGAATTTTTCTGCTGTGCTTTTACATATATAACTGAATGGATAAAAATTATGTATTTCAGAAGATTTTTTTCTTCCTCATATATTTGTTTCTATCACATTTACTGCAAGCTATATAATATCTGGTTGGTCTTGTAAATGACAATGAGGTGACTTAACTTTTTTAGCACCTCAAAAGTGCCTAGTGACAACCCACATGTTTTATGAAGGTAGTGATTCTGCTAACACCTTTGTTTTGAAAAAAAAAAAACAGCTTAAAGACATTGCAGGTAAGTGCTGTAATATTTTTTTTTCAGGCAGTTAAATTAAAAATAGTAACACACCAGAATAAGGTGCATAGTCTTCCTTAAATAAACAAACAAACAAACAAACAAAAAACAATAAAACCAAACCCTAATAAAACAAATAGTCTTACACAAACAAACAATGCTACCTAGTCTTGAAGTAAAAAATGGACACTAATGGTAGCTTGCCTTTGTAGATGGCATGAACTGATACAACAGTGAAAAGCAGGAACTTCTGCACTGGCACAACAGCCGTGTTTCCTTTGATCAGGTAATAATTTCTGTCTCCTGATAAATTCATAAATACTCTGCTGATCTAGAAGGTTTATACCAAGCTCAATGCACATTCATCATTAACTACTCTCCCAGTTAAAAACTGATGTTATATCCCTCAGTTAGCTAGAGTTAGGGTGAGGATGTAGGAATGGACTCCATAAGACATGGTGAGTAGTACAAGCTTGGAAGGCAAAAAGCAAAAAAATTCTAAAAATTACAACATTTTTAAAATCATTGTAAGGATAATATCTTGTGTGAATACCTGCACAAAGCTTCATGTCAAAGTCAAATACACTCATAATTAATGCTAGAAAAGCTGCTAAAAACTACATTTTAAACCAGTCCTAATTTTTTGTCACTGCTCTCTGCCTAGTAAATGCTTTTTAACCTCTATTACACTTCTACTGCAAAACAGCTAAGAAATTGAATTTTCACAATTAACTAAATTAAAACTTATTAGCTATCTGATTACATTGATCCTACTTTTCTTACTTCATTCTTATTAAATAATTACTATCTTCTTCTGGAATTTTACACTGTAATGGCTGTCATTTCCTTGAACCTCCCACAGTTTTATACCATGCATGAGATTGGAAGGAAGAAGGAAAGGCTAGTATTTCTCTCGTTCCCACTACATATTTTCTCAACATTTTCAGAGGCACAATACTCTCTCAGTTCTGTAAACAGGATACAGACTCTATGTACCATATAGGTTATATATCTCACCTCATTCTTCTTATAAACTGCAGGAGTACACTGAGGATTGAAGGCTATCCACAACTGGAAATATTTGCATAAAATACAAAATAAGTTCTCATCACTGTGAAAGACTGATTTTACAATTCGTAATATACAATTATTACAAATAATTGTTAATATCTTCCAGTTATGTTTTTAATACCATATGCTCTAGAATTTTTACATATTACTTCAGTCACAGGAATGATGAAGGAAGGTACTTAAAAGGGTTATAACCACACTGTAGAAGTCAGGTGAAGATGAAATAGACTCCCAATTGTTATTCTGGTAAAATGTGACCCAAACCAAATTAAATCCACACACAGTTCTTCAGCTTTGAATCTAAGAACTTAAGAAATAAGGTATGAACATTCCTTGGCATTAAGACTATTAGCATGTGTAACTCTCGAGGTAGACTTCTATTTTATTCTTCTACTGAAATCTATTGAAAAGGCTGCATGCTGAGTATTTTTATCAAGACAACAAACGATATTAGTTGGCCGTATTCAGACTGGTTTTGCAGCTCCATTGGCATTAAATAATTACCTTACTTTTCTGAAAATTCAACGTTTTAATAAACACCTTAATGTCTTCCCTGACAACGCCCACCTCTCTTATATCACGGTCTGAAAGTAGTAGCAAAGGTTAGTGTTTCCCCCATCACATTATATTCATGTCAGATAAGGTGAGACAGACAAGGTAGTTTCATATAATTAGGTCTCAAGTGACTTTAAACACATGCAAAATTCTCAAAGAAAAACAAAATAACACAATGACAGATTTAAAAAAAAAAAAAAATCTTCACTATTTTAAAATGATACCAGGATTCTTACTTCAAAGCAGTTTCAAACTTGATCATTTCAACATAGTCATTACAAAGGAATAACCAGGTCTAAGCATCCACTTCTACTCTCTTGAGTAGACACCTTGTGGTAGACTGAGTTTCAAAGAGGCTTTTACATTCCAGAGGTAGGTGAGAGGGGAGCAGATGTGAAGCATATTGCCTGAGCAAATGCCACCTCTCACATTATGTACAACTTAGCTACTCACAAAATGTTAGTTCAGACTACACCTAGGTTTTTAAAATTGTCTTCCTGAACCAGAGAGTTAGAGGTGATTTGCACAGATGGAGACCAGGAAATAGAACACAGCTCAAGATATGACCTTAAACAAAGCTGGTTGAAGCTTTCGAAACCCAATGAAAAAATAACCAAAACAAGCAGAACTGGAATTTCAGAACAAATATCACAGAGAAATAATAGAACTCATCATTACATTAAAATATTGTGTGTGGGAAGAGACAAAAGATAGCCTACAAAGCAGAGGGTTCTGCTTTAATTTTTGTTTTCTTGTACTGGGGCAGTAAAACACGTACAAACAAATACACATTCCAGATGGCAAAGGCAAGCATACATGTTCCTAATAGATTCAAGATATTGCTTAGTACCAACTTCACTCTTGTGGAAGCAGAATTAGCCCTGCAATACTGCTAAGGCTAGCGAAAGCATAAGGTGCCTGCTGTGCAAGTATCACTGCACAGTCAGAATGGCCCAAGAGATGCACACCAGGTTCGGATCCCTGTCCACATTAAGTCATCTCTGTTGATAAATTGTGCTTGTGTAGAGATCAGAAGGACCATAACTAAAGCACAATTACATGGAAATTGAGCAATAATCGAGCATAACTAATTCATAAACAGAGAACATATACATCGCAGTTCTGTCAAGTTTTGCCATCTGTTGCATATGTTGCAAGTAGAAAAAATAAAATAAAAAAAATTAAAAACGAGCTAGTTTTTCTCTTACAATGATCAAACTCTTCTGAATTCTTTCATCTCCTTTCAGATTGTAATACATAGAAGCTCATTGATTTGAGGCTGTTTTGTAAGTTTCTGACAGCCAAGGAAAATGAA
>VWZN01004581.1:6581-22175 GCA_013396955.1 Regulus satrapa
AAAAGTCTGTACTCTATTTTCTTATCTTCTGGCAGAGCCTCTGGAGTTCTCATTGGATCATTCTCTTTTTCTGATTTTGGAGGGGCTTTGATTTTTGAAGCCTGTTACAATTAGACTCAAGTTAGTACCAGTCACACTAGTTTAAAATACAGCTACACAGCTACTATCAAGCAGTATTTATAAGAGGAATTTCAGCACTACTTAAAGCTGTTCAAGGCTAGTAAGATCTTTTAAGCCACTACTTTTTTGCTTAACAATGTATTAAATTTTAATTGAAAAAAACAAACCAAAATATATGACAAGTTCTATCTTGTATGGATACTATCTTCAGCATAAAATTTTTACTAG
This sequence comes from Regulus satrapa, assembly GCA_013396955.1. Classification (NCBI taxonomy): domain Eukaryota; kingdom Metazoa; phylum Chordata; class Aves; order Passeriformes; family Regulidae; genus Regulus; species Regulus satrapa. The sequence continues at coordinate 6,930 of VWZN01004581.1, forward strand.
CTTGTGCAATCCAAACTACAAGGTAGTCATCCTGACACGAGTAATGTACAAACTCTTACCCTGTTCTGATGCAATTGAGTATTTCTTGACCAAATTCTAAAGTTTAAATCCATATATAAAGAAAAATTATTACAACTATTCAAAATTTTACAGCATTTACCTCAACATTTCTCCTTGCTTCTTTTATCATTGATTCTAGTCCTCCAAACACACTGCTAGTTGAGTTAGAGGGCTCTCCATCAGACTCACTGTCATCTGAGTCATTTAATGTAACCACAACAGACTTGTGTTTTGGAAGCTGGTGTGAAAATGTTAAAAATTGAACAGTAAGATGACAAAGTTAGAGACACAGGTGTAACAGAGAACATACTTACAAAAAAAAGAAAGTTAACTTTTTCTGTTATCATACACCAATCTCACATTGCAAGAAAAAAAACCATTTGTACGTCTCCACAAGACAGTAATATTACACATAGTCTTGATATTGTAACATGAAAGGTACTCCAAGATTTTCAACCTACTCCCAAGTACCTGCAGCACATTTATTGGTCCATGGTCATAGCATACAAATCTCAAACATCTAACTTTTATACTGGATTAGTTACTTGAACTGCAATTAAAATTATCATCTGTCATTTGCAAGAATTTTTTTAAGTAACTGAGAGGTAAGTGCCAATCAAATCTGCATTTAGAATTGGTGTGGCAGACATACCAAAACTCCCTCATCTTCCTAATACACAGTTGTGATGTGTCTTGTCCCACAGTTGAATTTAGCTGCTCAAGCAGTTTAATTGGTAGAACAGCAAGAGAATGTAATGAATAGATGAAATCATGATTAATCACCTTTCTTTAAACACAACATTTAAAAGCTCACTGAAGTTCAGGTGACTGCCAATTCCAGCACAAAGAAACATGCAGAAACAAGCAGACAGTCTAGATTAACCTCAAATGCTCTGGAATACAGCTTGGAAAAAAAGCAGCTTATTTCACATTTCCAGGAGTGCTCTTCTGATCTCCCACTGTAGATCTGGACAACTATAGTTATACATTACCCTTTATCTCAGAAAATAACCCTGTCAAAGCTCTAAGTGTCTTTTAAAGCAAAAACCCCATCAAAAAACCACCATTTTTTAAAATGATAAATACTCAGATTCCCTCAATAAACTGCTTTTGATATTCTGGACAAGTCTCAAGATATGAGTTGTATTTACTACTTCTGAATGTAGTCGCACCATTTTTTTCACCACAATGGGATAGGAAGGTGAAATTCCAGTTTATGTTGGTGCCAGGCACTGGTCCTCTCCTCACAATAGCCTCTTCCAGCCACACTTCAGCACAGACATCCTATCTCTGACATACACACTACTCACCAAAAAAATTTAACTCCTAGAAGGAAAAGTCCCACACAAGTTAGCTTTCTAACCAATTTAGCCTGTTAAAGAAGTTCAGCAATGGGACTGATGCTCCAGACTCCAATTTAAAGGAAGGGAGACACCAACTGGCCAGGTACAGGAGAAAGAGTGAGACTGCCTGTTTTTGCAATGGTGTCTGTGCTAGTCTGGATAAGAAAATAACTGAACTATATTTACAATCTCTGAGTTCACTGCATGCTGGCATATTTTGAAGCTCTTTTCAGCTATAAGGTCTTGCTTCAGGGTCAAAAGTCTTTCTGGAAGAGCGTATGGATTGTCAAAGTGATTAATAATTCAAATGCTTAACTGAAGCTTCACTCTTCTGTGGTGTATCATTAGAAAACCTAAGTCTTAGTCTGCTCTTCATTAAACTGAGCTCAGTTTCAACTCATAGTCTTATTAGTAAGAAGCACCAGTATTTCCTTACTGTGATCACTGCTCGTGGAAGCCTTGGAACTCTAACAAACTTTGTATTTTGCACCCGTGGCTGAGACACGGTATTAATACTGACAGCAGACAGATTGCTTCTTGGCACGGGCTGCAAGTTGTCTGGAACAGGAGGGGAAGGTGGACCACTGTTACTTGATGTTTCCTAAAAATCAGAACAGAAATATGGTCTTAAAAATATACACCATATATAGCTATTTTAAAAAGCATCAGCATAGGTGAGACTGTTTCCAAACATGGTTTGGAACTTGAAAATTTGATTTAGGCAGACTACTGAAATGTATTAGATAAATGTTGCATTTCTGCAGTAATATCAAAAAGGCAGACCAGAGCAGACCAGTTATTCACAGGCCAACTCCAAAAGATCCTTTAAGTAAGGTCAAAACCAATATAGTCTTTCAAAACCACAAGCTTAGTTTCTCAGTCCAACAGAAACCCTAAAAACAACAACAAAAAAACCCAACCTCTTCCAATTCCTTTTCCTAGAAGGTTGAAACAAAAGTTACTTGTCTTGCTTTCTAAATGAAAGTTTGAAAATAATAAAAATTTTCTAGCAGATAACCCCCATTCCTCTGACTTACTCCATTTTCAGGACCTTGAAGTACAATTTATAATTGCTTCAGCAATAACACGAAAGGTGCAATTTACAATTCCAGAGTGGCTCTTACTGATTTTTTTAAGTCTCCAGAAAAACAGCATAAAATCCCTGTAAGCCTCACTTACAGCTGGCCAAATTTTGGTCAAGATTGCCACCTAGAGGCTAACATTCATAAAACAATGGAGTACCTCAGCACGGAAAGCACGCTTGTTGGCCAGAGACTTGAGTAATTCTTCTCTTAAGAGCATCTCCTCCTCCTCTTCCTCATCAGCAAATGGAGGTTTTGGTGGCTGTTCAGGCTCTTCAGGGGGAAGAGGGGGAAGAGGTGGAGGTGGCTCAAGAGAAACACAAGGAATACCTTCCATGTAAAGATGGCTCAAAGATGGTACAGGCTGAGAAAAAAAAAGTAAAACAAAGGTTTGAAATGTGAAAATTACTGCTCTTGTATGATTACTTAGCAGAGGCTGAGACCTAGATTATTCCTTGGTTTAAAAGTAACCCAAACTGTGTCCTTTTAAGTAACATTCAAACTACATTTATATCCCCTGTCAAAGGCTGTCACTGAACAGTTAATTATTTCTCACAGAGGTTAATGAAAGTAATAAAGTTAGATTTGGATAGTGGAAGCTGTGGAGACATACAAAATAAACCTAAATCAGAACCTGAACCAGTAGTCTAGCCAGAGAAATAAAGTTGACCAGCAGTCTTTAAACAGTTTTGTGAAACCGTCTAAATTAACAAAATTACAATTTCCCTTAGTCAAAAGTTCAGAAGCTGTCATGAGAGGAAATGGTACCTTTCTATCACTTTCCTGAGAGGAGTAATAATCAATCACTGAAAAAAGCTGGTAGTGAAAAAACTCCACACTAATTCAATTTCCATGTGGATTCTCAAGCAAGAAGATAGAAAACATAGCCAAAAGGTACAAAGTTTGAATGACTGATGAGCTTTATGTCTTGGTTTTTCCCCCACTAGGGAGCAAGATCAAGCTTATCTACTTACATATGTGGCCTAGAGATAAGAGGCAAAATTGCCTTGCGCTAGCATTTCCAATTAATTCTTTTTCCTTAAGTGCTTCAAACAATTCTTGCTTTCCGTATGAAAGAGTATAGCTCTAACAATGAAGAGAATTTCAACTCCACAGGGAAAACCTCCATTAATCAATAATTAATGCACCAACTGCATCAGCCAAGAGATAGCTGAAATAAAGTGTTTTAAATGAACAACCACAAGTCTAACAGTTCAGGGGAATCATTAAATACAGTATCAAAACCAGAACCTAAATTTAATCCTAGCTTTAGCACTAGAAATCAGATACAAAATGAGAATTATCAAGATTACTTACTGGAATTGGAGGAGGTAGTGGCAAGGAAATTGGTGGTACTGGAGGTGGAAAATATCCTACTGGACAGTCAAAGAAAGGAGGTTGTGCTGGGGAAGAAGCTGTAAATAAAACACTAAATGTAAGGTATTTGACAAGTATTTATTAAACAATAATTCATGCTTTGTAGCAGAAAGAGACAAATGTTTTTATGATGCACTAATTTCAAAGGTAACACCAGACACAGCACAGTGTCTTTTTTCTACACGTATGCGTGTTTTGTAAAAGAGTAGTAGCATTTTCTTTTTCTGTTTTATATACATAAGTACAGCCAACCAGTACTGCTAAGGGAATGCAGCCCCCAAATTTAATTTGCAAGAACTTACCTTCTAAAACAAGGTATCTCAGTAGCCTGATTACAGGTTACCAAAAATGCAACACAAAGTAGGACACAAGCAGATCCAAAGCACAGCTGATAAATTCCAAAGCATTAAACAAGAGATTCAGATGCTCTATCAAGAGAGATTTGTGTAGCTGATAGAAATAGTATGAGCTAATACTAACAGATTTGTGTAGCTCACACATATAAAATAGCAGGTGTAGTATTTTAACAAAGTAATGTATAAGGAAGGCTGACAAGAAAGAAGAAAAAAGAAAACTAAAGAAAAAAGGGTGGAAGACTAAAAGCAAGAAAAAAGTAGCCAATCAACTAGTACACTTAACGTAAGTTCTCAATTGTCCACATGTTGAGATGGAACACAGACACTTGACTACCTTAAATAAATCTCAGACTCAAAAGTCAATAAACCATATCAGCTGGAAGAGACTTCTGGAAGATGTATGACCCAGCACAAATGTCTAAAACAGGGCTACCCCCAAAGCCAGTTTGTCAAGTTCCGGGTATATCTGACGATGGACATGCCACAACATTTAAACCTGCTCTAGTGTTTGACCATCTTCTATCCAAGCAGAATTTGTTTTGTTACAATTTAAGTGTAGCTACTTGTCCTTCTGTTGCCCACTTCACTGAAGAGTTTAGTTCACCAAGTGCCCACTAAGTAGTTAAGACGAGCAAAATCCTTCCTCAGCCTTCTGAACACAAATGCAGCTGTCTCAGTCTCTTTCTGTAAGTACTCCAGTCTCCCAATAAACTTTATGAAAACCAGGCCTGAAACAGCTCCTCTTAGTCAAAAAGGTCTTTTGCTAGGCACATTCTAGAATGTCACTCTCTCTCCTCCTGTGAAACCAGCAATCAGTGATGAACAGCCCCCTCCAGCAACTGACCCCCAGCAGGCACACTGCCACAACCCTGGCTATGGTTCGCCCGTCACCCAAGGCCACACTCCTGACTCACTCAACATCCACCGGGACCCCCAGGCCCTTCCTCTGCAAAGCTGCTGTCTGTCCAGTCAACACCCTGCACAGCTGATTGGGAATATACAAGCATTAAACATACAGTCCTGCAATGAGAAAAATATCCCCTGAAGGCCTTTAAAGTACCCCTACAGCAGAGATGAAAAGAGTCAGCATTAACACAATTAGCTCACCTTAATGTGTTATTTCTGTAATTCAAGCAGCTCAAAACAAACACTTTTTTTCCAGAAAAGTGGCTTATTTCCTACATTTTACCTATTTTTACCAATCACCATATAAGAAAACTGTAATTACGTCTTACCTGGTGAGTTAGTTTCACTGTCTGTATCCATAGCAACTTCATCATAATTATCATACTGATATATGCCTCCTGCACTCTCTGTAGACTGCTTATCCAAAGACCATCTCAAGTCTGTATCTGATGACTAAACACACAAAAAAGTATTTTATTTAACTCGTCTTACATCATTATTTCAGACTGAACCACTAAGAAATCAATTTTGCACTAAAGTCCTTAGAATTATTTCTTCTAACTGATTTATAAACACAATTATAAATAAATTACAAATACTATTTACTTATCTTGTACAAGAAGAAGAAACTGAATACTATCTTTTAATTAAATGCACTGCAGGTAGCAACCAGACAAATCAACAGGCAGTTTTAAAACTATACCTCTGCCAAGATGATGGAGGGGAGGAGGAGGGGGGGGTGTTACAATACATGGAAACAATTTTTAAATACCTTTTAGGTTATTATATATCTGGTAAATGCCCAAGGTTACATATTTCTGAAAGACTGCAAGTGAATTAAATGCTTTTATTATTGCTGGTAATTTGCCATGGCAACTATCAAGAATGCTTGAACTACCCTTACTAGAAACAACTCTCTCCTTTTTTTTGTCCCAGAAAGAGCCCCATGCCACATTGAGACTAACAACTCATAAATCAGATGTTTTAAAGACCTCCTAACACTGTATGGATGCCAATCAATGTTCAGGACTGCAAATATGCAGAACACCTAACTATGACTTCTCAGCCTCCTTAACTTGTATCTTTCAGAGGCATACAGAAGACATTTGGGTTGCTTCTGGAACACCTACTATTTATAGTCAAACATTTTTAGTCTCCATTTTCCACTCGGTATTCATACAAATATGATTCTTCTACAACATGACCTCAAACAGGGAGCTCGGTTCCCTTGCATGCTGTTTTTTCTTACAGCATTAGTATCTCCAGGCACTTGAAACACCCAGCTGCAGTGGCTGTACTGCTTCCAGACTGAAAGAACTAATGCTATAGAAACAGTAATTTTTTTCTGTAGTGTACCAATGTTTTAGAGACAGACATTAGTTATTATCTATTCAAGTGCCTTTTGCTAATCTCAGTATGAGAGAACAAGAACAGCCTACAAGGTTAGTATGATGACCACTGCAGTAACTTTATTATTTTATCAATTTGACACTGGCGAGGTTAAACTAATTATCTTTTGTCTGGGTGTACCTTATGCCTCAACAAAATAGATTAAATACTACATTAGAAAAATACTGGAAAGCAACCAAGCCCTCCAGCATTTTGAAAGAAGCTGGCCACTGAAGTTGAAGTCACAGAAAAAGTTTCAAGATGTGGAGAAAAAAACCCTTGACAGCTAAAAGAAGAAAGCCAAACAAGTGCCAAACAAGTTTCACTGACTGGTTAGTGTTAAATTACAGGCTGTTCTTTGATCACAATGTTCAAATGTCTTTAGGAGAAAAATGCTTTACCATTGACTTGCAAATGTACAACTCATAAAACTGATTTTCCATATCCAAACGGAATGCTTGTATGGGATTAAAACACTGTAAATACTGAAGTATACTGAGCTTTCCTTTCATTGCTCTATTTTGATTATTCTAGGGGTGGGGAAAGCGGGGAGAAAAACAGAGGGATTCAGACAGAATGGTAACACAAAACCAGGTGGAGCAAGACAGAAATCATTCATGAATCCTAAATATAACACCAGAACACAAGTAAGAAATTTGTTACCCTGCTTCTTGATCTCCTCTTTCCTCCAACTAGCTTCATAAACCGATTGTACTGCTCTTCTTGATTTGAGAGGTCCCTAATTTTTCTTATTTCTTCTTCTCTCTTTCTTCTCTCCTCCTCTTCTTCTTGTTTCCTCTGGTCTTCCTCTTTCTGCCGCCTGTCTAGTTCCTTCTGCTGCTGCATCTTCTTTGATGTCTTTGTCTGTGGCTTCCTCAAAGTTTGCTTGCCTTTAAATAAAAATGTATGCGATTAACACCATCTTACTTGACTAGTTCCACCTAATCCTAGATTCTTCAAGAGCTCTGAATAAATGTGAGAGTTTAGAATGACTAAAAACTCATTGCTCAGATAACTTTGAGGCCACACCACTGACAGCCATTTCAGTAACATTAAACTTATTACCTGTAGTACTAGGTTTTTTTGTTGAATGTGCTTTTGTACTGGGTTTGATTTTCTGTGTTACACTTTTCGTTTTTGTTAATTTTTCCTTGCTTTCCTTCATCACCTGTTGTTCTTTTTGCTGCCATTTTTTACTAGCAGACTGAAGTGCAAGAAGCCTAAGTTGCAATTCAGACATCTCCTCCTCATCATCAAGCAGCTTCTTCAGAAGAAAACATAAGAAAGGACAAGAGAAAAAGTCAAGAAACAGTATTGAACAACTTTTTCTTTGCAAGGTCTTTTGAAATCTTTCCCCAATATTTTTACTAAAAGAAAGCTCAAAATCCTACTTTACTGGTGTCATCTACTAAAAATTGACAGTTCCTATTACTGGACTGTTTCTGGACTGCCACTTGGAAAAATCCATCAGACTATCATAATGCAATCATGCCCCATATAGGGAGGAATACATTCTTACCTTTTCAGGTGCAACATCTGAACTGCTAAGCTTTCGCGCTGATGTTTGCTCTTTGTCTTCTGTACCTTCCAAGAGAAAAAACACCGTATTTTTGAACAAGCTGTTGCTCCTGAGACAGAGCTACGTTAAAATGATACATCAATTTTAATCTATACAACCATATTTTGTCAGTATCACTGATAGTATAAAAAAACCCAGCAGTGGTACATGAAAGGTCACATGAACAAACATTCATAGAAATTTGGCATGTCTGATAAAAATCACCATGACCACGTAAGCCTAAGGCAAGACTTGTCACTTAGTAATTCTGTCTGAAGGTTCACATGTACTTCCTCAAGAAACAGAGAAACACAGATGTGCAGACAAGGGGAAAGAGACTTCTTGTCATGTGTTTTATATGACTATCTCATATCAGCTGCTGTCCTGAGCATCTCATATTTCACTGGCAGCTATTTTGAGTAACTGGTCATTCTTTTAAGAATTAAATATAAAGGCCCAAAGCTGCAGTAAGAACACTTGCTCCATTTCACACCAAAGGAAAACAGAGAAAAGTTACCCTATGGAAATGAACAGCACAGCACTGTTTTCCCACTAAACATTTAGATATTAAAATATTAATTTCTTAGACTTCCCAAAATATAGCCAAATCTCATTTTGTATATATACATACACACATTAATATACTATATTTTACACATGGTAATACATAATGCCATACATACAGCAGCATTACAGACTTTATTATAGCAAATAAATACTAATATAATTGGCTGAAAAAAATAATTACACGTTTTTTATATAACCATATATTTATGTTTATATATGCCTCAGACAAAGGAAGGAAACATTTAGAAAAGCTTGGTGTTCTTTTGCTATATTAGTCTTTCTTCAAAGAAAGATTCCTTCCCACAATTCAAAACGGTGGAAAATAAATTCAGATTCTGTACAGCTTTAACTCTTCCTAGCATTTCATAAAATTTACATTCAGAAAGGCACTGTTTAAAGAACATCAAGACCTTACATGTAAACACAAATGAAATTTAAAAAATGCTGAAGGTCTTCCTCCGTGCACACACATGCATCTTTTAAAAATGCACATACAAAAAAAGAGCAGTATCTAATACCCATATGAAAGATGCTATGTTCTCTTCCCACAGACTACTAGCTTTTCTTATATCACCAAAATTTGTTTTCTTCATATCTGTCAGTAAAATCTGTATGACCTCTTAAAGAATACCAAAAAAATTCTATTATTAATGGAAGAGAAGGGGGAGAAATAACCTACAATGAGGGGTTTTGACTACTAACTACCAGTTTTCACTTTTGTTTTCTTTGTAAGATCCGTCTCATTCTAAAATCATGCATAAATCATTCTGACTTTCAGTGCTCTAGTCCCGCCTTTCTTCATATTCCTGCCAATTACTCACCTGCATTGTTATACAATCCATTACCTTCTTTGTCTCTTCCCACTCACATTGATAGTTTACACACACTGGCAAATTAGTGCACATCAGATGACAAGCGATAGCCTCAAGCGCCATCCTCAACCACAGCAATCACTTACTAGAATGACATGAAGCCTTAGAGTAGGAAGCTTAAGTCAGCTGCCGTATTTTGCTGCAGACTTAGAAGTAAAGCTCAAGTGCTTTTACCACAGGCCAGGGGGACATGACCACTTTTTTTAGGTAACTGGCTAATGCATCTCAGCAATTACCCTCTTTAGCCAGCAGTCCAGAATTATCTTTGACATTTATTCTACCTTTTGACTGCATCTCGTCTACAAATCCTTTCCATTTTGGGCCCATGATTTCTTGATTATTTGTGAATATCAATGAAGACCAAAATAATTCCTGTGAAAATATCTTATGATGTTAATAACATCAAGGTTGTGGGACCTTAACTTCTGGGTATGGGACATTATGGGACACTAACTTTTAAGAGTTAGACTTGATAATCTTTGTGGGTACCTTCCAACTCAGAATATTCCATGATCCTGATCTTACACTTAAGAAAACACACAAAGATAAAATGCAGGAAAAAGGGGGTCTTCAAATGTTGTCTTTTCAGCTAAAAAAATCCCCACATCTCACTTCTGCAGAAAAGGCAAAAGCAAAACTTCCAGTGAGAAGTCAATTATTTCTGCTGTGAGCAGCAATTAAAACCTTCAAGTCTTGTCCTCATGCTTTCTGCCAAACAATCAGTCTAAAAAAAACCCCACATTATTTAAAATACAAATCCAAAGCAAAACCACGCTTCCAAACATGTTTATGTAATTCAAGGAATTACAAAACACAAGAGTTAAGTACATTAAATCTTTAACTTGCAACTTCTAAGGTTTTAATTAAAGCTTTCCCCCAACACCTAATAAATACAATAGGTAATAGCAAGCAAATAGAACTTGGCAAGCTAAAACAACTTTGCAACTCTTTCTTTACCTTGGCCAGATTCAGATTCAGATTTTTGCGAGGACTGCTTCACTCCTTCTTTGCCCTTTTTCAATCTGCTCCTCTCAGCTGGAGTAGGCAGTTTTTGTCTGAGAGGTTTCAGTTCAAATGCCTGAAAGCCCATAACTGGATTCTTCTCCTCAGGAGGTACTTCTTTTACAGCCTCTGGTTTAATACTGTCATTTTCTACAGTTTTTTGGTCCTCAGTGTCCACTGGTTTTCCATCATCTTGTTTCTCATTTTCTTCCCTGTTGCTCAAAGCCAGCCTTTCATCTTTATTAATGTGTTCAAGTTCTAATTGTATCTGCTTATATTTCAAAAGCAGATCCTCAAAACTTTCTTCCACAGAGCTTTCATTTTTAGAAGAGTAGTTCTGCTTTCTAGATGGGGACCTTCCAAAAGTTTTAGCTGAATTACTGGTCAAGAAATTTAAGACAAGAACTGGTATCGTTTTAAAAATGTGGCAATATTATCACTGAAGACCAAATTAAGACAAATATAACTTAGGACCATTCTTATATATTTTACCTTAAGGCTAGTTTGAAACATATCCTTAATAAATATAAGCAGCACGCAAAAGTTATAGCAATTACTACATATTGACAGACATTTCTTCAAACCAAGAATTTCAAATATGATACTTATGACAAGAAGGTCATGAATTGCTGAGAAGTCCCATCTCTTACTCACACCATCCACCTGCAAACAACAGCTATAATGCTGAGATGGTTCTCTACCATGGAAAAGTCAGACTCCCAGAGCTCATAACCCCAGGATTGATTCCCCATCTGACACTCAGAAAGGTTAAATTATTTCTCACTCATTTTTGCCTATCATAATATGCCACCTCTAGCCAGGACGAAGTCTGACCACTGCACAATTACACACTGCAGTAAATGCAGTTCAGCAAATGAGGAAAGGCACAGAAGAATCAATGAACACCTGAAGGGAATTTAAAAAAAAAGTAACAAAGACTTTCAATCAAAACATTCAGAAATGCTGAAGATAAGTGGGAATTGCTAATTACTCAGAAAAGGTTGTTTATGAATTTCCAAGGCAAGCAGTGGAGTGTTCTTAGTATTCTTAGGCACCTCTACCCAGAACAAAAGTCTCCACTATCAGAGGTTCAACTCCTCTTACCTTAACCTGACCCTTGAAAACAATCCTGTAAAATAATCATGCTCAAGGGGAAATCTTTCAGGATACAAAGCCAAATTTTACTCCCAGTATCAACCCCACCATGATAACAGCTGACTCACCCACCCAGTTATGCAAAATGATTTTTCAACATCATCTCTTAAAACAATAAACAGAGTAAAACCAGAAGCTAAAATAGCTTCCTCTGAATGCAGACATACTGGATCCAGAGAAAAACATATTTGTCTTCTGCTCACAACAAGCCTCAACTACTTGGATGTTTCACTATGCTAAGTTCTAACATCAGTATGGAATATCTCGAAATGTATCCTGCAAAAGCTACTTCCGTAGTATCAGGAAATGCTTTTCTATACAGTGCTTTGTCAAGTGTCAGCACAAAAAGCAGAAACTAGCAAAGCTGAACTACAGAAAATCCAAAAAGCAATCAAACAGTATAAATGTGCTGAAGATACGACAAACTGTATGCAGTGTAACACCGAATTATTCAATAAGCATATCTGCAAAATTCCCTTCCAGCACATTTCTACTTCCAAAGAGCCAGCTACATTCATCATTTCATAAGTCACAGGGAATTCTGAAGCTAATTGACTTACCATCATCTATAGAAGTCTAACTGCTATTTGCTACTGGAATACTTCAATAGCTTCTAAAGTCATCTGGAGATGGATAACAAGACAGTTTTGAGATGTTTTTTTGTGCTCAGAATAATACAATTGCTAGAAGCTGCCACAAGGGAGTTAACCAGAAATTTTGTGGTTCACATATGTAGAAAAAAATTTTATGAGATTCTACACATAGTTGCAAGACTCCATGAAGTGCTGTGAAAGGCAGACAGTCATGTACATATTAAAACAACAACTGTGCTTCAACCAACTCAAGGGAAAGTTCATCTGAGAACCAAAAAGAAGAAACTGGGAGTTAGAAATGAATAAAAATGTACACTGTGAAAAGTTCAGAATTCAATGGAAACAAAAAGTCGCATATTGGTTCTGTACTTCAGCCTCAAATTCTACAATTCCCTATGCAAGAATTCTTGGACAGTTACTATATAACAGCTTCACATTAGAGCTGCCAAGAGCTGAAAGAGAAAAGCCTATTAAAAGCTAACACCCGAAAAAAAGTAACAAGAATTCTTTAAGAGCTCCACCATGTCCTTTACTACACCTACATATATATATTCCTACAAAATGTGGTGCAAAGCACAAGTCCGAAGGATATATCACGCAAACAATCTCTTTCTTTACCCCAGCTGGCAACTTATTACCTCACACTCTCACTCCTCCCTCCCTCCCATGGTGGGATGGACAAAACTTGGAAAAAGTAATGCAGGTTGAAGGAAAGTAGCTTGAAAAAAAATAGTAATAAGTTTAATAATGGAAATCAAGCAAAATGGCAATAATAATGAAAAGGGAGATAACAAAAAGAGAGAGTGGAACAACGCCCAAGGAAGGAGGGTGATACAAAACAGAGTTGCTCACTACCCACTGAGATGTGAGGCTGTCCCAAGCAGCCATCAGTGGCTCTGAGCCAACTCCCCACGGGTTATACACGCTGGGCACGACATTCTGCAGCACACAACACCTCTCTGGCCAGGTCTGGGTCTGTTTTGCACACTACCAGCTTCTCGTGCACCTCCTCACTGGCACAGCATGGGATGCTGCCAGTCCCTGACTTAGTGCAGGCAACTTCTCAGCAGCAACTAAAACATGAGTGCCTTATCAACATTATTCTCATACTAAATCCAAAACACAGCACTGTACCGGCTACTAAGAGAAAAACAAAACCAGGACCCAAGACACTTAAAACTTTTCATTTTTCAGGGGGAATTGCAAATACCATTCAAGGCCACAAGCCTCCTTGTAGCAGTTGATATGAAAGTCTCCTCTGAAGCCAGGTGCCAACAAACTACACCGGTATTCCATTAATGTTAGCAACATGGAAGTACCTCAGTATTTATGAATTCTCTAATATTGACTGTATTAGGCTGCAAGGATGCAAAAAATACAGAAAGTAACTCATACTGAGGCAAAATCATGGACCTTCCTTAACTACATGATCCATGAACAGCTGAATGTTCATTTATTAAAGAGCAAGAGTAACAGAACTTTCTCCATCTACCATGTTTCAACTGCCAGGAATAAAATCACTTTCAACATCCTTATTTTCTACTTTTGGTTTGAAAACTGAATTATTAGTTTCTGAATACTCTTTTAATTAAAAGGGAGAAGGAGACTCTGCATCAGTCTCATTAAGAGACACTGCAAGGTCTGTTTAGGACAATCTCTGCATTTGCCCTGCAAATTACCCCTTACAGAGAAAGAAACCACCTTCAGGGACTCAGAGCAACATTGCAATCATCTTGAAAATGATTTTCAGCATTAGAATTGTCTTACTGTGAAACCTTGGCCAAATCACATCTTCACTTGCTGCCTCTCAGGATAAAACCCTCAAATGAAGGGCTCCAGTGAAGCCTTGAATAATGCTGTAACTTTACCACATGAGACTAAATAGAAGCATCTCTATTGCTAATTTACATATTCCGTCCACATTTAAGCAAATCCAAAATATTAATTACATAAATAATAATCTTGTATTTAATATAAGATCCAAGAAATCAATCTGCACCATCTAGCAAAAACACATCCTTTGACTATTGATACGAAGGAAAACACTGTAAAATTCTGGAGAACAGGATTTCACCACCATCTCTCTTGCTCAGTGTTTTTTTTTTGACTCATCTACATTCTCAGTTAGGCAACAATGCAGTTACCAGTTATCAAGTATCCAGGCTGCCCCAGGCTACATTCAGCATCGGTTCTTTACGTGACTTCCTATGGCAAACAAGAAAAATTAGGGAATTTTTTCCCACCACTTTCACAGTTCCTGCTCCTAAAAGGACGAAATACCAGAACTTTCATAATGAGTCACCTAAACAACTCTTAAGAGCAACCAGTGGGGAACATCCTACAAGAAATGGTGGCTATGGTGTTCATCTGAATGCTCATATAAACTACAATTTGTGCGCAGACCCACGTCCGCTTAGCTAAGACTAAAGCTAAAGCTACGTGTAATAGCATCTGAAGGGATGAAAGTGAAAAGGAAAAGAAACCACTACATCCTTCACTGCCCGATACAGTAAATTAACAAGCTTAGGGTTTCAGCTTTACAATTGTGACACTAATTATACACATTAAAACTGCCGCACCAAAGACTGACCCCACTTCACAGTATTCACACTCAGGGCTAGAAAAGCAGCGGTCCGGAATCCAGCGACAAAAGCTGCCTTTCAGGCTATGCTTTTCCTTCTTCCCTGCCCCCGACGGCTCGGCCAAACCGCAAGCCAGGTCACGGCAGTAATCCGACTTCCCAGCTGCCTCTCCTTAAGCAAGGCCGGCTGTCCCGGCCAACCCCCAGGATTAGCCTGGGAGCCTCCCTCTCCGTTACCGCTGCGGGAACCCCACTGCCAGAGCGGGAGGCAAACGCGCCCCTTTTCCCGGGGCTTTCGGCCACGTAGCGCGGCACCGCCACACCCGGGCCCCCCGCCCCCGCTCACGGCTCAAGGATACATTTTCGAGGCGAGGGCTCCCGCCAGCCCTGGCTGCTACTGAACCC
>VWZN01004581.1:25933-58983 GCA_013396955.1 Regulus satrapa
CTTTTTTTTTTTTTTTTTAACAGAAAGCTGTATGAAGTCTTCCAAAGAAGAAAGCAGTTTCTGTCCAAGCAGAACATCCAACTTCAAAATAAACACTAAGTGTAGGTAAGTTCTTACTGAACATAGTCTGAACACAGGGTCTTGAACACAATGCCTTCAAAATACATATGAAAGTAAAAAGAAATAAAAATTAAAGGAGACCATCAACTTTAATCAAAATTAAAGTTTGAAAAAAAGAACAAAGAATCACATTCAGATAGCAGGCAGAACTGCATAATGATAGAATTGAATACTTGCCTCATGACATGCTTAAAATCAACTAATATTTCAGCGAAAGACATATCTGAGCAAATTCTATTAAATAACTTAAGGAATCTTCCATTGGATGAGGTAAAAGAATGAGATATTTATACAAGATAGGAGATTAAAATTTCCTCACAGGAACCTCAGCACCCATTCCTGTATCCTCTGAGGTTTTCACCTGAGGGTCCTGCATTGAGGTGCTACACAAGCCTTTGAACAAGGACTCCTAGAAGTGAGCAACATATTGAAGTAAGCAAGCAAGGTCAGAAACTGAACCACAGAACTCATGGCTTCTTTAGGGCAAAGAAGACTGTAGGCTTTTGATGTTGAGTTTGTACTTGTATTGCACACCTAACCCATAGTTAACCCCAAAGACTGTGGTGAGTGTGTAGTGCTTTCTTTTTTTTGCCCTTTGATGGCATGTTTGGTATTCCTTAATTCTTCAAATTCTGTACAAGGTTGATTATAGTTATTTATAGTGTTATTTATAGAATGCAGATGCTACATCTAAGTTAGAGATATTTAACAGATCAAGTGTCTGTAGTAATTTTTTATGCTTGGCTAGATAGATATGCAAGTACATATATAGTGGATTGAGTGCAACGCTTTCCATTATTTTGGTATTTTCCTCTGTGCTTTTGGAAATACTTCAGATATTCCTCAAAACATGAAGTCTGAAACTAAAAGCTCAAATTAGCATGATTTAAAATAATATAAGCAATTGTAACTTTTCTCTTTGACAGGTAAATACTGCAACGGATTTGGTTCCACACAGAATGCTGGAAGGAGAAAGAAATGAAGAAATAAATTTCACATTAATTTCCTGAGAGCTTTTTTTTCTGATCAGAAGCCTGTAATGATACTGTAGCATTGCCATCTGTGTATGGAAAGTACAATACCTTTATTTTTGTTAGAAACACTGTAGAAACATATAGAAGCAATATCCTATTGTGTCCCACAGTTTTGAGAATTGCTCTGTCCTATGTGGCATGTTGCATCTGCTTTCAAATAAAAAGTGTTCCCAGGTGCAACTAATCCCAGCTGATGAATAGAAGCTGGAGCTTCATGCATATCTCTATTGGATCAACTTGGATCAGTTCCCATCTGTGACCTTGGACAAGGAATTTCTGCCTTCAGGGTTTTCCAGGGTTTAGTTATTCTACTGACAAATTACATGCTATTGGGACACCTTCAGTAGAGTGAAGAGGGCTATTGGAAAACACCCAGCATTTTGAAATAGTTAAGTCTTTAGTGTAATGGTAGCCAAACTGAAGAAAAGTATTTTAATAGTTTATGCAAAGATACAAAAATTTTAAACTGTTTCAGGACAGAGCGTGTTTATGGATCTGATGCTATTGATCTTGAGTCATGTGTCTGTCACTTCACTGTAGACTCAGGTCTGTGGTCCCCAGTGGTGGTACATTCAGAGACAAGTTCTGGAAGGAGTTTTTATTCCAACCTGTGAGTGAATAGTCTCGCCACTATTAGAGCTCACCTGGAACTTGGATCTATGTGGTGGATTAGATGGATTATGCAGTAACCTGATGGATTTACTCATTGCAATTTCACGTGGACATAGTGTGTGTTTTTATTCACAGTGATCTTGATGTATATTAGGACTAAAGAGAAAGCATTTTAGTGTGTGTTTTTATTCACAGTGATCTTGATGAATATTAGGACTAAAGGGAAAGCATTTGTCCATTTTAGGCCAGTTTAATCACAGACTATGGCCACTATAATTATTGAACGTTTCTTCCTTTCAGCAGCTTCAAAGTGTAAATGCTGTTGGGTTCCTAGGGCTTTACAGATCCCCTGGACAACCAATTCTGTGAAATGGTCACTATGTGGTACAATGAGTATTCCAAAATTATTCACTCTCTGAAAAGTTTTAGTGGAAATAGCAGCACCAGCATTTCTATGCGGAGTGACCTCTACCCTTCCTGAGAAAAAGTTTATGATTAAATAAGTGTATTTGTGGTTACATTGTTTGGACATCTGCATAAAATCCACTTGCTGATTTACAGAGGAAACCCATGTGTCTAGGTGTGCTGCATCTTTGGTTTTGACCCTTCATCTGGAAGGTTATGGACCTTCCATAACCCTTCATTTTGGTTATGGACCAAACAAATGGGACAAATGCTGCAGTATTGTTGTGCTCTTACAGAAAATTCATGGCAAACCAAGCTGATGCAATCACGCCCCCTTGCCAGGATGAGCCACCAGGTGAGTCACACCAGCAAAGTAAGTGAGGAGAAGCTGAGGTGCAACATAGTGATCATCTGGGGATGGTGTCCTGGTTTAGGGCAAATTTGAGAGAGAACCTCTGAATGGGATCTCTCTAGAAAGCAGACCCAAGTGGTCTCCTCCCCCAGGTGGTTCAGGAGCAAGATCTCCTTGGAGAGAAGTGGAAAAGACTTTATTTAACAGGCAAAGCACTTCCCAGCACAAAAAAGAAAAATACTGAAGAACAAAACCTCTAGCTGCTCCAAGAGATGACAAATTCAGAGAGTCCCTTCGTGAGCTGTAGCTCATTTCAGTCTTTACCAGTCCCTCTGATGCTGGAAAAGTCCATGGCCCAGGCCACGCCCTGGTAGGCCACAGGTGTGAGCTCCTGGTGCTCTTCTGGGATTTTCAATTTAAAAACCAGCTGCAGTGACCTTCCATTATTTCTTTGGTTTAGGTTTTATTTAGGTTTTTTTTCCATTTGATGTCTTTTCATACCAACTGAAAAAGACCTCCCACTGGACTGTGCCACCAGGTTGCCTGATTATTTATACTATTACACATTCCAACAGGGGAGCCAGACTTTAAAAAAATTAATGCCTTATAAAATTGATATTACAAAAAAGGAGTATGCCTATTACTTTTCAGTTCTCCAGGCCTGGAGAACTAAACTAATATTTAAAGAGGAGTGTCATGACTCTCAGTGCCAGGACAATTTCTCAGCTTTTCTTGCATCACTTCACTGTTATTTTTAAATGTAATCTGAACTATGAATATGTGGGAAAATTAAGGAATTGTAAGTGTTTTGTCCAGCTCCAAACAACTTTTCTTTACACTATTTTCTGGAAAGGTCAGGAACCTTAACTTGACAAAGAAACAAGTTGAAGGGGATGGTAGGGTACAGAGGGTTGATATTTGACTTTGCCTGTTCTGCTAAATAGGTGGGCTTACATTCAATGCCTCAAGACCAGCTGGTGCTTAGGACTAGCCCACTCTCTAGGGACTTCCTGGACTCAGCTCCTCAGAACACTACAATACATCTGGAGAGGAGCTTTACAGTTAAGCAGTGTCAATTATTGAGAGGTCAGTGTTTCAGCTGCACCCAGCTGCTATTTATGTTTTTCATTTAGCAGAATAAATATATAATCAAAGTTTTCTTTCTTAGTTAATGTAGAAAGAAAAGTTTATTTACTGGTTGTTTCAGTTCCCCGATGTAAAGTGACTTCAGAGGGGAGATACATTGCAGGAATCTCCTTGCATTAATTAGTGGGAGGACAGTGGCATCCATAGGCTCAAATTGGCTGTATATATGCAAATGTCCTAAGACAATTCTTGAACATCATGCCATGAGCCATTTCTGCCAAAGTTTCAGTACCTTATGTTATCCAGCAGCTACTAGTGGCCTGATTATTGTACAGAAAACATTTCATTACTAGTTATATTTACATATGAGCCTTTTCTAGTAAAATAAAATCTTAAACAGTTTTCAGGAAAAAAAAACCAACAAATGCAGAAGCTCTCTATGTGGCAGTTTTGATGCTGGAAGGGTTCTTGAGTTTCTCTTTTTCACAGCCTTTGACAAATGTTCACTTGGATTTGAATCTTTAGGGGAAGAAAAAAAAACCAAACCAGATCCAGCATGCCTAAGGCTTACAGCTAAATCAGTATCTGATATACAAGAAATTAAACATATAAGATGAATTACAGATAGTTGAGCATATTTACAGGTGGAAGTCTCAAATAATTAACATAAAAGCAGGCTGACAAAAGGCTGAAAAATATACTTTTAATAGTCATGAGACATTCTACTAAAATAATAATGGATGTTTAAATTTTTCATTTTTTATTTATTTGTTTAGATGTCTTCTGAGAAGATTTTGTTTGAATCCTAACCATTCTCATTTCTGCATCCATATTTACCAGAGGTCAATGTCATCAAGAAAAAGTAAACAACTTGCAAGACTTGGCAGCTGGGAGATAACCTCCTGTTGTTATAGTGATGTCCTAGACTTCACAAAACTCAATAATTTCATATCTTGAAAAGCAGAGCACCAAGTTTTGTTTATGTCTATTATGAGGATGGCATAAATAAGGCATAAATGTAGATTCCTTTCGCAGATGAAGAAGGTGCTTGCTCCCACACCAAACCCCCCAGCTTGTCAAAACTTTTTTTTCAGAAATTAAAACTTTACTGATACCTTAGAGTGTTGTGTACAGTGACCAGATGTTCCATGACTTCAATACCAATTTCTGACACTGGGTGGATCTGTGAAGTCAGGAGAACAAGAAAATAAATCTTTAATTGACACTATTTGGCAGGAGAAGAGCAGATTGGGCTCCACCCTGTTTGTTAGCGTCTCGATTTCTCCATTTTTAATCTGCTTCAGGACAGAATGATTTCCTGTGGCATCACTTTACTGTTGTTGTCTTAAAGAATGGGAGTAAATTATCACAGCAAAGCAGCAGAATAGGCAGTGCAATAGTCTTTCTGATGAGAAACTTCAGTTGCTGAAAGCATTGGGAATCTGCAATTCTTTATCATAGGACTTAAACTCATCTTACTTTTGAAATACTTTTTCTGTACCAGTTCCGCTGAATCTGGACTGAAGAGAAAAAGGTAAGGGATATTTCTGCTTAACTTTTCAATTTTTTACTCTTTTTGGTGAAACTTTCCTTCATATTCTGTAGTTTTCATTTTCCAGGATATTTTCACATTTCATAGTTAATTATCCAGTTTCTCAACTGGAAAAGTCTTCAGTTCCATACAGTGTTTGAAGTTGGATGTGTGGGTATTTGCTGTGGGAGAACCAGGAACAAAATTCTGTATTGCCAAAGTCAAAATATCATATTTGCATGACGTTTTTTTTTTTTCTTTTCAAAGTGTTAATGATGTAAAACTCATTCTTTATTAAAGAATAGATTTCCTAAAGTCCAGTTTATTGATCACAAAGTACTTTCTGCCTTTGTCTATCTGCAAAACGCAGCTAAATCTGTTGTGCACTTGGCAAGTGCATTATCCTCTAATATTTATCTCTCAGAGGAAATAATATTTATTTGATTTAACAAAAAACTCAACATTTGCCCAGGTAAGACACATATATAATTTTTCAGATACAATCTTACGAATTTACAATCTACAGAATTTAAATCGAAGAAATATGAGTTTTAATTTAAATTATAAACTTCATAATAATTGCTGCAGTGTATGTAAGAAAATTAATTATCTTCAAAAACATAAAACACGACTGCTGTCCATAGTAGTTTTTAATAGGCTACTACTAAAGGGTAGGGTCTTCTGTGGCACAAGACCAAATCAATACAAGATTTCTACATTGTATTAAATGTGGAAGGTCCCATTGTACTGTGGATTTAAGTTTGCGTTCAACCCATAGCTGGATATTTCCCTCATGAAGTCTCCTTATAACTTCTTTGGTAATTACATAGTTAACAATTGAAGAATGATTTTATAATTTATTTTATTACAGGATCCAAGGACTGCTTAGGGCTCAAGGCAACTTTTACAAATGTGTAATAAAATGTTTCACTATATACTAAAAAATGGCAGATCATCTGGTTTTATGTTGTTGTTAAGCTTTTCAAGTGATCTGGAACAAGGCGTTGACCAGTATTACTTCCCTTCCTTAAACTTAGTCCATTTAACTTCTTATGAATGATGAACTGCTATAGAAATGTAAATGTACTTGTTACTAATTCAGAGAGACACAATATCCTCAGTATTTAAGCTGGGTCTTCATAGCTGATGCTTGTGCCTCTCAAAAAAAACCCAAAAAAACCCCCCAAAAAACCCACAACCAAAAACCCCCACCAAAATAAAACACAAACAAACAAACACCCCACAAAAAAAAACCCCACAACAAGAAGAAAACCCAAAACAACTGTAAGGGAGCATAGCTTGGACAGCTTACCTGAACTGGCAAAAGGGATGTTCCACACTATCAACCATCGTGCCCTGCTGCATGAACACAGGAAGTAAGGGGGGCTGACTGGGGTTCAGGGATGGTGTCTGGAATTGGTTAGCAGACGGTGAGCAATTGCTTTGTTCATCCCATGCTTTTCCTTTTTATTGTCATTGTGATTACTCACTTCTTTTTTTCCTTTATTTCAATTATTAAACTATTCTTATCTCAATCTACAAGTTTTGCTTTTGATTCTTCTCCCCATTCCACCAGGGTGGGGAGGAGGTAAGTGAGTGACTGTGGGGTTCTTAGTTGCCAACTGGGTTTAACCCCAACAAGTCCCTGAAATCTAACTATGACCAATGTGGGAAAAATATATATGTGCATAATTCCATCACTGCTTCTCAGTCTGTCTAAACAAGTTAAACTGCTGATTTGAATCATTATGTATGACAAGTTACACCTACTTGTTGTGGCAAATGTGGAGGACATGAGTTTTCACAGGATAAAAATGTATGTTAATGATTCTGAATAATTTTAAAGTTATCTCAATCGAAAAGTGAAAAATGGCGATGAACCCAACTGGCTCACTGGCTGGAGTGTCTGGAATTCCTTTGTGCTACTCTTCAGGGGCTCTCCTGCTAACTTATTGTTGCCTAAAATCAGAAGAAAAACTTTCCAAACAACATTAAATTGATAACATAAAGAACAGTCTTTTAAGGAAAGCTTTCAGGTGCACAGGTTATCCCTATGTGCCCACGCAGCATCAAATGTTCACAGCTTTTGGACATTTAAGGAAATTCGTATTTCTAGCTAGTACATCCAGTGGGAGTCTGGCTGTCCTGGTAATCCCCCCCAGGACCCGCCCCACTGGAGTCCCTCCAAGGGGTTCTCAGCCCTGTATCTTGTTATGTCTCCCAGGTGCTGGTGCAAAACAAGATGTCCTTGTTGGAAATGCTTTTCCTTGAAAATAAGACCAAACAGCATGTCAAGAATGTGACATAATGTGTGAGAAAGGGTAACTACTGGTCTAAAGTGTAAGAAAATGCTAGAAACTATACAGCTATATATTAAAATATACAGAGCTACAAATATATAAAGAAGTTAAAAATCTTTAGGCATCACTATGATCCTCCTCCAAGTGCTGGGCATCTCTTGCAGGGGCATCGGGATGGAAGGAGGTTCTCCTCTCCTGGCAGCTTTAGTTTAAAGCCCCTTTACCATCTTGGCAAGTCAGTGACTGAAGATGGTCATTCCTTGTGAGTAGTCCTTTTAGATCTTAACCTGACTTGCTTACTGTTACCCTTCCCCGTTACTGAATTACCCAATGCTGGACTCCACATTTTTTCATTAACTTATTTTTGCACTCTGGTTTGATTCTTTACTTCCTCCTCTGTAAAATGCAAATATACTAGAGATATCACAATCTTGAACTCATGCTACTTTTGATATGTTTGTCCTTTCCTGAATTAGTTGATAAAGTAGAAAAACACAGCATAAACACACAGTAAAAAGGTGGATCATTTGTAATAAATTACCAGAAAAAGAACAAGTAGGCTGCTATGAATAAATTTAATTGGTGTCATTGTCCTTGGATAAATTCATTTAACACAAAGCGAAAGCCTATCCACACATATTTAATAAATTTAATACTTAAAGCTTCATTCTAGGGTCTGTTCTTTTTTTGGTAAGCAATTTGGATATTTATTCTTTATTTGCTGCTTTGTAGTCCACAATCCAAATCCTGGTGTGAATAGTTTTGTTATAGTGTTAAGCACTGACATTTTTAACTGCCTCAAAAATGTCAGGAATTCATCTGTATAGCAGCTCCTTCGGTATGAAAATTACTGTTTGCACTTTGGTCAGTATTTTCACGGGTGACTACTAATTATGAATCTCTACTTAAGATGACTATTTATCTGCATTATTACTTTTCCCTTTCTGCAGTATAGCTTTTCCCCTTCTGTTTTCTGTAGTTATCTAAGTACGCTATCAGCATAAACTTTTAATCTTACTATGTTGTCTTTTTTAAGAGTGTGAATATTATTCAAGGTTCTTGTGAATAGCTATACTTAATACAATGTTAACAGTGTTTACAGATTTTTAGTTTCATGTATTGAACAGTGTTTTGTCTTCTATCAGTTTTTGGTTGTTGAGAAAACAAGATTAACAATGGAGAATAAAAGATGTTTAAATTAGTATTTAACTTTCAGGCTATATTATTCATAATGCATTCTATCAAGCATAAACATGAATAATGTTTTAAGCAGTGAAGAGATATGGAAAGTTCTGTCTCAGAGATACAAAAAATAAGATGGAAAGTCTACTTCCAGAAGTATCATAAAATTTTAGAAATGTTATGCTGTATTATGGAAAATCTACTACGTTCCAAGAAAAAGAATGAGTGTAAAAGAGTTATTAGCATGTATATAGTAACGTGTTATTATCTTATTTCTGTTGTGCTGCTTTTAATCATCTCACATTCCTGCCTCTTACTAAATCATACTTTTTTTTTTCTCCTCCTAGACTCTACACTGGCTGCAGTTTGCACCCTATTCATTTACATAAAAGGTAAGAAGAAAATCTTCTTCTAAATATTGGGTAGCTTATAATTCAATTTTAAAAAAAAATAAAATTTGAACTTCTCATATTTTTCTTATTCCATGTATGAATTTGGATGGGAAAGTGTGAGGAAAAGATGTCAGGTCTGTTTGGTGTAAACAACTTGCTGTGTTTTTAATTCTCAAGCTGACTATTAGGTGTGAATAAGGAATGGGGGACGGGTTGTAAGTAAAAACTGATTATGGAATGAATATATTGCAGGTATTAAATACACATAATGCTTTTCTGACTAATTCAGGATGGCTTTGTAAATACATTCGTTCTGTATTCACAATATTGTAAGTATCTAGATGGCAATTTAAGTTTTTAGAAAACCCAGCTTTTACTAATTAAAAGTGGTGGTATTATTATTATTACTACTATTGTTATCACTGCTACAGGACTTAGTGAAAAAAGGGCAATATCTAGAAAAGAGTTGAAACACAATATATGGGGCAATTACAGAACTGTCGTAGACCTTACTTTCAAAACTGTAGCTACTTCTTTTAGCTTCCCAATGCAGAAAGAAGGCTTATTTTGCGTGCCTTTCTTTCTTGTTTTCTAATCTACTTGTAACATTTAATGTGTACCAAGCTACTGCAGGAAAATTTGCTGGCAATCAGAAACACTGGAAGAGGGATGTATGAAGGCATTTTTAACAAAAGACATGGAGCTGAAAAAGTAGTCAAAGACAACATTATTCATGCACTGATTGTTAGACATTTCCTGACCAGAACCACCTTTCTCACACCAGGGGTGGAGAGCTCTGCTCCCTTTTGCTGTTCTTGCTCAGGTAAATTCCAGCAGCAGCAGCACCTTTGGCTTTAAGGCAAGATGCAAGATCTGTAGATAAACCAGTGCAATAGTCTGGTATGTCCCTAAATCAGTGCCAAGTGCTACTTCACATGGGTATGGGACCTATGAAGGAAGCTGGAGAGTCCTTTAGAGCTCCACACAGTCCTGCCCCCTCTTCACACCAGCTTGTGTGTTACCATTAATCACAGTCTCACAGAACCCACAGGTAACAGCCAGGGCTCTAGGATTCCTCAGGAACATTTGTTTCTCCACCAGAAATTCCAGTGTCAGTCTGTTACAGAAAACAAAACCAAAAAAGGCAATAAATTAAATTTTAAAAATGTATTACAGTTAAGGGTGTATTTGAATGAGTAAGCTTATAGGAGTTAGTTATACCAGAACAAGCAGCTGCTTGTTCAGCCACCAGTTTAAATAGAGTTGATCTTTTTCTGGTTGAAAATCTCAACTCTTTAGATTTTGGCAGAAGAACCTAAGCAATGTCATGTCTGTGCTTGAAAGGTGTCCCCTTCTTACAAAGCAGCCCAGCTACTGACTCCCTGATTCTTAGATCTCAAATTCAGACCTCAGATTGATGTTTAATGAAAATTTGGGAGGTAAGAAGGAAGACGAGATATACCAAAATCAGTACTCCTATATTACTGGTTTAGGTTTTTCTACTTGAGATAAATTTTGGGTGTTAGCAGTATTTGCAACCAATAAATATAGCAGAAAATAAGATTAAGTCTTGTCTCAGGCACCTGTTCCAAGTTTCGTCCTTAATTGCCTGGAGAAAATACATTGTAACCACCCAAGTATTATTAACTTTAGTCTCTGGAATAGGCATACTTTCTTCAGCTAAAACCAGGTATCTGTAAATCTTTAAGGAGCAGGTTTCTTAGCTTTGGCAACATCTGAAGAAGCAGCTCTGAGTCATAACTGAGTATTTCTTTCACAACAACACAAAAACATATCCAAGTTTATGAGAGACAAGAACACATAAACTGTGTTCAAACCTTGATAGAAACATACTCCAGATGCTGATTGGAAAATAAGAGAACCTGCCTCAAAAATACATGGGTACCATGAGCCAGAAATATTCCTAAATTCATTAAGGAAATTATCATATCTTAAACTAAGACTGCTCACTTTAATTTTCTAGCTTTAAAACTACTTCTGTTGTATATCAAAGAACTTTTGCTGTCCTTTTTTGTATTACTCTGCCTCTTGCTGAATACTTAAATAAATTTTGTGTTCTGCTGCCACTACAAGTCCATGAGCAAAAAACACCTGAGGTTATTGATGCTCATGAGGTGTCCGCTTTGTACAACGTCAACGCTTTGGTCTACATTCCACTGAACAAGTGCTGAATACATAAATACTTCTTCAGCGTTATCTCCGGGGATGCCTTAAGTGTTCTTTATTTCATTTATTTCTCGTTTATTTTGAGGCTGCTGCCTCTGAACAACGGGTTTTCGAGAGGTTGCTAAGTTTCGCCTCTTTCTGCGCTTCGTTGACAAAGCCTCTAATGTGTGGAAGCGGGAGCTGTGCAGTCCCTCCCGTAGCCAGCGTCAGCTTATTTACAACTCGAGTGTCTCGGGAGTCATCCTGACGTGCCCCAAAAAAAGCCACCAAGCAGGTTTGGCACGTTTTCATCCCGAGCCGACTTTGGGAAACGTTTCAAGTCTCTTTCTTCTGCTGTTAATGAACTTCGAAGTGCTCCAACAAGTTTCAAACCTCATCCAGGCACTCATTGGTCTCACTAATTATCCCCAGACTTCATGCCTTTCGCAGGCGTGTCGCCCCCGGTTTTATTTCGCAAACTGATCCCCGTCGGCGGCGCCTGTGCCGTGCCCGCCCCGGGGCCGCGGCCGCCCCTCACCGAGCGGGGCCNGTGCGGGCCGGGCCTGGCCGCGGCTCCGGCTCCGGCTCCGGCCGGGCGGGAGGAGAAAAAGGAGGAGAAGGAGGTGGTGGCGGTGTCGCTGATGCCCTGCGCCTTGTGTTTTCCCATCAGGTGTTATCCTTCTTGCTTCCCATGTGCTATTACCAGGAGGATTCTTTAAGAGAATATCTCAAGATGATGGCGAATATGGTCATCCTGAACTTGCTTATTTGTATTTCGCTGGCGTTCTGGATCGTGTCGATGACTGCAAGTACGTACTATGGTAAGTCCAAAGGCCGGGGAGAGGCTGGCACGGCACGGGGGAACTCTCCCCTCCGGCCCCTCTGGGCAGGAGACAAAAAATGGGAAGAGGAGTGTGTGCACAGCCCCTTCCTTCGTCAGTAGCGCTGACAACCTCACTTCTTACAGGGGGTGATAGTGGTTTAGAAGATGCTGACAGCCGCAGCAGCGCTGCAACATTACTCGCAGCTCCGCCCAGCGATCACGCACAATTTAAAATGTTCGTGTTCTTTGTGATTCCTTTCTCCGAAAGAAAGAAAATAAAAATAAAGAAGTGAAAAGAAAGAGCGACCTGGCAGAGGTCTTTCTATATCAGGGAGAGTACGTGACAACACAGGAGGAATGCACCAGCTTTCCAGACTGTTTAGGAATCGGCAACATCAGCAATCAAGCAACCTGCAGAACAGGGAGTGCAGGAAGGCTTCCTTAGTCGAGGAACTGAGAAACTGGAAATGGTATAAGAATATAGGGATGTATGCATGGAGAGGCTTGTTTAGGTATTCACCGTCAGCGTTCTGCTCAGGCAGACTGTGACTTACTTGTGTTGGAGTTGTGTGCAGAGACACAAGTCCTCTCTGTAGTCTCTTTTCAGCCCTAAGGACCATTCTTACGTCAGTGGGCAAAAGCAGCTGATTCTGCTTGCAGTATCAGTTTAAGCCTGGAAGAATTTAACTGCTTTTCCAAGAGAGAGTTCCAAGACTTATCATTCAAACCCCACCCGGTTTGATGAAGGAAGTTCCGGTGTCATTGCAGTATTGCTGAAAGTGCCTAGGGATGCAGTATGAGCACCTTCAACTGCCTAGTGTCACCCTGGATCCAGAAGAAGCTATAAGAAATACCCCACCAGTATAAGCTGACTTCTGTAGAGGCAG
Source organism: Regulus satrapa (assembly GCA_013396955.1). Lineage (NCBI taxonomy): Eukaryota > Metazoa > Chordata > Aves > Passeriformes > Regulidae > Regulus > Regulus satrapa. The sequence goes on from VWZN01004581.1 coordinate 38,824, forward strand.
TTGCATGTCTCTGCTCAGTGTTTTTCAGTGCTTCGGGTTTTAGGATGGGGTATTAGTTCTGGTGCAGCATTAAATCTGTGTTGTCTGGATATTTCTACTTTGGCTTGTAGTGAGAAGCTAGACATGTAGAAGGTGTGCAGAAGCAGGCTTCACAACCAGCTTTTATTTGTGTGATTTGTAGCTACCCAAGTTGGATTTAAACATGCAATTTCATTTATGTGTGCACTCTCTAAAGGTATAGCTTTTCTGTCTTGTAGGATATTCTGGTCCCTGTTCTCTTATGTGAGTGGGAATTTACAGCATGGCATAGAGAGACCTGGTATCAGGTGAATCAGGATAGGGCCTGATAGAAAGGAGGAGACTGCAGACAAATCCTCCTCTTTGTAAGGAGTTGTTATGCAACAAGAAGGACATAAAACTTTGGTGATTTCATTTGCCTGAGACTGTGGAAAGACCTTGGATTTCCAAGGAGGTGAATGAAGCATATAATAGTTAATGGGCTTAAAATGGTTCAGCCCATAAAGGTGGTAACATTCACAGTCCTTAATATAAATATAACAATGCAATGAACATGCTTTTAATAATGTACAGTTTATAGTAATTCTTAAGCACCAAACAGTGGGCCAGATGTTAGCAAAGCTGGAGTGTTGAAGAACACATTCACTGTTTTATTATAGATCCTATCTTGGTCTTAACTGCTTACATTTAGTAGTAATTTAGTTCACATACTTTTCTCTCCTACAAGAAAATCCAAATCGGTTAGTTTAAAAATGACCTTGAAGAGATGAAAATTCTGTTAGTCAAGCAAAAGGAACCCGTTTGTGTTCCAGTGCTGCTTACACTCAAGTTTGCACCAAGAACTGCCTTGGTTTGTGATAAATAATACCATGCTACAGCACTGGAGGGCTCTTCATGCACAGCTGGTGCATGTCTTCTGAATTTCTGACTCAGCCCTGGGCTGCAAGACTCCCTTTGCTCACCTACTGTGGCTTTGGGGCTTTTCAATACACAGAAGATTTTTTTTTTTCTTGTGAATCTTTACGTTGCAATGAGTGTTTTACTGTGATTTCACAGACATGTTTGTCCTGCTTTGCGCCAGGGAGCCGGTGTTTGTGCAAAGACTGGTGTACTGATGACACAAAAGTTCTTGTTTTAAATCATATTTATTTTTCTAGCAAGACAAGCCTCTGTGCTCATGTGAAATCTTACTTTTGCAAGATTAAGACTTTCTTTATTGCAAGACTTGCAATGTTTTGTATTTGTATAGGAGATATAATAAATAACTTCTCAAGATTTTTTTTTTAATTTCAAAACCTACATTAACTTTTGGCCTTAGCTTTTAGAAGTCTGGGGGTTTTTCAGACTAAAACCTGAAGATTTGTCACTTCAAATCTTGCCAAGATAGTCATCAGCTCAAAGTATATTTTAAAGAGCCTTACATCAGGGTCAGAAGAACTGAAAGGACTGATGTTTCCTAAAGTGGTCACAGTACTTTCACCTAGCAGACTACCTTTCTTGGCTTTTTTTGGTAGAGGAATCTTATTACAGTAAATTCAGATGTTAGCTTTTGAAGTTCATAAATCCTCTTTAGAAAGGAAAATATCACCATATTTATTTCTTGCCACATTTTGCTATTTTTTGGTAATTAATTTTAGTGAAACATATTTTCTTTTGATAGCTGAATAGAAAACTGGAGTAGATAACTGCAGATATATTGTTCTTCCATCCATATGAATGTCTTTATTCAGAAGGATAAAGTTTTAATCTCTGTTAAGATTGAAATTTAAATATATACCAGGAAATAATGAGTTTTCCGACATGAAGACATAAAAAAGTCTTTATGAGGATCACCTATAACCCTGTTATTTGATTTATCAGGTACCTTACGACCCATTTCTCCATGGCGCTGGCTTTTTTCAGTCTTGGTTCCACTAGTTATTGCTACACAGGGTTTTAAGAAGAAGAGTCTTGATCACAGTGGTGCACTAGGAGGTATGTTTTTTCTGAAACTGAAGCTAAACATTTAGTAAACTAAAGGTCCTTTTTATTGTTTGCAGTTTAAGACTTTACCTAGTTCTATTATAATAAAGTATAAATGTAAGCATACATACCCCAAATTCATACTGGGTGGGTTTTTTTAGGTTTGTTGTTTTTTTTTCTCATGCCTGTTTAAACAGTCAAGTTAATCCTGTGCTACTCTTCGTAATTGATTTGATTCATATTATTAATATTTATATAAACCTAGAAGATTATTTTAAACTTCAGCACAGAATGCAGTTAAATCACGTGGTTTGGTTTAACCTATAGAAGGATTCACTGAGAAACAAAGTGGCAGAGGTAGTGGTATAGAAAGACCCTAAACTGTAGCCTTCCTGCATGGTGGGTAATCAGTTCTCCTTTCTATAGGGTTCTTCTTTCTGGAATAGAAACAGTTCTGGGCATTGTTTTTGGCCTGGAAAAAATAAGGAAATTAAATCTGTACTTCACTAAGAACAAATTGCTGTTTCTGAAAAGTTTTTTTCTGGACGACATGGTAAAAAGCCCAATGTCATGTACAATAGTGTTTATTGAAATCTGATGCAGTGTTTCTGGGTGAGGTGATTCACCCTTGTCTTGTGACATTGTCTGAATTCATGTTCAGTGGAGTAAAACAGGGCCTCAAATCCTTCCTTCCCATGTCACCCATTTTGCAAATCTTCTGCCTGTGAGAGTTAAAGGAAGCGTTTCCTACACTGACAAAAATCTTTTTGACTTCTTTGTTCCAACCTCTTAACAGCTCTGCTAGACAATTTATAGTGGCATTTGCTCTTAAATGCAAGCATTTTTCTTTCAGTCCTTTATAGTTGTAATCTCATGGTGAGGAGTGAAATTAGGCCTCTCCTGTGAAAGGGTACATAAAAAAAAATCACATCAAGTAAATCAACTACTTTTAAAAAACTACAGAAATAGAGAGGTGAATAAACTAAAAAAGAACAGAAAGAAAAGAATAGAGAAGTAGCACCTACTAAGATATGGAGGAGGGTTTTACAGGTTATCTTAGAGACCTTGGATGTGGAATTTGATACCTAACTGATGATAGACTTCCTGATAGCGGCACAACCACGTCTATATATCTTCTTCTTATAAAAATAATAATACTCTTCAGCAGAGTATTGAATTTCAATTATATATTCTTTGGATTTTGGGGGTTTTATTGCTTCTCTTTTATTTTTGCACAGTATTAGTGATTTGTGCTAAAGGTCTTAAAAATCACATGCTTCAGCAGTTATAATAAAATTAGCAATCTGGCAGTCGAATCTCTTATTGCATGATTATCTTAGGTTTATCAGGAAGATACTCCACATAGTCAGAAAATTCAAAATACTTAATTGCTTTGCAAAGCAACCATTGTTGCATGAAGGAACTTTACATACTTTTTTTTTTTCTTCATAGGACTGGTGGTTGGATTTATCCTTACAGTCGCAAATTACAGTTTCTTCTCTTCTTTGTTTGTATTTTTTGTTACCTCTTCAAAACTTACTAAGTGGAAAAAGGATATAAAGAAGAAAATAGATTCAGAATACAAGGAAGGTAAGTGAAAATACTTTAATTCTTTCAGATCCCTCGTGGAGAATAAATACTGCATGGTTCTTGTTCCCTTCAAAGGGTCAGATGAGATGTAACATCTAGAATTAGGAACACTGTTGAGGCTCCCCTTAACTCTATCCCTGTGAATATTAGCAATCCCTTTTGCTTCTGTTCTGTTTAATAAATTCCCACATAGTTTCTGGTTTGAATGTGTGTCTTTTTAAATTTAGCTTTATATATAGTTTTTTTGCTTTCGCCTCATGCTGTTGCCTGAAATGACTAAACTTTGGTTTTTATACTTCAGGTGGACAGAGGAATTGGATTCAGGTATTCTGTAATGGTGGTGTTCCTACTGAGCTGGCTCTCTTATATATGATAGAAAATGGACCAGGTGAAATTCCTATTGACTTTTCAAAGGAATACACAGCATCATGGATGTGCTTATCCCTTTTGGGAGCTTTGGCATGCTCTGCTGGTGATACATGGGCTTCAGAGATTGGTAGTGTTATGAGTAAAAGCAAACCAAGATTGATAACAACCTGGGAACAGGTTCCAGTAGGTAAGCTGTTACCTCTTCTACACATTCTTAATATTTTGTTAAGCTGTTTTGAATTATGCATCCAACTTGAAAAGTCCCAAGCAGGACATAGAAAACAAATACCAAAAATCTGGGATTAGAAAAGGTTACCAGGAATCGTTTTTTTGAAATAGAATATAGTCACCTCTGTTCTTTCTGCATCTTGGTGATGAGATGCACGAGCATAGCAACCACAGAGCTAAAATCATTCTGAATGCTGTCACTTCTAATCTTTGACAATAGTAAAAAAAGTTTATATTGCTAATACGAAGAATGCAGGTTATCAACTGGTATTTTTCAGGCATTATTTTTACCAGTAGAATACCTATATATTCAACAGAGACACTACAGAAAATTCACTTCTTAACTAAATCACTCATTTCCTATAATATCCTATCAAGGGTGAATAAAGGGAACTTTGTCAGACATCTCCATGGTGGATGTCCTTGCTGCTTTAAAGCAGTATGTCTTTTTTGAGTCTTGCTGGAAAGTTAATCAGAGGTACAGATCTTGTTGGAGAGGAGTTAAATGCGTGGAAATTTCTTTTCTTTATATGCATTCTTCAGATTTTTATTCAATGAGCTATAAAACATCTCTGTCAATGGATTTGGTTCTTTTATCTTTAAAAGTGTTGGGGAAACATGTCTTAGTATACTGCTTCTGAAAGAGGGCTTTGCTTTAATGTGCATATCTCAAGGTCTGTTTTTTTGAGCAAATCTCTTTATTTTATTAGCCTACCACCACCTAGAGCAGACAAATACCAGGTGCCATTGAGAGGTGTGCTGTCTAGTGTTATTTAATTTAATGCTGGGGAATATTTCTAGAGGGCTAGCCCTAGAGACAGGAAAGGAGTAGTAATGGGCAGTATCGGTACAGATTAAGCTGCTCAACAGCATATTAGGAATGGTAAAAAGCTGCACTAGCAGAGCCTTGTGGATGAAAGGGGAGAAGATCCCTATGGTTTCGATTTCATGTAAAACATTTCAATTAATACAAGTCTTTTAAAACCAGTTTGTAAATCAGCTATGTTTTATTTGGTTTAGGTACTAATGGAGCAGTTACTTTAGTGGGCCTGATTTCAAGTTTGCTTGGAGGCATGACAGTAGGTATAGCCTACTTTATAACTCAACTCATCTTTGTGACTGATCTGGAAATATCTGCTCCACAATGGCCCATTATTGTGTTTGGTGCAGCAGCTGGCCTGCTGGGATCAATTGTTGATTCGTATTTGGGAGCTACAATGCAATACAGTGGTAAGAGTCTTCTTTTCTATTTTTTCCCCTTTCTCCCAGCATAACCTAAAATTGGGCTTGAACTTCAAGAAGTACTGAGGAAATAATTTTAAAATGGAAATTATACAGAAATAGCAGCATAAAGGACAAAGGGAGCAAAAGTAATGTACATAGTAATGAAAAGGAGCAACGGCGGTTGGTCCTTTTCCATTTTGATTTATTTATTGTAACTATATTGTCTTCCTGATGACTGAGACAGACATATCCAACAAGTTACCTTGGAAGAAGCAATTGCTGCCCTCTCCTTTTCTACATGTCTAATTATAGTAGCATTTTATACAAAATGTCATCTGAATTTTATCCATTTACTTGGATTAAATTGTCACTGCAGAAGCTGCATTCTGTACTTTGAAGTCTTAACAATAGGCTCAAATTTAGGAATTAATTAAAGAAATGTGAACAGTAGTTTACCTTCTGGTTTTTTTCACTGCTTCCTGTAGAAGCTTTATAATACAGAGCACTGTTTCCTATAAATTAAGCTTATCACAAACTAGCTGTGACTTTAAATATGCTTTTTTCCTTTTTAAATTGTTGACTGGCTGGTTCTAAATTATTTCAGTGTTTACTCATTGCCCCAAAGGACCATTGCCTAGTGAATAAACACTACAGGCAACCTTTAGGTTAAGCTGTAAACTTATCCTATGTTTCAAAATTGTTTAGAAACCATATTTGACACTGTTATGTTTGCCAGCTTGTTTACAGAGAGAACTTAAGTTTTCAGGTTTTATTGTTGATATACTTATTAATTGGAAGTCAGGGTGTGAATGTGCAGATGCAGACACAAGTCCTTTAGGTCTGCCATTACAGTGAGATCCACAAACTGTTGGTGATGCTCTGGATTTGGCTATACAACATTTTTTATGCTCTATTCCTTGTACTTCCATGAAAGTTCAAAATACAATGGAGTGTTTAACTATTTGATGAATTTTTTGGTATTTCTCTCATAAACAAGAAACACCTAAGCACTCAGACAATGTTTCAAGCTCCTAATGAGGCAGATGCAGCATTAAGAGAATGGAGTAAACCTAGCTAATGCATGCCTGCATTTATCAGCATCTATTTATTCTTCGTTTCATGTATTTTTTCTGTGCTCACCAACTTACCTTTTTAGCTGGAGCAGGGGCAGTATGCAAGTTCCACATTTCATCCATTTCCTTTGACAAATTCGTGAGCATTGCTGGAGTATGTATACTAAGTTGTACACGTATGTACTGTGGTCTGTATGTGATGTGATACAGGCAAAATTGTGCTGCTCATTTGTGTCTCTCCTTCAGCACACTTTTTTATTGTGAACTCGGAAGGAATACTCTATTCTCTGCAGCATCTTGAAAAACTATAAATACGGCAGTGAGAATAAAGAATTGGTGTCTCTTTTTTTGAAAACAGGATGCTGCTAATCCTTTCTGTCAGTGTTTTTCCTTTTTGGTTAATATTCCTACTTGTGGTATATCTAATAGCCTGTGAAAGAAAATCCAGAGTTATTAAAACTTTGAATAGCTGAGCAGAATAAGATTCAAATTTACCCATGTTATCAGTCTATACCTACTCTGTAAATAACAAAGCTAACAAGTTACTTTACCTACTTGTTCATGCTCAGAATATACAATATACTTCATGTATAATTAAAGGGTATATTTAGAAAAAATTATTTCCAGTTTTTCCTCAAAAAAGTACTACTCTCTAAAACATAGCAAGTGCTCAGAGTTAAACGATTAGACTTTGAAGTTTGAATTTTCTCTAGCTCATTTGCATTATTTAAGGCCAGGTTTAAATGTATGTTTCAAAACAGTATTACTAACTATTTAACTGCCAAGGAGGTTTTGTTTTCTGTCAGATTAAGTAATAATGTTGTTTCTGTAATTTTTCTTTCGAAAAAACACATCTTCTTGCCATACAGTGTGTTGCTAATAGGTCGTTTCTGTTCAAAACAGCATCCTTTGCTTTAGATTAACTCTTGGAACAGCTTTTTCCTCTTCTGAATTAGCTTGTTTCATTTCTTTCTTTGCTGTAAAACTACATAAAAAGAGAAGATTTGACAGAAGAGTAGCTTCTCAAAAGAAGTAACTTCTAATGTAAAGTATTACATTTATACCCCATTCTTTGAAGGTACCAAATTAAGCTGATTGTAATTTAGTTTAGTCTGATGATGTCTTCTTACAGAGATTTACACTGTTATAGTAAAATAGATTTAGGAAGGTGTATATACTTGGTTATTAAGTTTCTCTTCATCTTGGTTGTTTTGTAAAGCTAAGTTTTTTATCTTTTTCCAGGTTTTGACCAGACAATTGGCATGGTTGTTAACCATCAAACAAAAGATGCCAAGCACATATCTGGAAAACCTATATTAGACAACAACGCCGTAAATCTCTTCTCTTCTGTAATCATTGCTCTGGTGCTTCCAGGCACGGCATGGTTTTTCTGGCCAAGGGGTTGAAACTGTTTAAGGTGTTCTGCATGCGATTCATTTATGTTCAGTCTTGCTCAGAGACTCCAAAGAGTTCCAGTTGAACTCTCTCTTTAAGAGATTGATCTGAAACATTCAGAGAGCCGAAGGACTTTCCATCTCAAATGGTTAGGGCTCTAAACCTCATATGGCAATCAGCATCTCTCAGGAAGATGCTTTGTCAGTAATGCTCTTGCTGTTCCTCAGGTGGATGTAGGTCGTTGCCAATTAATTTATCCTCCATTTATGGAGCTGAAGTGTTGGTGTCTAATCTCTCCAGTTTCCAGCATCTGGAAGGGCAAGAAGCTGGAAATAGAAGTCTAATCCACATCAATCAGTGTGATGGAGCCTTGTGCCTGTTGTCCAAGCTAGACACAAAATACACTGCAGCTTTATATAGGCAATGGTAACAAGGGTGAAGTGGGTGAATTCTGTATTTCCCATTACCTGCAGTTTGTAAGGTCTTCTGGAAGTATTTGGGCAGGGAACAGAGTTTAGCCTTGTTGCCTGTTCTCTATCCTGATACTATCTCCACTTCCCTGAGAATAAGTTTAATAAAAATTATGATCTATACACAACATTTGAAACAAAAATCTAAATTTAAAGTAGAAACTCACTAGCTGTTCCAGTAAGAATAGTAAAATTTTCTATGATTTTTTTGACATCTTTATTTCAAAGTTAATGGTATTTATGAAGATTTGTCAATACTGTGGTACTTATCAAATAATTTAAAATTAAAAATGACAGTTGTGAATTCATAATAATCTCTTTAGAAAGAGAATGCTTTTTTCTATGAGCATAGAATTGTTCCATAGTGTTTGGCATTCTAACCAAACTATACTTGGTTATTTCTCAACAGTGGAAATGTTTCCCATTTTGTTTGGGTCTTCTATTTAGAGATGATTTCCTCAGCCAAAGAAGCTACAGATGTTATCCTTGTAGCAGATGGGGGAAGTCACACTTACAAACCATTTAAAAATAGAAATTTAATTTTTGATGCTCAGGCTCCTGTATTAGGTAATTCTGTCTTCCGTCATTCATTTATAAAGGTTGCAGATGTAGCCAGTATGGACTGTATTTAAACTTTAGAGAGACCCTCCTAATAACCTCTCAGTGTCGATACTCAGAAGTGTGGGCCCATACTTCTAACTTAGAAAAAGCTTTTCCTTTTCTTGTTAGAGATATATGAATATTTTTATTGAACATCTGGGTTTTTTACAAGTGTCCTGTGTATATTGCCTGTCTTAATTAAATTAATTTTTTTATTTTGTTACCTTTTATGGGAATATTAAAAAACTTTAAATGCCTTCCATACTGAGTTTACTCTTTTGAAATCTAGTCTATATAAATCTGGAATTCATCACTGAAACTATTTCACTGTATTACCCAATTATAAAGATGAGATTTCAAAGTAGTAAAAGCTTTCTGAAAAGAAGAAATTGTGTGACTGCTCTACGTCTGTTCCCATGGAAGGGCGCAAAATTACTGAAGTAATATGTGCACTTAAACTGTAACAATAAACACTTGGGAATTTTATGCACTTTCTGAACTTAAGCTGCTTCTAAATAAGCGTTTTATTAGTTATCTTGTAAGATTTAATTAATAGTGTTGTGGTTTCTAGAACTCAAATGGATAAAATTTTTGTAAGATACTTCTTTTTTCTCTCAATTAAATGCCTTTTTTGGATATTCTTTTGTTTCCTGAAGTGAAGTGTACTTTCAGCCACTGAAGTGGACATGGTCAGCTTTTTCACTATTTTTTATGAGTTCATTTGAAAACCAGCTTACCATAGTGAGAAGACATCTGATTTCATATTCATAGCAGCATGAAATGCTTTGATCTGTGATCATATGAACAAATGTGATCTGAGCGAACTCCTGCAGCTGCCATCTTCAAAGGCCATAATTTTTGATTTATTTTTTTGAAATTTTTTTTTTTAAATGTCTTAGTGATGACACTTGAGTTGCTTTTGAAATTTCCACTCATAAGTTTCCAGTATACAGAAAGATCTGAGCACCCATAAACTCTGAAAAGGACAGCATTAACTTCGGGTGTATTGAGTATAGCTTGCATAGGCAAATGTTATTCCATTTAACTACTTAGTAGCTGTAAACTGACAAACTTTGGGAGAAGGTGGAGGCAAGAGTAGGGGATACAGGGAAGTGGCAGAATGTGACAAACTGCCTGTAAATTGCTGTGGGTCCCTAGTTCCCTAGCTCTCAAAGCATCAGACAGATACCTTGCCCAAGTGCTGCTTGGAGGGAGAGAAAATGCAGGAAGTAAAAGGAGAAAGGGGGAGTTGAGAGAAAACCAGGAAGTTGATAGATTTGAAGTTGCAAAATAGGTTACTGCAGGTAACAAATTTAATTCCATTCTTTAAACACTTGAATTACTCTCTAGCTTCAGAACCATCAGTATCCCTAGTATATACCTCTGTCACTGATTTTGCATTCATAATTAAGTGGCATCAGTATTTCCACAGCACCAAGGTGATATACTCAAGAACTTTTTAATTTAAGCAGTTACAGTTGTGAGTTACTCACAGTTGTAATTGTGAGGTCCTCATGCTTGGCTTGATTGATAGATGTTTAAGTAAAATTTTGACATAATTGTATGTGAGAAATCTTCAGCTACATCTCATCCAGACTTGGTGCCGTGACTGTTGAAGTATACTGGTATCAGTCACCATTATCTATTTTTTTTCATTTCTGTTTTATTGTTACAGCTGCAGATTGTCTTGGTTCTGCAGATGCTTCTTTTGAGTGGTCCATCATTACAGTTTCCTGGGACAGCAAAATAAAGTGGTGTAAAAAACAAAGCGGGGATACTGCCTCCTTTGGGTATTAAGGACAAGCTGATTCTGCAGACTGACTTTTTTTGTGACAATAAAGGGCTGAAATGTAATTAAATACTGTTGGTATTTTACAGAACTAACTTGGGCATTATGCACGTTACAATCTCTTAGGACTGGGCATCTCAGATTTTAAGTAGGATTTGTTTTCCCTGCATTGCTCCCAGTGGTACTTTGGTCCCCACACAGCTGTTTCTTTACATCTCATTATCTAGAATTTTAAATTGCCATAAAGTCACTTTTCTTTAAGCGGGAGCTAACCTGTTTTACAGGAAATGTATTCCCTTAAAGCTTTGTAGGTACGTTAGTGTCTGCTTCTGGCTATTGCTGTAACTGGATAATTTTCAATTTAAATACTGCTTCTGTTGGGGGATAAGGTGCAGCTCTGGGATACAATTATGGGCCTGTTGTAATGCATAAATCAGAGAATGTACACAAATTCACTCAGACTCTGTGGATCCCTGCAGCACTCCCAAGCCTGCAGCCACCCTCAGTAAATATTAATGCCAATACCAAATGAGGATGGATACAGAAATGTAGAAACAAAGCTACTGAGAAAATGGCAGCCTTACTTGGGTACTCCCTAGTCTGCAAAACTTGACTCCAAGTGAAGAAATTTCACCAGGAATATTCAGTAGCTTTTCTACAATATTCATCCCACAAAGTTCATCCCATTCAATTTTAATATCTTTCCACTACAGCCACTAATTAAATAATAGAATCAAAGAATAGCCCAGGTCAGAAGGGACTTTTGAGAGATCATCTGGTCCAAACTTTTGTGGGTAAGGGATCTTTGGTGAGATTATCTAGCAATAATCAATCTGTCCAATCACATTTTCAAAACCTTTGATGATAAGCACTCTACCACATCCTTATATATTAGAGTTTTCTTTGAAACACAGTAAGGCGGATGCACAGGAAAGTAGGTGACCACCATTATGACTTCTGATCAGGAAACATTTTGTGACTGACTGATGATATAAAGCAAGTGTCATACACTTTATCACTTTGAAAATATCTTCATAATAAATGTATCCTATAGCAGACCACCCAGCAGCATTGCTTGCTCTGTGCTCTTCTGGGATTTGCTGTTTTAGAGCAAGGACAACTGTTTGCTAAGCCTGGTGAGATTCAAGAGGTGAAGACTGGATTAACTGAAATGTGGAAGAACCAGCCTGAGCCATGCTGAGGAAAGGAAACAGTATGGAAACAACTGCCTGCTTGCAGGGAGGTACCTGGCTGGACCTGCTGAGTCACCTATGACGCCTTGCATAACTTGTTTGCACCTCTCGTGTCTGGTGGCTGCTTTTTTGTGGCTTTGTTCAAGCAATTGTAAAGCAGAATTAAATACTGCAGTGTGATCACTGTCCAAATTGGTCTTGGAGGTTCAAACCCACACCATTAGCAAGGATGACAGTGGCTTAAAATAACCAGAATCACTCCTGCAATTAGAAGAAACATCAGTAGAGAACAGTAAGAAGTCTTCTGGTGCTCATTTGTTAATACCCTTTAGTATCTTCAGTAACTATTTTTGTAAGGTCTTTGCAGCTGCATCCCTAGCTGCAAAGTTGGGAAGATAGAGGGACATGATAAAAAATCAACTGCTCTGATGTTTCTTGGTAAAGGGTTCTTGCTGTGCTGGCCTACGCAGAATTCAGCCCAGTACTAGAAGAGAGTGACTTCTGTTGTCCTACTCTTTTTGTCACTACTACTTATTTTCCTGATATTTCATTATTTCATTTGTTGACTTCCTAAGTCCTGAAATCATTCCGCTGTCAGAAGCTGCTACCGTCAAATGCTCCCCCCGAAGCAGCAGCAGTTTCAGTCTGCCTTTAACTGCCAAATACCCTGGTCTATGATGCTCCTAACAGGTGCACATCATCTCATTCCATTAAGTGCCTCATCTTAATATAATTTAAAATTAAAAAGTCAAAGAAGCTGATCTGTGATGCATTGGGATGAGAAGCCTGAGTGTTACCTCTGAATTCTGGAGACTGTCTTTGGTAGGTGCCGTAAGAAAACAGAGACATGGGTCAGCATCTGACATTGCACTTGGTGGTGTCAGGAGGAGGAGCTGAGGAACTCTGTAGTGGATTTAGCTTGTGCAAAGCTATGCCAAAAAAAAAAAAAAAAAAAAAAAAGAACCACCCACACACAACAAACCCNAGCAGCACCCACCATCAATCAAACCATGAAAAGTGCCCAAAGCCCTTATCACAAGACAAAAAGGAAGTGTAATATAATTTGTTGTTCTTTAGAGTTTGAAGTTAAATGAACAAAAACATTACCACGTATGCCTGCAGGTTTGAGTAATACACTACTTACATTCAAATAGGTCTGGTTTGGAGTAGATTGACAAATGTTTCGCTTCGGTTCAGAACTCACCTGAAATAAGATTGTAATCTAGATGTTAAACTTACATGACTTACCTTTTTTTCACCTGTCTATAATGAAGACAGTTTTTTGTAATATATTTTGGGTTTTTTCCCTAGTGGCAAAAAAATGCATATGTATCATGACTCTGCCCATGTCATGGAGTCTGCAAGTCCAAAAATAAATCCTGCACACATGCCATTTTGGGATTTTTGTCTCTAGTTCATTGCAATTGTAATCAGTAAAGGTATTTTACAAATGTTAAATGTCCTCTCATATTTTCCTCTCAGTTTCCTGTATCTCTTTCTCTGTTTTACCACCCCAACTCCTGTACTAGAGTCCACAGCTCCCCTCTGATCCTGACTGTGAGTAAGAGAAACCACAGAACAATGACTCTTTCATAGCAGCGAATACAAACTCAGTGTCTACTGTTCTGGGCATGACACAGGACTGATCTGTTTTGTGCAATTATTTTTCTTTGCTAGTGCAAATAGTAATATAAAACTACTATTTGCTGTCCTCTAGGACCTATAATGTCTCCTTTTCCATCCAGTTTTAGGGAAAAGTGAAATGTAAATCCACAAAAACTCAAAAATTGGCAGCTAGGGGCTGAAAGTTGCAGAAAACTGAAGTCCACTTTTGCATTAAGGATTCTGAGGAGTGCTAAGGTACCTTCATATGTATGAGAGTTTAATGCAGAACTTACCTTTAGGTTAGAAGACAGTTCTAAAAAACTCAGCTCAGCATCTTCCTCAGAATCAGAGCATCAGTCCTGTGTGAGGCCATATCAGGACATGACAGAGACAGATGCACACCAGGATTATTTTATTACTCTACCCAAGAGTACCTGGAATAGGTTTCTTCCCAATTTTTTGTCAGACAGGAAAGCTGAAAAGCAGAAAGGTAACCCCATGGTGGAAGGCAGCCTGTTCAGAGGTACAATGCAACTTCGTGTAGTGCTCTCACAGGTGGGTACAGCTGGGGGCTTTGGCCAGAAACACATCACTGCTGCTGCTCATTACAACGTGGTTCTCAAAAATGTAAGCCTAACCTAACCAGGCAATGTGGGACCCCAGGGACCATTCATGTTCAGCATTTCTTGACAGTGCAGAAGATGTCTTTTTTCCTGCAGAATTGAAAAGACAGATTTAACCCCTCATTATGCCCTGGAACATCACCTGCTTCAGGGTGGGGGCAGGAGTCATACATACTTAAGCATTTTTCTAGACAGAAAGTAAGACCAATACTTCTATCACTACAGCTCTCCACTTCTAACAACAAAATGCAAACCTTTTAATAGAAAATATTTCACTGGTCAAAACAGTGAGAAGATGTTGGTTTTAGGGGAAGCATTCTGCTGAAAGCAATATGCACTCGACCTTGATAAAGTCTTCTTTGCATTGTCTATGTGACTTCTTTGAAACTGGGTTACTTAGTGTAATTAAAAGAAGCACTGGCTTTACTTAGAAATTTCTGAGGGAAGAAATGATGAAGGAAAGGAATAGGCTAGCTGATTTGATTCCATTTTTTCAATCACACAAAGGAAAGCACTTGCTTTAAGAGTTTACATGATCATTCTGGTGTCCAATCACTTGCCCTTTACACAATACTTTAAAATGCAGAACCAAGCAAGGGTAATAATTGACAAGGTAATTGCTGTTACTGATTTCTTTACCTGCTCATCACCAGTACCTGCTGAGTAAAAAACTTCAAGGAACCCTTCACAAAGTAAAGTGTCTGCAAAATTTATGTGTTTTAACAGCACAGCAATAAATTTTATATCAATATTAGGAGTTGAATGATAATGTTTAAAATTGTTTATTAAGCGTTTTTCGTAGTTTTAAAGGCTACTTTAGGATAAATTGCTTCAATTTACACCATGCAGTGTGGTCTCGAGATTTCTCCACTCATTCTCATGAAGTATATGCTTAGAATACAAGTTTTCCTCTAAATTTTAGAAGTTTTAGTTGAAGGCTCTACATTATCATGAGATGCGGTTCTCATTTGGGCCATTAATAATTCTGACTGCCTTTTTTCAGCAATGAATACGATAAATACAATATTAAAAAAAATATTAAAAACTTTATTAGGTGTGAGAGCTGGTAAAGACAGTCAATGTCCTGTGAACTGGGCATGTGGGCTGCCTGAAATCTGTATCTGGCCAAATTCATGTCACCAGGCTACCCAACACCCCTCACTCAAAACTGCCAGAAAATAAGGAATTATTTGCTTCACATGGTAATTGGTCATGGTTTTAAAAACTTGTGTTTGATTTTGAATCTGAATATGTCTGGCTTTAGATTCCTGCTATTAGTTCTTTCCTTGTGCCTATTCCTCCTACAGCACTGATGAGCTCACCAAAGTGAGCCTTTTTCTGCTCTCTGCCCTATTTTTAAACTGTGTGTCAAATTCCAGTACAAGTTTTATCAGTGCCGTGCACCCAGATAAAAAATGTCTTTCTTATTTCCTTATTTCATGTCCAGCAATTACCTCTGCCCTTTTGCTGCAGTCATATACTTAGATACCTGCTAGATTTTGACTCTCTAGTTTCTTACACTAAAAGATAATACTTTTGCGTTCCTTATAATGTTTCTACTTTATATTTTCAGATGACAGCTTTTTATACAGTTTTTGCTGGATACCCCATTCTTGCCACTGTTATCACACTGACAGTGCCATATCACTTCAAGTTTGATTAGCATTGATTTTGTATTGACTTTACAGACCATTTAGGAAACCCAAGAGGCCCTAAAGGAAACATCTGTTTTCAAAGACAGCCGTCTCACCAATAACTACTCTGAACTATTTATCCAGTTCTTGGTGCAGTGAATTGATCCTTCATTGTATCAAAAAGTAATTTTTTTCTGATTGTTAGCATGTGGATACGAAGTCAAGCTCCTGAAAAAAATTAGTACAGCTATTACTTTATCTTTGAGCAGCCAAAGACTGTAATGTCATCTTAGGTTTCTCGGACGAGACCTGCTTTTCCCATTAGATTTTGTTGACTGGCACACATAACATTTGAATGCTTCATTAAATTATTAGTCTTTCCTCTGTGCCATTACTTTCCTTTGTGTCATCATCTGCTCCTCCCCACAGCTGAAGGTGTGGCTGCCATGCTGAAGATGGGTTTATCAGGGCACGTGTGTGTGCAGAAGGCTCTGCAAGCCTGCGTGCAACAGGCAGTTGCCATTGCCAAAGAGTAGATCTGTGGACAGGCTGGTTGCTGTTACGCACATGATGGTTTGGATGAAGATGTGTAGGTGATTAAGTAAGCCTTCCATGATTCAAAGCAGGCCTGTTTTGCTCACAGCAGCTCATTTCTATCCTCTCCTCGCTGCTTAGCTGAAGCTCAGTAACAGTGAATGAAACTGGTAGGTTTTAGGAGGTCCCTGAGGAACCCTTTTGGCACCCATGCATCCTTTCTATGTTACCAATCCTTTGTAGAAGCTCCTGGAAAATCTACTGGCTTATCAGCCAGTAAATGAAATCTTCTCTTTTACTATTACTGCTGTGGCCCACAGTCAGCACACTGCAAGATCTCCTCAGGAATCTGCTTGCACAACTGGCACCCTGAGTAGAGTCTGAGGAAGCCTACAGTGCCGCTGCCGTCCCCTTCTCCTGCTGTACCACGCAGCAGCAAGTATCCCGGTACAAAGTTCCATTCTTTATCCATCCCATTAAGTCAATAAGACCCTGTGGGTCTGTTCTTGGACATGCCTGCTTCTGTGCTTGAAAACATTGGCATGATTGTTAAAACAAGGTTTGCTAATGACCAGTATTTTTCTAAATAGTTTATGATTGTATGGGTCCCATTTTTACTTTTTAAATATTGCCCAGTTCTGCCTTCTTCTGAAATTTTCCTGGTCTGCAAGCATGTGTTTAAAATTAGCATTTCTGTGCCTTTTTTTTTCCCCTCTCATTTTTTAATTTTTTCATTACTAATACAGCATACATCCAGTAAACAGACTTCTGCAGAATGCAAGTTGTATTTTGTAACTCAGACACTTTAAAACTATTACCTTTATTAGCCATTGGTTTACCTTCTCTTAGAGGGTTAGGGCCTCTCATTTGGAGTTGGAATATTGCTCCTTGCTCCTGAAAGTGGCAACACAGGAGCAAGGGGTCAGTTAATGGCAGAGCAGCATCCTTGCTGTTCTCAGCATGCGTCCAAGGAGGCTGCTAGTCAGGAAGGGGATCTGTCACAATTGCATGGGGATGGTATTTGGCATTGCCCCATGTTGACGTGGGTGTATGGAAACCATAATGCAAAGTGGCAAAGAATTCAGAACTGCTTTTCTTGGGGGTGGGGGGGGAAATGACATCTGCAGAAAATTCCGCTTCAACATGGAGAACTGAACTTTTAGAAAGTAATACTCCTTTTCTTTGCAAGGAGAAATAACATTGCTCCTTGCTGGCATGTTTTCCTAGGTAGAAATCAGATTATGTTTTACTTATTTCTATAAATCAGAAAAAAAATTAATGCTGCACAATGCCTCCAAGGACATTACTGAACCGGTGTGTATCCCATGGGTACATAGAGTCTATCAGCAGTGAGTGAGTGGGTAAAACACATTCAGAAAAGTCCCTCCAGGTCAAGATTCTTTGCAAATTGATCTCCTCTTTTTTTACACGCTTTGTTCTTCACCTTTATTTTCTTCTGAACCTGAATCTTTCTTTTTGACAATATTATAAACAAAATTTTAAGTGGGATTTTGTTGTTATTGGTGGGTTGAGGTTTTCCCTATGTTCTGATTGCTTGCTTTTTTGGACATCTTGTACTCTTATGGACATTGATCTTATACAATTGTACATTATTTGGCCGAGATTTTGTCATATGATTCTTTTCCAAGCAAATCCAATAAAATCAGAGCATTTTTTCTGCAAGTATATCAAATTACGCTCAGAAATATTCTCCAAAGGAAAAAATGGAAATATAAGACTGACATTATCTGCTAATCAACTGCTACCTCTATAATATGCAATACATAACTGTCCCAGAAATGAGTTGTGTGTTGTCCACAGCTTGGTTCTGTTTATGCTGTTGTAGGTTTGACCAGCTAAAGTATCTCTGCTGACAGCCACTGCACACACTTAAGTTCACATTAGAATTAACACATTTAATATTTTTGTAAGGAGATCTAACAATGTAAGCGGAAAGAAACACATTATTTTCACTTTCAGAGATGACACCACCTGTGAAATAAAACACTTGAATAAAGTCTCACCAGAAGTGATCAGAGATCATGGCAATGGATGCAGTAGTACAAATTGTTTTGGTTTAATAACCTACAGCATACTGTGGTATCCTCATGAAATATAAAACATATCTTGAAAGGCACTTCTCATGCAGTTGTAAGCAGCAACACAGATAACACAAAAGGTCTACACAAGTGTTTTTAGGAAGCTATGTGAAAAGGGGAAGCAAAATAAATTGAAGGAAAAGGAGCCATTCTCTTCTCAAATTCTCTGAAATGAAATAACACTTTCCACATGAAATTAACATCATTAAAACAACTTGGTAACAGCCACAGATAGTTAAACCTACAGATTTTACGAAGTCATGTATGAGATTACAGTGAAACGTGACACTTCAGGTAGCTCTGACAGAATTTTCTGTTCTCAGCCATATTGGCCTTTTAATTTTATTTTATACAGGTGACTGAAATTTTGGAAAGTACAGAACTTCTCATACAACAAAATCAGTAATCACAGAGAGGAGAAATGATGGAATACTGTAGTTACTTGGAGCAGTCTACTGTCAGTGGGAAATACATAATTTGACTGCACCATGGCAGAGGACTCTTTTACAAACAGCCAACCAGAACTGAGCTTCAGTCAGTGTCCTGTTTTGGTGTGCCCTCTGTTAGAGAAACAGTGCTCAGAGTTGTGCTGCCAGGTGCATTCAGCACATGGACTTCACACCTGGAGTCTCTCATGCAGCCCTTTCCAAAGCTTCTGCTCTTTCTCATTGGAAAAGTGAGAAAGTCTCATTTCCACTACAGTGTTTACTGTAGTCATGCATTTAGGACTGATGAAAAATCACCCATGCAGAAAGCACCCTGTTAACAAATCAGATGTATCAGTATATGGATCATTTCCGTGAAAAGAAGAACTGAAAAGCACAAATCAGCCACATTCTTCAGTACAATCCTGTGTATTTATCAAGGATGTGCACAGAACCCGTTTGTGTTGAAAACGGTAAAAAGCTGTAAGAACAGGAAGGTTTTCAAAGACAATCCTCCACAGAGTCGTGTGTCTTAGGAGATGTAATTGCCAGCAGTTACCCAGGAAAGCCTCAACCTGCTGGGCCCTGCAAGCAGCTTGTGTTCGTGAGCACTGATTTTCGTTGTCTTTGGCTACCTTAATCCGAGCTCCGTTTTGCCTCCTTCTTCTATTCAGCCTGAAAGAATAACTAACATGCCAGTCGCTTTTATGGCTGACCACAGAAATCATGACTGACAGAAGCCAGCATCACTTTCCAGCAAGACGGTATTTTTAAAGCAATGTGCCGAAAGCACTTACATGCTAATGAAAATTTATTTAAAGAAAAGATTGTGTCTGCATTATTGGGGTTTTTTTTTCCCCTTGTCCCATTGCCTTTTATTTATTAGAAAAGTTTACTTTACTTACCTCAGGAGAAAATAAAACAAATCAATTCTGTGTGTGAATGTAATACTGTTCAGTGACGAGGCTTCTTACTTCGGAAAATCCAATCCTCATTCTCCGAGATGTATTCTCTGCTCTTTCCTCTCTCATACAGCAGAGCATTAATACCCTCTGACAGAGAAAAAAAAAAATTAAAACTACCCGAGACAGACAAAAGGAGGCCGCACTNAAAAAAATTAAAACTACCCGAGAGAGACAAAAGGAGGCCGCACTAACTATAAAGCTCCTTCACAGGTATTATTTTTTTCTTATCACTAGAGAGAAGGTCGCGCTGCAGCCGTTTGGGATGGGTTTGTGAGGACTGCTTTTAAACACAAGGCACTTATCCGATTTTTGGGTAGGAAAAAATCTTGGTCACGCCCCCCCCGCGCGCTAACCCCGCCCCCCC
>VWZN01004581.1:59095-83415 GCA_013396955.1 Regulus satrapa
GGATGGCGGCGGGGTCCGGCGCGGCGGCCGGGGGCCGCAGCTTCTCCTTCAAGGTGGTGCTGCTCGGGGAAGGCTGCGTGGGGAAGACCTCGCTGGTGCTGCGCTATTGCGAGAACAAGTTCAACGACAAGCACATCACCACGCTGCAGGTGCGGGCCGGGCCCGGGGCGGGGCGAGGGCTCCCGATGCTGTTGTCCCCTCACGCCGCGCAGCTCTCCCCTCACTGCCTGATGGTGGCTGTGTTCCCCCTGCCGAGTTTGCCGCTTTTTTTTCTCGCCTCAGATGAAAGCTTTCAGTTGTGTTTAGGCCTCGCTTCTGCTCTGCCCTGCTAACTGTTCCGTTTCTCCGGTTGCGTGTGAGAATGTCTTCGTTTGAGTCTTGGGAACGTGTGGTGCGGGAGTGGTGGTGTTATTGTAATCATTGTTGGTTGGGGCTGATGATTAAGAGTTTCACGTGTGCTGCGTTTCTGTTAGTCGTAGTTTTTCCCCATGTTCTCAAATCCTAACGCTAGCGCGGTGTAAACGTTTCTGTTGAAGGAAAACAGCTTCACAAACTGGTTTAGGAGATTAAGGCTTATGATTTAATAGCGGGAAAGATTCTTAAAGCTTAACTGCTTGTCACGACAGCTCCCTGAATTTTGGCTGGCTTCTCAGTAGTACTGTCTGCTGCTATAAAGAACTACAAAGTGATGTTCCGCTAATGAAATGTGACAGGGTGCCTGCTTGAAAGTAATGGGGTTTTTTTGTGGCCTGCTAGTTAGTGATGGATGGAATGTATGCCATGGCGCAGAATAAACTGCTTGTACTTTACGTGGTCTCAGAAAACATGTTTTGAAGTTCGTGTGGTGTGTGGTGTGTTAAGCCTTTCGGGATGTCAGCTTGCATAGGTGGAAGCGTGGATTCAATCTGTGCCACTCTTCATATGTTTTTTTTATTAAAGAAACAAACCCTGCCACTTGGGGGACCAGTAAGGGGTTTTGAACTAATTTTGAGTTTCTTGAAGTACAGAAGAAATAGTAAGTGACATTCAAAAGAAAAGAGTTTAAAGGTAGTTATGTGCCATTCTTGTGCATTTAGGGGAGACTTCTTGAATTATTCTATCAGAAGTCATTGTTAATGAAACTTTGCCTTAAAACCAAAGCAGCATTGTGGATGTGCTAGAAGCAATACAGGGAATGTTTCATAAAGAGATCACGTAGCTCCATTTTTGCTGTGGAGAGGTAAGAAGACTTTGTTATCCTATGTTCGCACTCAGCTTTTGGGTTAATCTTTTAGTAGGTTTACTAGGCAAGGTTTTATAGGAAGCTAGTTGTAGCTGTCATGTTACAGAGGTAATTTAATACTTGGCATGCCACATAGATGCCTGGTAGCTTGTAGGTGTCAGAGGTGCAGCAAAAGTGTAGCAAACAATCAACTGAAGTGTGTCAAAATGATCGTGAAGAGCTGAGTTCTCATACCCGATGTTTTAAGGATAGATCCAAGTAGATTGTTGTGTGATGAAGCTTTTGTTTGTTGTTTGGGTTTTTTTTGGTTCTTTAAGTCTGTGGGGGAAAACCTCAAATCTTAAGCAAAAAGTGGGTTGGAGTACAGACTTGGGTCTCAAATATCATAAAACACAGTTTTAAATTGCTTGAGAATGCTGGTAGGAAAATGTCTGGTAGATAGCGTGGCTCCAGAGCTTTTGGTTTTGGCTGTCTGGAGAGGGGTGTGTTGAGGAGGGGAAGCACGTGCTTGCAGTTCCTACTGAGGTTTTTTCTCCACAGTAACCAGGCTTGTGTTTGCTGCCTGTGTCTTTTAGCGGACTGCACGTTGTGTATCAAGGTGTCTGCTCCTCTGTTCTCAGCCTCCTTGGCCATACATGCATCTTACTGAGTGTAAAATGCAGTGTCAGTTGCTGTTGAATCTTACTGTGCATCATATGCACTTACAAAGTGTTATCTTTATTTTTTTGTTTCCCTACATCTTGCAGTTCTAGGAAAAAAATTGAGTTCTTCCATTATTTAATTAAAAGATAATTTAAAAGTACGATGAAGAGAAACTAGGGTATCTGATTAAGCAATGAAGGAACACGTTTGCAAAGCATCCTTTGTTTTTCTTTAAGATAAAAGGCTTAATCTGATACGGTTGCTTTCTTTCATGGCAACGGTGCAGAGTATTGCACCAAATTCCTTTTGTTCCAATAAAGCCAGAATCAGGTAAATATTTTGCTCCTGGTCCAGCAAAGGAATGACAATGATGAATCATGTGAAGAGATAATTAGAAGTTGAGGCAAGAGGCTCACCATCCACAGTATTCTCTAACTTAGAAACTAAGTATTGCAGAGTGCTTTATTCCAGTACGTTTGCCACAAAAAGGGTGGTGAGGCTGTAGCCTCCTGGCAGCTTCATCTGGTGCTGTTCCCGTGCAGTGAAGTTATTCTTTGCACCCCCGGATAGGTCGGTTTCTTTGGTGCGAGTAACAGAAGGCATTGGCCGATGGGAGCAGTTTCTCCTCCCTCCCCACTCCCCCTCTCAGGGCTGGCTGCAGGGCCCCACAGCCTCCTCCTCCTTCTGGGGCTGCTGGGCTGCGCTGCTCTAGTTGTGTTTGCACTCACGGTGTTGGTGACCTGCAGGTTGGAGGTGAGGCAGCTGCTGATTCACAGAAGAAAGCAGCTAGTTAGAACATTGTGGAAAAGCCGATGCAGGAAAAGTAGAGGGTTTTGCACACAGTAAATATAATTAATTGCCTGTTGGCAGACCTGGTGGGGCTGTTAGAATCGGTTCCCATTGTTTGAAATCCTGAAGTGAGTGCCCTCATCTTGATGCGGTAATTATAAGATATAAACTGATATCACGTGAACGGTACTGGAATTACTCCAGTGATAAACCTACTGTCCAACTCTAGGGCGTTTTTTAATTGGGTAAATACTTTATTACTCAGGATAAGTACAACTTCTGAATACAGCTCTCGTAGATGTGTGGAGGATTGCAGAATGACCAACCCGAGAGAGTTGCCGATGGGATTGTAATTGTAGAGTTCCTGATTGCTGTGATGGGCTTGACATCACCTGGTAAAGCTGTCTTGGTAATCAAGGTAGCCGGGGGTGAGTGGAAGACAGCGTCAGGAAGTTCAGTGCTCTGTGCAGTGTTTATATGCCTGACCTGCTTCTGTTGAACATGAAGCACCCATGGGCAGGTGCCACACATGTTCTTTTGTTCAGCCACTTTCAGGAGACTCTTCCAGATGTGTCTTCCTTGTGTTCCTTCCACTCACGCCCCTTTATCAGCTCTTAGCAGGGCCTGGTGGGTGTACAAAACCGAACTCATAGAAGAAAGAATTTAAAGAAAGAAAATATTTCCTACAGCCACATCAAAAGATTGGAATTTTAGCTCTTATAATTGCATTTTTCTTTTCTAAGTGCCAAAGTGTTCTTCAAACTAGTCATAAGACAGAGTCAAAATATGAAAATTAGAAGCTTCAAAGAGTTGTTTGAAATTACTTATCTTTGAATTAACCATGGCCTTGTGAGTTTTTGAAAGTCCTAGCAAAAATTAACTGTCATAGTAATTAAAATAGTATGGAAAAGAGCTGGTAGATTTGTAGTACTCAATTCAGTAATTTTTTGGGAGATTAGAGGAAATGTTGAAGTTTTTTCAACGTGCAATTACCTAGTGCCCTGTAGGTAGTCAAAGGCTTTGACTTTGGAACTTGACAAACTTTAAAATCTTGACAACTGAGTTTTTCTCTAAACAGAAGTTAAGGCTCTTTCTCATGTGTTGAGTTTTCCCAAATTTGTAAAAACTGTTTGTTTGGTCTTTTTTCCTCCCTCACTAACCTCAGAATGGCTGGGGAGGGGTGTGTGTGTGTTGAAAGGCTAAAAGATGTTAATTGATTTGTCTTTGACATGTCTTCCATTGTGAATGGAAAATATGTTTTACTGATGATAAATGCACCAAACTTACCCACACCTGCTTACTAATCCATGAGCAGAGCCTCATTCTTCAAGTATGTGAACAAAATAAAGAAGAATGAAGCATGAAATCTGTAGTATAATATTGATGGTTTCCTCCAGCATGTTCACAAAGCTTTCTGCTCCATTAATCACTTACCCTGAGTCCTTCAAATACCATGTTCTAATCTTGTTATCAGACAAACCTGTTTGTAATCAGGGTATCTGATAGAGGCTCCTTTTTTGGTTATGGCCTAAGACTTTAGAGAGGCTGAAACTTAATCATTACAAATTCATCAAGTTTTAATACAGAGAGCAAGTATGATAGCCCGGTGCTAAATACCCTTGCCACCCTTGTCTCCTGTGGTTATGGATGGTTTTGTGATAATAAAAAGCTTTACTTGTGTGTAGGAGTCTTTTAGTGCTGGGTTATATGAAAAATGGAAATCTGTATCTGAGTGATAAAAGACAGTATTCCCATCAAAAGCTGTAGTACCTGAGGGACGGGTTATACTGAAGCAAAACTTACCTATGTAGATAAACATGCTTTAGTTTTTGCTCTGCCAGATAGGAGACACACTGGTGCTATTAACTGGGTTATTGCGTGAAGCTACAATGATCTCACTTCATGGATACTGAGTTCAGTGTGGTTTTATATATAAACCTCCTCTCGGTGAAAGATTTTTCTGCTCAGAAGTTGATTCGCAAACACTTGTGTGGAATTAGCATCAACTAAGCAGGTTTGGATTGTTGTTGATTTGTGTTATGACAAAAGCAAACATTGCTCAGAAGAGCTTTCCCCCTGAGATTTGCAGTAGAATATTGAGTAGTGTAGTACAGCAGATGAATAAAATATTGTCAGGTAAGCTTGATTCACTGTGCCTAAAAATAGCTTTTCTTTCTGTGGCCCAAGTGTTGGTGAATTAAAGTTTCTGGAGCTGCCTCCAAGCTTTCGGCTTTTAAACTTGGCATAATACAACAATTGAAGCCTAATGATGAGTCAGTCTTCATGGACAGCTGTTTGAAAGCAATCAACTACTTTCTCTAGCATTTTTAGTTAAAGAATGAAAACTTTTCTGATGTTGAAGATCTGCTACTCTTCTGTTAAGCTGTTTGTTACAGGTGGGCTGGAGGGTCAAATCCATTTAATGTGCTGTCTGGAAGTTTTCCCAGACTTTTGACACTACAGTGAGCCCCTCACAGTAGACAGAGGGGGGTAGTGTAGTGATGTTGAACACAAGGGTTGTGTCATCAGCTCTTTGCTATCTGCTTTGGGAAGTGTCCGTTTTTCTTCTGTGCTGTTCTCTCTTTTTATCAGACGTGGTGGAAAGGTTTGGGGGAAGGTACAACTTAAAGATTAAAAAGGTTTCTGTAATCATGTTATCTTGGGTCATACAGATGCCAGGGAAGTAGCTGAAGAGCAGGAGCTACTCTAGCAACTGAATGTTGAATGACTTTAATACAGGCAGCACTCCAGAAAGGCACTTTGAGAGCAGTTTAGGCAGATGTACATTGAGCTGTGGTGGTTTTCTGTGCTTTCTGGTTGCTTGTGCAGTTAAGCAGCGGGCTGGTTCAAGCAGCTGGTCTAGCCCATGACACTTTCCACACATGTGACTCTCGGTTCTGTGCCTGCTCAGTGCTCACACAGAGAGCTGCAATCCAGCCTAAAATAATCCCTGATGAATGTATCATAAAATATCACTGAGTACTTCTTTGAATCCAAATGCAAACTGAGGTAAAACTGAAAGGAAAAATTACTATAATTTAAGGCATAAGACAAAAGTTAACCCTTGGTAACTTAATTGATATAACATGTAACTGCTAGTCTTCAGAATGGGGGGAGCAAGTTCCTAATGCATCAACACCTTGAGACCTTGTTCTGATCCATTCAATTTGTATTAAATTATATTCCCTTTTTAGCCGTCAAATTGCAGACATGGTAACAGAAATGGTGTCTGAAAATGTGCATCATGCAAGTTTGGAGGAAACCAGACCTACTCAAGTTACTGAAATCAGATTAACCTTGCCATGTACTCTGTCCTGTAAAACATTTCCAGAAGTTAAAGTAGTAGAATTCTAAAGTAGCTTGTATGCTTACTCTGAGGCTTCTCAGCTCAAACAAACAAAAACCCAGAACCAAAAAACAGATGAGGGTGGGTTGTGGGCTCACTTGAGCAAAAAAAAGGGAAAAAAATTACAAGGAAACCTGTGAAATATTAATATTCCAAGATACTTAGTGATAAAATAAAACAGTGTTTTATGGTTCTAGTGTCTTACTAATAATGAACTACTTTGCCTAATTCCTGCAGATTAAAAATCCTGTTAGTCTGGTTCCTACCCAGACTTCATGTGCTCTTTTGAAATGCTTTGAGTTATCAGTGCTTTTGAGTTATCAGTTTAGACTTATCAGTGTTGTGAATTCAGATACTTTCCACACAACTCATCATTCCCAAATCATTCAGAACGACAGCAAAAAGATGTAGTAAGTGATTGCCTTAACCCAAATTTATGTAGAACAGACTGTTGGCAAGCTGTAGTGAAATGACTCACTGGCTGTCCTGGTTTGGGGCAAATTTGGATGGGACTTCCAAATGGGTTCCTCTGGAAAGCAGATTCAAGCAGCCCTTCTCCCTATTGCCTTGGGAAAAGATGTCCTTGGAGAAAAGTGGAGAAACCTGTTTATTTAACAAGCAAAGTATTCAAAAGTATAAAAAATGAATAGTATTTAACAATAAAATCTCTCGATGTTCTAAAGAGATGGCAAATTCAGAAAGTCCTTTTTGTGGGGTGTAGCTTGGCTGGCTCAGTCTGTGATGAGTCCTTCCTGTGCTGGAAAATGCTGGTGTGTGACCCTGGTGGGCCACAGGTGTGAGCTCCTTGTGTTCCTCTGGGTTTTCAGTCCAGAGCTGGGCCAGTCAGTTCCAAGAAAAAGGCACAGTCTGGGGAACTCCTGCCTCAGCTAGCTAGAAAACTTCACTAATAAAGTAAAGGAGAGCTCTCTCTTGCTGTCTGTGCTGCAGACAACAGTCTGTGAGAAGAGAGGAAGCTGAAGCACTTATCTTTGTTTTTGAATACAGCTGCTTCAGACATTCCACTGCTTCTCCTTCTCTTCCCCCTTCACTCTCAGATCTCATTTTAAAGGTGCAAAGCTTAATATCCAGCATAAACAGAATAGTGAAATCGGGGATACAGGTGTCATAAAGTCACCCTAGGAAACTGGCTTAGTATTGACTTAGCCTTCTTACTTATAGAGTCTTTAGATCTGGAAATTTGTCTTCTATTGATTCTGATACTTTATTAATTAATTTGAAGTCAAATTATGTGTTTGGTATATAAAACTTAACTCTAATCTGTTTTGTTTTCCAGGCATCTTTTCTTACGAAGAAGCTAAATATTGGTGGAAAAAGAGTAAACCTTGCAATATGGGTATGTTTGTTTCTATTTTTTCTTCCTTAGCTAATTAAAGTGTTTTCCTGAAAATCAATAATTTGGGCTTACTATAGCTCAAGTGTTAGGCACTTCTTAATAAGGTATTTGGAGTTGCTTGAAGTATTGTTTGCTTTGTCTCAAATGCTAACAAGTGTATTTTAAATGCAGGATACAGCTGGTCAAGAAAGATTTCATGCATTGGGGCCTATCTACTACAGGGACTCTAATGGCGCTATCCTAGTATATGATATAACAGATGAAGACTCTTTTCAAAAGGTACTGGGCAGTTTATACATCTAAACTGTAAACTGGTTGAAAGATGATCTGTGATACGTGTAAACAGAAGTCTTCTGTTTTCAGCAATATATATTATATTTGCACATGTAAATCATGTAAGTATGCAGCTTATTAGTAGTCTTTTGAAGACTGACTTCCCTGTTATCAGGTTATTCAAACACCAAAGAATTAGCTAGGTTTCTTGGAGCACAGCACTAATAATGCCAAAGTTGTGAGTTTGATCCCTGCGTGGGCCATTCACTGAAGATTTGCACTTTATGATCCTTGTGGCTCCGTTCCAGCTCAGGATAGTCCGTGATGCAGCTGTGTGAGTTACCTGTGACGTGTTATAAAGATAAACCTGCGCTGTTGTTGTGGCATGCTATACTCATCTTTACCATATAAAACAAAATACTAGAAGATACTAAATGACATGAACTCTTGCAGATCTGAGAACTTTGAAATTGCGGTACATGATA
The DNA here is from genome assembly GCA_013396955.1 of Regulus satrapa. Lineage (NCBI taxonomy): Eukaryota > Metazoa > Chordata > Aves > Passeriformes > Regulidae > Regulus > Regulus satrapa. The sequence goes on from VWZN01004581.1 coordinate 67,207, forward strand.
GTGGAGACATTACATTCTCTGTGATAAGTTACTTGATGTGATAAATGCTCTCAAAGCATGTCGTTTGATGGCTAGTTATTTTATGGCTGTATTAGTTGATCAGTTTGATCAGGTGAATTTTATCCACCCTGTGTCAATCTGTGCTACTGCTCTATAGGAATTTTCAGCTGAAGACTGGTTGCACTTTTCTAAGCAAGTTTGACTAGCTTTGGGCAAAACCAGTTGCACCTCTGTGTAGAGAGAAGTGAGAAAGTGTGGTTGTATGGGCAATGCTTGGGTTAGCAGTGATAGAAACAGTGTAAGAGCACAGATCCACAACAGCATAACTAATTTAAATAGTCTGGTATAGGAACAGTAAAGCACTTGAGCTAGCAGTTAAACACTTGCCACCACCTGCAGAATGGTGATGATTTGCTGGTACTACTTCAACTTGTGCCTTTTCACGCTGAGCCCTACGAAACCTTCTGATACCAAAACATTTAAATGTGCAGAAACAAAGAGGGAAGACTGATTTAAAGAAGTTACTGCAGAAGTACTGCTGTATCATGTAGCCTAACTTATTTTTAGCTTCTTGAAGTGATTGCTTCTCTTCACAATTATTCCCTTAAAATAGCAGTTTCTAAGTCATTGCAGTGATTATTCAACTTTCAAAGCATAACAACAGATTTGATAAATGATACCTTACCATCAGCTGACTTTACATGCTTGTTCCATCTGTTCTCTCACGAGATCAACATCTGTTATAGTCTAACCTGAAAAACTCAGTTTGGGTGCCTCTGCCATTAAAGTACCATTTCTAGTCTGTCAGTAAGTGCCTGTTGATAAAAGATCTTATGCCTGACCTAAAGTGGCCCGTGCAGTGAACCTGCTATATTGAGTGTGGTGAGTTATATTTCTGGAGCAGTTGAAACATTTTATCCAAGTCATGTACTCTTAATTTCACCTGTGAAATAAAATGTGCTGAACAAGGGCCGTGTGTAGCTATCTAAAGAATATTTTTCCATTTATGTTGCTCTAAACATTTTTGCTTTGAGTAGGTGTTTAATGAAGGAAATGGGATAGTTCCACATTGTCTAAGTTAATAGTATATCAAGTGAAAACAAACTCACCTCTGTTCTTTTGCAGGTAAAAAACTGGGTTAAGGAATTAAGAAAAATGTTGGGAAATGAAATCTGTTTATGTATAGTAGGTAAGTTATTTTTAACATGTCTGAATTGGAAACATCTCTTTTGATGAATAACAACTCCCAGATGCTCCTCTGACAGCTTGTACATGTAAAGGGGTAAAGCTTATGTTAGGTATTTAAAATTAAACTGGACCTAGAAGTCTCAGTAGATCACATTGAGAAAAATAAGAGTTTGATTGAAAAAATAAGCTGTTTAATTATACATTATGAGAAGTGCATGGTACAAACACCTGCAGACTATAGTACAACAAAAAAAAGTATATTATCCTTTGTTCAAGTACTCAGATTCATGGTTTTTCTTGGTGGCATAGACTAGGGGTTTGTCTGTTTTGATAGTTAAGTGCTTGCAGGTTGGAGTGAGTCTTAAAGCTTGGTTATTTCAGTGTAAATGGAATGCAACAGAAATGCTGGGTTTCAACTTAAATCTGATCTAATTATTAAAACAGTTTCATGAGGTTAGATATGTGAATATCCTACAAAAACTACCTCTGCAGCATGTGGAAGGTGCTAATAAATCCCCAAAAAAAAGGCACAAGGCTGAATTGGATGCTTTATATGGAGGCATTTAGCTGTCCTGATCTGTCTATAGAAATTGCACTTCCTTGCCTTTAAATGCTCGTGTGAAAGGAGATTCTCAAATTGTGTTGTTCTTGAAAGTGAGACCTGTGTAAGAGCTGGTCTTTACTGGGACAGCTTGAGAAAACTGAGTACTATGATTACATGTCTGCTTTCTTTTTTGGGTAATTTTAGCATACAAAGACTTAAAAGATTAACTTGTTTTCAACAGGTAACAAAATAGACTTGGAAAAAGAGAGACATGTTTCAGTGCAAGAAGCAGAAATGTAAGTCACACCTATTACTAATAGAAACAGTCATTGCAGAATTATGCTGGAGTAATAAACTCGTGATGCTGTTAACAGCAGCCAGCTAGGCACTGCTGGCTTGTGCCTGCCAGTTGTTCAGTGTTCTGTTAGTATGTGAGTCACAGGGTGTCCTGGCTGACCCAACTTAGCTTGAGAGTTGTTTGTGATTAAAGTCAGCATTTGCAGTTTAAATCCATTTCTAGACATTAAATTTTCTTAATTTTATCTAGTGTGTTTCATCAGTCCTGGCAGTTTTAAACACATAACTCCTTTTTTATATTAAATAAGCATGTGTAGAGTAACTATGAAGTCAGAATAAAACCTCTTCTGATCATCTCATTCCTTCATGTAAAGTGGCTTAGAAAGATTGAGTCCTTTACTACAGTGAGGTTCCATATCTGCATTTCTTTCAGGTATGCTGAGTCTGTTGGAGCAAAACATTATCATACATCAGCTAAACAGAACAAAGGAATTGAAGAACTGTTTCTTGACCTTTGCAAAAGTAAGTATTACGTAGTTTGTTGGTAAGGAGCTCATTCATAAAACGCTTTAGGCTTCAGCGACGCTTTTCAGGCCATATAGAAAACTTGTAGTGTAAAGTACTACTTAGAACTGACTTCATTTCAGTCTACTTCAAGCCACTTGTGTTCTGTAACAGCTCTGGAATCTTGATGTATGGATGCTTATGATACTGCAAATTCATGTCTTGGTCATTTGTTGGAGCACCGACTGCTCCACACATAAGTAGTAACCCAAGTCAAGCTTCATGTTACTGGTCTCACCATTGCTTGCTTCAAACCCTCTGGTTCAACCTCTTTCAAAAATTTTTGCAAATTATGTCAATTAAAATCATAAACTCAAAGCTTTAATGATGCAAATTTACATATAAATTTAAACGGTAAAGATCATGGGATGTGAGATGAAAATACAACAGAAGCAAATCATCCTATTGGTTGTATTTCTGTGATAAAAGAATTTAAGAATTATTTTGATTAAGAATTTTGCGTTTCTGAAGAGGGTGGGGTTTGGTTGATTTTTTTTTTTTAAACAGTTTAAATTATAGAGGTGGGTAAATCTAGGTTTTGAAATTGCGAACTCCAGGATACCTGAGGATCTCTATGGTCTCCCTCAGTTACCAGGAGCTGCTGTATGTTGGGTGCTTTAGAAAAAGAACGTATGTTCTTGCAGCTGTGCCATGTGATATCTGAGAACTTAGTTCTGCATAAAAGGAGAACCACTCTTGCTGAACCTTTGTCTCTGTGCATATAGCTCAGATAAACTAAGACGGCAGAGTCTTAATGTGAAAATGCAATGGAATGTCATCTAATACACTTCTTTCTTTACAGGAATGATAGAAACTGCTCAAGTGGATGAAAGAGCAAGAGGCAATGGCTCCAGTCAGTCGGGAATAGCAAGGCGAGGTGTACAGATCATTGATGATGAGCCACAAGTACAGAGCAGTGGAGGGTGCTGCTCTTCTGGATAATTATAAAACTGTGCATCACTGCCCTCTCAATATGAAGACTGCCATATTCCAAGTCACACATTCTTTACCAATGGAGTAGTAGAATTAACAGTATTCAAAAATAATCACATGTAACACTGCAGAGACCTTAAGTGCTAAACTAGTGGCGTCTGTGACCAGAGAATTGGCGTTTTCTACAGTGGTTAACAAAGCAATTACCAATGGCCTTTTTACATATTTTTCTTTAATGAGGAATAATATGCATGTAGAAAAGACCTACTTAAAGGCTTCATTTATATTCTTTTAAATCAGATCATTATTTAATAACTTATATACATTGTTGTTGGAATGGTATACGTTTTTGCAGCTCTTTGTATTTTGTGGTAGATGGAATTGTATCACTTCTAAAATGCAAAATGATTTTTTTTAAATTAGCAGATATCTGAATTAATATTTTTGCAGGGCCTCCGCAAGCCTATAACTCAACTACTTTGATATATTCTGTTCATCTGTATGCCAAGCTGATAAAATACATTGTAAATTACATATTAAATATTTTATCTGCTTTTACAGTTGCAGGTGCAGAAATATGTACATCAGTCTTGTCAGTGATTGTGAAGTGAATAAGTCAGTGAAAGATGCAAGCTTTTCATGTGCACTGTTATATTGCTCATTCTATTCCCCTACCTGAAAACAGCTTGGTTTTGGGTGCATCCATAGCTACAGCAATTCTTTAATGCATTTCTGGCAAGCAGCAGTACTTAGAATATCCCCTTTAACGGAAGAGAATGCTTCTGTAAACTGCTGTTTAACATTGAGGTGTTTGACTTGCAGCTAAAGCAGTTGGTGCATGCACATACCTTGCCTCTGCAGTTACTTTGTCCTCTCAGAAGATCCCCAGAAAGTCAAAGCAACTTTAGCCCTCATCTGTCTGGTAGCCAGTAAACCAGATGCATGGGAAACTCTTTAGCCGCTTTAATACATTTGTTTCCAAAGACAGCATTATAAACTATTCATGAGCATATTTTTTTTTCCCTGCAGGGCTTGAATTAATTGGCATTAACTAAAACTTCTAATTCAGAGTGATTAAATAGAAGATGTAAAACTTGCCAGATCTACTGTAACTTTGGGGATTCGAGGCAGAATTTAACTTATTCCAAACTTGCTCTTTCTCCTGTAAAGTATTTTTTAAAAGCCCATTCAAGTTTCAGGAGGAGGGTTTTCAGAAAAATTGTGTAAACTATCACAAAAGAATGCAAATGGTGGTAGCTGAAACTTCAAAATGTTTTGTGCTCTGACTTTTTTTACTTAAGTTGTCATGCTTGGAAAAACAGTAAAGGTGATGTCTATGACAAAGTAGAATATCCCTGGCCTTCCTTTTTCTGAAAGGTAGATTTAGTATTGCATATGAATGCACTGAATGGTGTGGGTATGTTCTGATACACAAAAGAAGTAGTAGTAATGATTAGTCTGTGTAAGAGAAAAGTGTGCTGTCTTCAATCTGATTTTTACTTTCTCTGAAATAATAGATGGCTTTGATACAGACTGATCCTGGTGCATTTTTTCCTTTCTTGCCTTAACTGTGGTGTAGATACTTTTTCTTAGACTACCGTTGCTGTGCTCTTCTGACTTGCTTGTATGCATGATGGAGAAAGGTGGTCTGTTCATGCTAGTGAAGATAAAGTTTCTTGGCTGTGCAGAGCTTCGGTGTGAATCTAAAATCTGTCATTATGTGTCAACATGTAGCAACACTTAACTTGCACGTAGCTAGCAACAGAGAGCTCTGACAAAGTTCAAAACCAGATCAGTTTGATCTAACACTGGTATCTGACAATCAGCCTTGTAAGTGATACAATACATGAAGATAGGAAGAGTGAAATTGTAAGTCTTGACGTTCAAGAATGGGATTGCCTCAGAATAGGAGTTTCAGGTTTTTTGATTCAGATTTGATTTTTTCCATCTCCGCAAATAAAACCCCAAACAGGCGAACTTCAATTGGACTTAGTTGAAGCAGTGTGTAGAATGTATCTATCTGCCTGCAGCTAAAGAGTTCTTAATGTATTGTGTGGTAGGGGCATCCCATGTGACTTTGGCAATTACAAAACTAACGAAGGCATGTTGATACTAGCTCTTAAGTCTCTTATGGATTTAAAACTATTACTACTGAAAGCTTAGGTGGGGATAAAGAAGTCTACAGTTTTGTAATACTAAAAAGGTTCTGGTTGCTGTTAATGAAATATTTTTTAAAATAAATTCTCAAGTTACATTTCTTACTAAAGCTGCAACATGAAAAAAAATACTCACTGGAAACCTTCCTGTCTAAGCTTCCTGTGGTCTGGTTGGACTTCATTTATGGAACTTAAAACCTGTGTTTGCAGGGTATCATTATATAACTGGACAGAAGTGTAGCTTTGTGAAGTCAAGGAAGCTGGTTGAAGACTAGACAGAGGTGAAAACATGAATTGTTTAGACTAATTAACAGGACTTCAGCTATTCATTGTTAGCAGAGAAAATGCAACAGTTCCAGGAAAAAGCGTCTTTGTCAAAAGTACTGAGAATGTTCTTTGCACTTGATATACGGAAAAGCACAAATACCTTGGTTTTCTATCTTTGAGGAGGATCATACTCGAGTGACCTGGTGTTACTGGTATGTGGCTTGCTTTTCAAGAGTTGTGAATCTTGCATTTGATCTAGGTTGCCTGGTTTGTACATTTGAAGGAGAACTGTTTTCTTGTTGCTGACTTCTGTGGCCGTAAACAAGTAAGCCATTTTTCATTGTTCTGAGAAGTGAAAGAGAACAAGGCTGTCTGTCTTCAGAAAGTACTTCTGTTGTGGGGCAGATAGCCAGACAGCCACTATAGCATGTGTAAATCAACACTTCGTACACTTCCTCAGGGTATATCTTGACAGAGATTATTCATATCCATACTAAAATAAAATGGCCCAACTTTGTACAATTCCTTTCCAAAGCAACTTCTAAGTGCTTCTTCACAGTCTTGATGCTGCCGCTATGAATACATGAGCTACCTATGGAAATTTATCACTTGCTGAAATAAAAGGCAACAATCCAAAGTCCAACCACTTAAATGCAGTAGTATGTCTCTCCGCTAGGAGTTGTTTATGAACACTGTATACTGCACTTATACTTTACTTCAGAAGCTATAAAAGACTGGATAGACCAGTTCAGACAGGGCTGTGTAAATCCAGATGGGTAGTATTTGGAGATGACTAGCTGCAAAGACTGGGAGAGATGGCTTCATCTGGTTAGCAGTGATCTTGCACAGGATTCCAAAATGGGGGTAGCCAATGTCCAGATGAACTGTATGGGATGGTCTCCTGAAGCAGTCAAGTAATTGAGTGGTACCTTGATTATACTACATGCTTTTCTTCAGTGTTCACACATTGTGGACTGGTATTTTTGCATCCTACCACATTGAAAACTTCCTACAGTTCTTAAAGAACTTAGTAACTGAATTTCTACTTTACTTTCCAAACCAGCTGAGAGAAGCTATGCAGAAAGGTATGAAGTTATAGAAAGTGGTTAGACCTCAAATGGACTTCTCCAAAAGTACTGGATGCTGTCAGAAGAAAAATATTTTAAATGCAGGTCAGGAATCTCCGTAAGCTGAAAGCAGTTAAGTATATGAATAATAGAGTATGGGAATAAGAATTGGAGCCAGCCATGTCCCATTTCTCTGCTTTTAGTGCAATGAAAAGAAGAAGTAGGAAAAAAAGGAATGTTGGAAAAACTGAGGGTGCTGGTGGTAGGCTGCTGAGTAAGGCGCTGAGTTAACCTTTTCTTTAAATTGCCAGAGAGCCTCAGCAATGGCAATACCTTATTCAGGATTTCTAATATCACTTCTTGGGTTGTTCTTACTTCTGTGAAATACCATTTTTGCTTCATTAAAGAGAATGCAACTAACTTAGAGCAGGCTTTCAGACACAATACTAACCTGCTTAAAACTTTTTATTAGAATATGCTAATTTATTAACTGTTTACATTTCACTGATTTTGTTAATCTTAGTCTCTGTCAAATCCTAGGACTTTTTCTTCAGGAAATAGATCATGCTATGAGGATAACTTTTACTACAGTTGTGTCAAGGAGTTGCCAAGATCATGACCAAGATCCTTAGCACTACTTGCTGTGCAAGCTCGACAAGGTCCCCACAATCACTCTGAACAGTGCTGTGCACTTGTTCCTGCTACCCTTTGGAGGATTCAGCTCAACACCAGGATTTCCCTTCTATACAGGCAAGCCTGTACATCTCAATGATGTAGCTGTCTAATAAATTTAGGCTTTTTCTATCAAGGAACAAAGTATATTCTTCTCATTTTTTGGAGCTGTCACTGGCCCATGTATTGAGCAGAATGAGACGGAGATGGAGAATATAGAATGTTTCCTGTCTTGAGATGGCTTGAAAAGTGAGTCCATGAAAAATTCAACATTATAACAAAGTATTTGTCTGCCCAAGATAACAGAAAATAGTTTGACTCAGAGAAATTTTTACTGTACTGTGATTAAAATGATAAATTGTTCTACTTCTAAAATGAAAATTTTTTTCAAGATGATCTCTCTAGTCTTAATTTTTAAATGCTTAGGTTGCCTAACTTGGCCAAAGCCTTAAATTGATTGCCATGTTATACAGCCATAAATTAAATTTTGATTGTTGGGAAGAACAGCATACTTGTTCATATTCCACAGGCTAGTTTAGACTGTGCTTATTCAATACCAGGATGTTGAGAAATAGATTAAAACAACTACTTTGTCAGTCTGTCTCCACTGCTTTGTGCATCAGGCACAAGTTACATGGATGTGATGCAGCTGCAGGGTCACTGTGAAAAGAGGCCCTCTCTTTCTTTTCCTGCTTCTTTGCTTCATTGATCCTTGTTGCTAAATTGTTGCTACAGGAAACTGTGCTGTGCAAGAAAGGAAGTGCAGTTCTCTCCTTGCTTCTCTAGCACTTCTAGCCAGTGGTGGGCACTACAGCAGTAATACCCAGTTCCTCTCAGTTTGATAACCTCTTTTTTCCTCGAGAGGAGCTTTTCTTACATCTTGACAAATAATTTTTTTCAGTGTATCTTGTTTCACTGATGCCTTCCAGGGATTTTAGTTCTTTATTGTCGGTTACCCAAAGGTGTTTAATTTGAAAGCATGGCAAGGAAGGATAAAATGAGTAGCAATTTTACAGCAGTCTTCCCTAACAATTGGCCATATCTCATCTCTGAAACAGTGAAGAGAGAATATTGAAAGTATAATGGTGAGTGCTTGCTAGCTCTGTATTTGACTTCTGATTCTTGGATATTGGAAATTACTTACAAGAAATCTCAGTTGAGAGGATTCAAGAGAGTGGGGACTACTTCCTTATTGGATGCAAATAGTCGATATCCTGTGACAGATCCAAACTCATCTTTTTGAACTGTTGAAACTGTTAAATTCCAGGCCCTTCTCTAAGTTAACCATCACTCCATTCTGAAAAGTCAACAAACTTGGGACTTGCAGTGGAAGAGGACAAGTAGTTTCTTTTTCAGAACAGGAAATTTAAAACTGCCCAATCAGGCTTGCTTTAGTAAAAAGAGAAGAGAAAAAGCATGTGATACCTAAATCTTTAAGTGCTGTCAGTGCTATTTGATCATACAGGCATTATAATGATTGTGTTACTTGATTTTTCATCAGATAAGCTCATTAAGCTTACCAGTCTCACTCAAATAGAAAGAAAACATTAGGAGGGCAAATCCAGTGCTGAAAAAGATACAGAATTTTTAATATCAAGTAACTTAAAATTGTCAAATGTTGTAGGAATATTCTCTTTGGCATTTGTGGATAAAATAAATTTTGTATAAACATATTAATAAATATCTGGCATAGGCTTCACAAATACTAACTTTCCCAGTGCATTTCTGCAGCTGGAGTTCTTAAATATATCTTGATATATTTTATATACCAGTGCATTTGCAGGAAGACAGTCCTGTGATAAATTAATGTCAAATGGTCAATCAACTGTAAAAACAAGGGTTCTTTTGTCATGACTGCTGGTTTATCAATGCCTAATAGTAAAAGTGAAAATACTTGGAAATGGATCAATACGGGGGGGAAAAAGGTGTACTGAAAATAAATACGTTGTCACTTCTTACATTTACAGAATGTTACAGATTTTGAAACTTGATGGCAGTCTATAATAAAGTGGCCCTGAAAGTTACTGGAAATTTGGAGCAGTGACTAAGACCAAAGGTTTTTTTATGGTACAGATATAATTTTTCTGAATCTCCTGAGCTTCATGTGTCAAAAGATGGCTTTAAGATGTCAAATCAGACTCGCTGAGGTTGCTGTAAATGGTGCTAGCGTATACCCCAGAGACTGTAGTGTGAGCATATCCCCAGTAAAATATAGCTTTGATTCTCAACACTGGTCTTTGGCATCTCAGAACAGAGAAAGTTGCTGTTGAACCACATCTATGTTTAACAGTAGCCTCAGGGATGCTGCCTCTGTGCAGCAAAACAAAGTCAAACATGGAACCACACCTAAGGTGGGAATTTTCCACCAACGATGTGTCTGTAACCTACTGCTGTCCTGTCTCCACCTTGAGTGATTATTCATGCTTCCCTAGTGAAAACTTGCTGGTCGGCTGATGCTGTGGATTTGAACTGGGTGGACATTGTGAGTGAAAACAGCAAGGAGCAGGAAAAGCACGCCAGATGAGAGCAACTTGTGTGATTCTGCTTTGGCTGTTCTTAGCCCTTTTGCTTGCACTTCTAAAAAGTAACTGTATCTTACTATCTTCTTGAGAGAATCACTGAATGTGTCAGGTTGGAAAGGACCGCAATGGGACATCTGGTCCAGCCTTCCTGCTCAAGCAGAGTCATCCTAGAGCACAATGCACGGAATTGTCCAGGCAGTTCTTTAGTATCTCCAGTAAGGGAGACTCCACAATCTCCCTTTAAAAAGGTGTATTTTCTAGTTAGTGAGATTGTTGTTGTTGTTCAAAAAATACAGAGTTTTTTAGAGTAAATATAGTTCCTTCACAGATTTAATCTTTCCAAAATCTGTCAGTATTTCACTAAAGGAGTTTATCAAGTGGTGAAGAGCAAGTGTACTGCTTGGAGTTAACACCCTGCGATCAGAGTCCTAGGGTGAATACTTCAGATAGCAAGAGGCAGCAGAGTACCTGATATACCCCTGAGGTCCATCTATTCTCCCACTGTTTTGTGACACAGAGTAATTTGCAAAACAATCATCAACTATGTAAAACGTGCCCATCCTGAAGCTGGATTAAGGCTTAAAGTACTCCAGTCAATTGCCTGCCGGGAATCTTTTCCATATATGAATATGGCAGTGCTTAGCACTACGTACACCTATTCTTTTTCAGAAACGTAGGGATTTCAGCCTATATGGGGAAGGGAGTGATCTCTGAAGTCGGTTATGGTGGCAAATGAGGATCAGGAAGTAAACATCGACTGTCCTCACGCTAAAACAATTGTTCTGTTAGCTTTCTGCTCTTTCCAGGAAATGTTGTTTGTTGCTATTATGATGCATATGTGGAAGTGATAGGGTTACAATTATTTGTCTTCCCTGCTGCATTCCAAGCTCTGGCAATACTCCTGTGCCAATCAGCAAACAACAGATCAGTTTCTGTTAAGTCATCATACTCGGATAGCTTCCAGCTACCCTCTGTGGAGGCTGATGCAATCATGAATTTCTCCTTGCACGACAAATGCAAAGCATTCATGTTAGTATCTGCTCTCCTTGTTTTGTATTAAAAAAAACCCACAATTTAATGCCCCGCTGAGAGAGAAGAGCTATTGTAAAGTGATGGTCAGCTACACCAACCATAATGCTATTTTATGTGACATTTCCTGTATGTTTTGGGTTGATTCATATTCTGGAATTGTACTGATGCGCAGATTAAAAAAAAAATCAAGTTCACAAACTCAGTGCTTAAGGATATACAAAATGTGACAGTGCAAATGCTTCAAGAAATCTCATCATCCGGCATCCATGCCTTCATGTCTTGTTGCATCTCCACGCTTTCACGCTGTAAATCCAAATAAATGCTGCTGGGGTATGGCAGTTCCTTCCTTTTAATTTTGGTCTATGTACACTTAGTTTGTCCCCATTCTTGTCCAACCTTGTGGCAGAAGGCAGCGAGGCATGGAACAGTACTCTGTGTGCATGCTCTACTTGTGCGGGTTAGGTGGGTTTTTATGTTTTCTTTGAGAAACAGGTTAGAAAGGCTGTCATAATATCTTCATCTCTCAGTTTCTGCTCTGAGGTAGAAACAATTGGTAAGTAGAGAAGATCCTAAGTGGTCCCAGAGGTCACATTTTTCAGGCAAATAAATTAGGCCAGAGTGCATAAGGAACTCTGGCCTTGAGAGCAGATGGCACAGTGCAGCTTTAATCCAGGTGCTTTAGTCCTCTTCTGCCCTTTAAATCATATTTACGTGCTGCCTGCTTGCAGTGGCTGCACTGTCCCAAACTCTGTCTCTACATATTAGTCTGAGAAACCTTAAATGGTATGTTCATAATTACATAAAAGAGTAACCTAATGATAAAATGTAAAGGCTGACTGTACCCCAGGGGCTTTCTTGATTCAAATGTACTGATGTAGCAGGGGCCTGATCTTCCTTCTGCTCTCCTAATTGTGGAATAGGATGGGAGGATCTTTTTAAAGTCTTTTCCTCTTGCATGGGGAAAATAAGAGCATTTCACAGTGGAATCCTCAGACATTTCCTTTATTGTGTACAATAGAATGCTGAGGATTGGTACCTCTTAAAATATGAGGAACTTGAAAAGCGTAGTCTGCAGTTATCTCCTGAGTGTCTTCTTGTACCCAGACTCCAGGACAGCACCATTTACTATCTCATTGTGGTCAGTGGCAAACTGGAGTAGCCTAGAAAAATTGTGGGTTGCATCTGTCCATGCAAGGCCTGGAATACATCCATTTCCTATGAGGAGAAATAAAGATCAAAGGGAAAGATATTTTTTGCACTGTTTTTCTTTGTTCCTATGCTGTGGAGATGTTTGTACAAATTAAGCCTGTGATGGAAGGACTTGACAGAATTTGCACTTGTCTTGTGTGGGCCAGGTTTTCATGTGGTTGAGCATGTGGGCCGCTGACACTTCTGAATACAGGAAAGTATCTTGGAACTCTGCTGAAATAGCTGTGACAACAACAACAATAGCAGCTGCTGCAGCTTTTGGCACAGCAGTAATAGCTATGCTTGCAGCTGTGACAGCAACAGAAGCCACGGGAAAGCCAGGAACGCTCTGGCTGCACGCTCAGTGCTGGCTGGTGTGCTGTGACTACCTTCTATGTGACAGAAGTATTAGAGCAGATGGTTAATTAAAATCCAACGAAGAGTGAGCCCCCTGGCTAAATCTATCCTCCTCCTTAGATTCCCATCTGTGTAGTGTGTGTGAAAGGTCCTTTAGCATAGAGCTACAGACTGTCCCATTGTTTTCTTAAGGGACTTTTGGAGAAGGGAGTGGGACCTGCTAGCACTGTGGAACTTGATGTTGTGTATCACTCAGGTTAGTCAAGTGCAATATTGTAATGCAACAATGATGTAGGCTGGGAAGCAGCTTTGCACAAAGGTATCAAAAACAGTGATGTCAAACAGAGTGCACAACAAGCCAGACGTGAGCCAGAAAACGAAGCCATTCTGGGCTCCATCAGGAGGAGCACTGCCAGCAGGCTGAGGGGTGATGATACTTCCTCAGCCCTGGTCAGAGTCCTGGAATGCTGGGTCTAGTGGTAAAATGGAGACACTGACATCCTGGAGTGAGAGCTGTGAAGGGCAATCAACGACAATTAAGAGACTGGACCATTGGTCATACGAAGAGATGCTGACAGATGTGAGACAGTTCAGTCTCTAGAAAGCTCAGAGGAACTTTTCAATGTCTAAAAATAGATTATGAGAGGGAGTAAAGAAGGCAGAGCTGTTCTCTTTAGTGGAAGTCAACAAAAGAATGCAACAAAATGGACCCAAACTGAAATACAAGAAATTCCATTTCAGCATAAGAAAAGCCTTTTGCATTCCAAAAGCAACCAAACACTTCTGAAACAGCTTGACTGAGGAGCTTGTGATGTGTATATTCTTGAAGATTTTCAAACTTTATAAAGCCCTGAGTAATCATTTGTGATCTGCTCTGGGCAGGAGAGTTGGATTATGTGATCTCTCAAAGATCCCTGCCAACTTCAACCTTTCAGCAGTCCTTAGACCGAGCAACCTGATAACAAAGAATAATTTTGCTCTTCATCTTGAGTAACAATATACTCATTGTTATGCAATGATAATTTGCTAAAGAACAACAGAAAGGGCCCAAGATGGATGTCTAGAAGATTGGGTAAGTAGCTAGAAGATGGTCATACATATCTCATGGAGTAAATCAGTCTTTGGGACTGAGAGTCCTCTGAAACATGCCAACCTTCTTGACACCGAGGTAAGTGGTGACTGGCACGCTGAGAGCAGCACAAATGGGATTTATCTTTTAATTTTTTACTTAGTTGACAACTCCACGAAGGTCAGCTTGAGGGAAAAGCCTTTCACACAACTTGTGTGCAAATTTTATAAGTAATAGGCAAAGTCTAGCACTGAGCTGACTTGATAGAAGCAGGACCTTTGGCAGTGAGTCAGAGTGGGTGGTAATTGCTGTCAAAATGAGTAATGGCATTTTATCTTGGGCCCTGTAGAAGGATGAGAGTGGGTAGATGCACAGGGGGAGCCAGATGAGAGGGTTAAAATGGTATGGGCTGGATGAATGACAAAAACATTCCACAGAAGTCTGGACTTACCAAAATGGTATCCATCACTGTCAGCAAACAGAATGTTACAAGGAAAAAAAAATTAGTTGTGTGGATAGATGGGGAAAGCTATGGTTTAGTGCTGTTGTACTAGAAAATGTCAGCAAGGGAGTTAGGTAAAATATGAAAGACAGAGTCCAGAGAGTTCTCTAAGGCATCAACAAAGCTGTGAGCCCTGGAGACACACGGCTATTGCTATTGAAGAGCAGAAATGAGTGCCAAGAGAATCTGGAGGAAAGTAAAACCATTTTGTCTGTTCACTGCCTGCAACGATAAAAAGAGATTTTAATTTGGAACAGAATTAATGGCTACAGCAGAAATACGGCAATGAGTCATGAGATAAATATGTATTTATTGACATAATTTCCTACAAAGAAACAGAAGCTTTGATTCAATATGCTAATGATCCAGTCCAAGAGACAGTAGAAATAGAAGTTGGCAATCATGCTAGTAAAGAGAGCAGACCTCAAGGAGTCCATCTGGACTGCGGCTTGGCTAACAAAGTTGAGATGTGAATCTCAGTTTTGAGCTTCTCTTAGGTAAGAAACCTTGACAAAGCAGTTTCATTGAAGGGCCAGAATGAGGGGATGCAATGGAACTAATCAAAGGAAGTCCCCAGTGTTCATTGCAAATTTCAGGGAGGTTAGAGATGAAAAGAAAGTGTAGAGGGAACAGGATTACAGATGGGTGTGAAACTAATGTATGGTGATATTGCAAGGAGTAAGGAACAAAGGAAAAAGGTTGGAAAAGGAAAGGGTGAAAATAAACCCATGGGAGACCAAATGAGATGAAACCTATGTGGAAGATGGCTAAAGCCATTGCATCCTTCAAAGCAATTAATTTACGGTGATGCATTTTTAATGTGTAGCTTTCTCCCTTGTATCCACCGTGACAATAAGTTGTGTTCTTATTAAATGAAAGGACCACCAAAGTTAAGGTGTCCATTTTTGCTACATTCATACAGCTTTCCAGACCTAGATATTACTACAAGAACTTGTGATCTGTGATTTTATTTTTCTCATCTTTATGCATGTTTATATACAGAGAGTCACAGCAGGCTTTTCCAGCTTTGAAGCAGATCAGTACTGGTCTTGAATAGCATCTTTATTATGTCTCAGATATTAGGTGAAAGCCAATGTTTTAAAAGTAATACCCCACAGTATATGCTTTTCCAGATAAAGAAGACCAATCAAAATCCATTGACTTCTGCAGAATTCTTTCAGACTTTATAAATGTGTACACAAATGAAAGCCGAATATTTGTTAACAGGGATGAGACTTTCATTTACGATTTACCTTTGTCCCTTGGTGCGTTGAATGCATTATGTCTTCAATACGCCCATCCTGAGAGTGGTGTATTTTTCACTAACACCAAAAATCTGGTATATGAGTATTGGGGCGGCTTAGTGGTGCCTGTGGGTACCGTGATATTGAGATCTTACAGCACCTTCCAGTACCTAGAGGGGGTCTGCAAGAGAGCTGCAGGGAGACTTTTTACAAGGGCATGGAACGGTAAGACAAGCGGGAATGGTTCCAAACAGGCAGAAGGTAGGCTGAGAACAGGTCTGGGAGAGAAATGCTTTCCTGCCTGGGTGGTGAGGCGCTGGGACGGTTCGCACAGACGGGTTCTGGATGTCCAATCCCTGGCGGTGTCCAAGGCCAGGCTGGACGGGGCTCAGAGCAACCGGGTGCAGTGCACGGTGTCCCTAGCCATGGGTGAGAGTGGAAAAAAAAAAAAACAAAAAAAACCCCAAACATCTCCTTTCCTCCTCGCCGCCGTCCTCGCACGCTGTCGTGGAGCGGTCAACTCGCCAACCTCCCAGAGGGCTGCGGGCGTGCCAGGCATTCAACCGGAGCGAGGGGGACGCGGGCATCCCTCGGAGCCGAGCCCGGC
>VWZN01004582.1:14783-55848 GCA_013396955.1 Regulus satrapa
GAAAGAGTCTGTTCTTTTTTTGTTTGTCCTAAATATCCTGCCAACAGGATTTTTTATAATGAACCTATAATAAACCTACTCTTTTGCAAAGCCTCCCTAAAGCAGTTTATAAGGATATAATTTTCAAATGTAAAGCCTCTTTGGAAGTAAACATTTTTGTGCTGTCACACTGATTTGACAATGTACCTTCAAAGTTAGACTTGTTCCTAACAAGTGTGTTTGTTTTCCTGCTTGATGACTGACTAGTGCTGTAGTTGAGATACGCCTCTGACTCTGTAAGTACAAGGACAAGGCAAAGTTTTCATTTCTGTGCCAAGAAACCTGGGACTAAAGCTCCTAACCTTTCTCCTCTGATTATTGTAACTTCATGCCAGTGAAATCTGTGGGTCTGAACAAAAAAACCCTTAGAAAACTTCCTCTTATTTCTCTAAGAGGAACCATTAAATTTGCAGTAGTCTCTCTTCAGAGTGATTACTAGATTAAAGGTCTGCTGTAAGTGAGCCTGCAGTCATTGAGCAGAGTGTTTTCCAGACATGACCTGAGAAAGACAATGCTTTCCCTGTTAGGAGCTTGGCTTTGCTCCTTCCCCTGGGGAGCTACTAACACAGCTTACAGGAAATGAATTTAGAAAACATTTGTAAGGATTTGTTTCCTAGGATGGGTAACCATGCAGAATGTGTCTTTCATTGAATATACATACCTCAAAAAGTGTGAAAAACTCACTCTAAAACGAAGCAAACTAGCTGAGGCTTTAGATATTTTTGTGTTTGCCTGTGACTACAGGAATGAAAACTATGTAAGGATTCTTCTGCAGCAGCAGTAAAGGAAGTGTTAGGATAATACTGTAAGAAACACACAATATTTTATTTTATGCCTTCCATCTAGTTTAAGGCAGATCATTTAAGTTCCCTGGGTAGCCAGTAAGTAGAAGGAAGTGCTTCCACACCTCCTCAGATTTTTCTGATTGCAGTGAGTGAGCAATTTTACCTGTCCTCCTGTATGCATATTGTGCTGGGAAACCTGGAATGGCCTATCTTTGTCCTTGCAAACTGAGAGCAAGCAGGCTCCATGTGAGTACCTCTCACTAAAGTGCTTAAAATGAGGTGCAGCCAAGTCCAGATCAAGTTCCGCAACCATCAGGACATAAGAACAAGATTCGACTTGGGAAAGTGTGCAGAACTCTATAAGCATACATGTTTAAGAAATGACATGTCTTAGAATTGATAATTTTCTTAATTTTCTTAACTGCCTTTATCTAACTATTGGCATGTTAATAACCACTTGATCTTAGTAGGCATTCTGTATTTTTATTGTCTAGAGGCTGGGGAAATCTTTGTGAGTCTTAAGGATTTAGAAGAACATTTTATGCCTGAAATGATACATTGTTTTGCAGGTCTAATATCCAGAGCTTCAGTATCCCTGAAAGTAGAACTCTAATCCAAGTTAATAGTAATTTCACAAAAGGTACAGAGGGTGTATTCTCTTCACCCATTTAAAATGCTTCACAGTTCCAAGTATAAATACAGCTACCGACAAGCCAGACTCAATGGGCAAATCAAGTAAAATCTGTGTGTATCTATCTGTGCACACAAATATGCACATGTTTAAGTACACATACTCTTAAATAAAAAAAAAAACTTAAAATTTAAAAAAAATTGGAGCTGACCATGTCTTCGTCTTCCAAAGAAGGACTTTGTCCAAGTTTGTCTTTTATCCTGCTAAGGTTGATGACTTTTATAGGACTCAAACAGCTGTATGAATCTGAACTATTTTCAGTAAATACATCCAGTTCCATCAATTTGTTGCATGATTTCAGTTTTAGTAGGTAAGTAGGGAGGCAGCTGCATTTTTTTCATTGATGAAATATTAAAGGAGTTCATTTGTTTGGTTGGTTGACTTTGTTTTGGTTTTTTTGGTGTTTTTTGTAATTTTATTGGTTGAGAGATGCAGGAAAATCTTGAATGCAGAAGAGAAAATTCTTTTCTCCAAAACTTGCAATTTCACTCTTGAATACAGTTCCAAACTGCTTATTAACTGCTGCTTTCTCAGATGAAGTTTTGGCTTTGTAATACCTAAGCAAAAAATTTATTTCTGGTAATTTTTAAGTTACTATTCTACATTGTTCAGCAATCTACCAGAGGAGATTGTTGCATACACTGTGATGATTCTTCAATTCCAAAGCATTTATTCTATTGTGATAAAAGTCATAGCTTTTGCATCAGACATATAATCTATAAAAATCTGACTTACGGAAATGTTGGTCCCAACTTTCATTTACCATTAAAAAGTACTTTTGTCTTCTCCTTTGTGTGTAAGCAAGACATAGCTCTGTAGAGCCATAACCTTTTCCAGTCATTTCCTTTGATTTTTTTTTTTTTTCTTTTTTTCTATGGTTGGTGAAGGGAAAATACCCACAGTGCTACTCACAGAACTCAGTAGTAATTGCTGTGGTCTTTGCCAAGTGAATTCAAGTTGTCTGTATGCTGCATGGTATTTCAAACCCATTTGTGATACTGTAGCCTCATGATTCTATTAAATTCTCACAAGACAGCTTAAGAAACTTGTGATGAAGTGCAAGGAGAACTTGGGTAGGCCTTTTTATGCTGGGGGAGGTAGCTGTGATTTCTGCTGTGCAGTGGGAAAGCAAAGGCCCTGGCTGTGCATGATTAATCTTGCATGTTTGAAACAGGAATGAAAAGGATTGAAAAGGGAGATGATATACACCCATGATGAAGCTGGGATATGTTTTTAAGGCTGTTTACTTTGTAAAATTGCTGTGGGTAGGAAAACTGGAAAAGGGAGGAAAAAATTAAGCTAAACAATGTGTCTGTTAAGTGGGATAGCTCTTAATCTCCTTTGCTTTTTGCTCTTCTTTCTTATGAACTGTGGAACTTTAGTATTAAGATAAAGACTTTTCACATTTCAGTTTACATGAAGTAAGATTGATTTTGTTTTAAATGCTAGATGTAGGAGACCTAAAATTAAGTATTTTCCACTTTCATTAGCTGGAAAACGTTACCAAGAGTAGCTCCAGTTACATGTTATGTTCCAGTCTGGTTTTAGCAACAGGAATCTGTGAGAAAATTTCGTTATCTGTATTCACCTTTGTATGTTTGCACCAAAGTGAAAAATGCAAAGAATTTTCTGCCTTGTGCACAGGACTCAACTAAAGCAAGTTTAATGAGATACCACATTTGGTTTTGTACACAGATTCATGCATTCTGACACAAAAATTTGAAAATGTAGGAGACAAGAAAAAGAGCACAGGGCTGCTATAACAATTGCTATCTAAAATCATAGAAACCAATACTTGAAAATAAGCCAAAAATAGCTAGAATTTTAAACCTTATAAAAAGAGCCTTCATTTCACTTACTGAGATGAGCTCTCCATTGTTTAATGTGGATTTTATGGTCTCTTGTTAACTTCGATGTGAGGTAAAGAAGCATTTATGGGCATTATTCCTCTTTCCCTAGAACCAGCATTCTACTTTGGAAATGATGAGTACTATGTCGATGAGAGTGCTGGCTACATTGAGGTCCGTGTCTGGAGGACTGGAACAGATCTGTCCAAAGCTGCCTCTGTTACGGTGAGGTCTCGCAAATCTGAACCAGTCACTGCTGAGGGTGAGTTATTGCTTCGCTCTAGTTTCAGGCTGCTGCTACACCGCACGTGCTGGTACACATTGCTGGCACATGCTGCTACATTTCACCAGTGCTGGTTCTGTGGGTCTTGGTACAGTTTCAACCACATAAAATGAAAATTTTATGTGTCTTGCTCTTAGCGGATCTCTTCTTCTCAGGACAAATTAGGTGGTTACAGAATTTCAGAGAAACAGGAGTAAGAGCTGCTATAAAGTGTAGCACTAAGAGAAATGCCTTTAAATCTCCACATAAAGACTGCAAAAAAGGCAATTAATTGCTGCTTCAAGAGCATACTCTTGGCATGGTTATGATCACTGGCAGTGTGCTCAGTTTACTGCTCTTACTTTTACTGAAGGCAATGAGAAATTATTACCTAGTATGCTATTCAGGAACAGCATTGCTTCAGCTGTGGTTCTTGGATGCTTCGGCAGAACCTTTGTCTGCAGAATCAAGTGCTAGCATGATCTATTCTTTTTTTCAAAAAGCATGTCATTATGTGTAAACTAAGATATTCATATAGAGGCAGTGTAAAAATTATCCTCTTTAGATGCTTAGCCTGAGTGTAACTTTACTGTTGTTTCAGGAATATCTAACCATAAAATATAATTATGATATATTAATAACATAAAATTCATAGCTTATATGTATTTTTCTTATTACCAAAAAATTAAGTCTGAAGAAATAAATGATTGCTTCAGTTCTGAACTTGCTTTTATGATCTGATGCCTTTATCAAATCTCAAATGTTTAAGTTATTTCTGGTAAAAAAATTTCTTTCCTTATAGTAAGGATCTTCATTCCTTGTGCCAGGACCTCTAGGATGAAAAGCTGGGAATGGCTCAGATCTTGAGCTCTCTAGTCTGTTGGACACAGCATGAAAGTGCTGAGATAGATGGCTGACTGTAAAACCATGAGCCTCGTTCTTTGCCTTACACAGTGCCGCAGTGGATCTGCTGCTCTGAGCTGTCAGTCCTGGTATCCTGCCTTAGAGGCTTAGCTCTAGGGGAATACAGCAGTAGGGCTTTTAGGCAAGTGTCCATCTGGTGATGGCCTTTAATCTCACCAAATTTGGTCAAATTCACAGAATTCCAAAACAGATTTCAATTTCAATTGAAGTGTTTCCCCCAAAGCTTTGTTTCAACAGCTCTGCCGCATATTCTCCCAAAAAACTAATATTAAGACTTAGTCCTTCCCTAAGGTCCTGGATACCTTTAATACTTTGGTTCCGAGAGAGTATCATGTTTTAGTTACTATCTTGTTTGCCTTCTACTCATTGACTTATTATGGATTGGTCTGCTTCACTTGAAAGAAAACAAACCCAGGTCAATCTTTCTTCAAGAGTAAGGTGACTGACCTCACTTGAAATGTTCTGAGCAGAATTTGATTTGTTTTCCATTCATTCAGTTTTACACAACTCCTCTGAACAGCAGTTCTACCCCCAGTTGGCTCATTGGTCTTGTCTCCTTTCCTTTTTACATTAATCTTAAAACCTCCATCTTTGTTACAAAATAGTATGAAATTCCTTTCCAAAAGACTTTGCTTTGTCTCCCGTCTCTCTCAAAGGTTTTTGCCCACTTTCATTTCTCACTTTAAGCAAATTTCATTTGTTTTTCTGGAATAGCTGTTGGTTTACAATGAAACAGAATGCCAGAATTTGCCAAATACTAAAGTTATAAAGAAAAAAAATATTGCCTACAATTAACTGCCTAATGATAGATTTTTAAATTTTCAATTATATGTAATGCTGTTTTAATCTCTTTTCCATTGGTAGCTGGAGTAGATTATGTAGGCATCAGTCGTAATTTGGATTTTTCCCCTGGAGTCAATATGCAGACGTTTCGTGTGATAATTCTGGATGATCTTGGACAGCCAGTGTTAGAAGGAACAGAGAAGTTTGAGCTTGTGCTGAGGATGCCCATGAATGCTGCCCTTGGAGAACCCAGCAAGACCACTATCTTCATTAATGACTCAGTATCTGATTGTGAGTAATTTTTTATTTTTTCTTTCTTTTTCTTTACTTTTTCATATCTTGGAAATGATGCATTAATTCATTTGCAGTTGGGCTGCTTGTGTTCTATATCTAGTGCAGTCTGGCATAAGTAAATGTGAAATGGTGGAAGGAAGATATAATAACTGCCACAGTTATACTTTACATGTGCTTTCTATGTTTTTCTGCCCAGTGCCAAAGATGCAGTTTAAAGAATCTATGTATGTAGCCAATGAAAATGATGGGCAGATTTCTGCCATGATATATAGGAGTGGGGATATCCGATACACATCCACTGTGAGATGCTATACAAGGCAAGGGTCAGCTCAGGTTATGATGGACTTTGAAGAACGTCCTAATACTGACAGTTCCATCATCACATTCCTTCCTGGTAAGTTCTTGACCTGATTTTAGAAGCCTTTAGTCTACCTTGGCTTTGCTTTCCTTTGCTCTGTTTGTTTTGTTTTATTGTGTTTTATTTGTGTCTTCTCATAAAGTAGTGCAAAAAAGATGACTCTGTAAAACAAAAGTTTGGAGGGTTTTTTCCATACGCAATGAGATGATGTTACCTCTATTTCCTTCACTTCTGATTTAGAGGGATAATCAAAAAGAACCAAAAGAGTATATCTTCATTCAGGTTCAGCCTGAGTGCCAGGATCTTTTTGATAGCAAAAGCAGGTTTGGCATAACACAGTAGAAGCACAGGTCTGCTGTCAGAAAGGAAACCAGAAGTTCTGCTCTTTGTTAAGCATATTTCTGGTAAATATGCTTGACTTGCACTGAAATGAGTAATAGATCTTTCAACAGGTATATAGCTCCCTAATTCCTGTTAGAATTTTTTCTCCCACCAAGGCTTTCGTAAGGCTGCCCACCAATATCAGGCCCTTAATATCTCACATCAGAGATGAAATGTAAATAAATCAAATGTTACTATGTTGAAAGAATATTGCCTAATTCATTCTACTTGTGCAGAAGGCAGTTTTGTCTTCTAGTCTTTGAAGTTTACACACATGTAATATTTTTTACAGGTCTTAAACAAGTTCTGTCATCAACATGAAATCCTTGGTATGCCCTTATCACAGAAATTACAACCTTCATATTTCTGTAGAAATGTATCATAGTTCTCTTGAAAAAGTGAATTGTTCAGTCTTTCTTTATTTAGGGCTGGCCTCAGCTTTTAGTGTTGTCCTATACTCTACACTATTGCTTCTGTGCAACCAGGAAAGAGTCCAACTAGTAAGATTTGGGCCACTTAGGAAGTGACTTTTTTTTTTTTTTTGAGTGGTCCCCTACCAATTCTCTGCAATCACAAGTACCAAAAACATCTACTAGAACTGTATTTCTTCTCCATAAGCTTCTGAGGCATGTCTAATATGCAGTAGTTTTATTTCAGTTTTCACATTTCCCACGTAACAATAAGCAAGATGAGTATTCTGCATTCTTTTTCTCCTCTTAAGGGATAATTTATTTTCTATAGTGTGGGGAAAAGGCAACCTCAGGAAATGAATGCAGTCAGCATCCTGGTCTGGTTCTTCACCTTGAAGAGCCTTGATCTTATTTGCATGTGTAATAATAAAAAATACAGTAAATTTGCCTCATGTCTCTCCTGCTATGAGGTTATTTTTATCTGGGGTGTAGGAGTCAGTCTCATGATGAAGATCCCTCCAGGTCATGCTGGGTGCCAATGAACACTATACATAGATTTTGCTGCTTGTGTAGCATGTGTAAGACAAGGTGTTCAAGTTTCTGAGCACCTAGTAAGTCAGGACACATTAATTTTTGAGTGCAAAATTAAGAGGTTTGATATTCAAAAGCATTTTTAAGGCAATATTCAGTGTCACTTGGTATCAGTGCGAGTTTAAAAGACTTTAAAGTCAAACAGAATAGTATAAGTGAAGGTCCAGTTGGAGAGTGTCCAGTCAAAGGAGACTTGAAATATAAAACTTCAGGACAAAATTTCCATTAGTATTAGTAATGGTAATTAGTAACTAGTATTACCATTAGAAAGGTTTTATTACTGTGTTTCCTTGTGCAAGTATTTACTTTTTAAGTGCACTCTGTAGAAGATGTTACTTAGAAGGAACATTTCCTTCTTAGATGAAACAAAAGGACTAATACATGTAAAGTGGGCATACCAAATTGAAACTTGTCTTACAGAAGTCCCAAAATGGGTGATTCCACCTTAATGAGTTTCCATAGGAAGGTAATGAATGTTAATTCTGCTTTCACTGCTGTCATTGCTCATTAACTTGTAAGGTGTCAAGGTGGATGCCTTGGCCAGCAGGAGCGGCCTGTGGTGCCTTGGGCTTGGAGAGAAGTGCTGTATTAAAGCAAAGAACAACTAAGTTCTGCCTGATACTACCTTCAGAATGATTGCAGGTGAAACTGAGAAGCCTTGCACACTGGTGCTTATGGATGATACTTTCCATGAGGAGGAGGAGGAACTACGGCTGGTTCTTGGCACTCCAAGAAGTGATTCTTCCTTTGGTGCCTCTATTGGCGATCAAAACGAGACGCTTATAAAGATTCAGGATGACGCAGACAGTAAGAGAATAGTTTATTGTTGCTGGCTTTTGGAAGCCCATTTGCATGCTCTAAAAGCATTTTTTTTTCCTTCTAATTGCAGAGGCTATTATTAAGTTTGGTGAGACCAAATTTAGTGTGAGTGAACCAAAGGACACAAGGCAAGTAGCAATTGTAAAGATCCCAGTGCTGCGTCTGGGAGACACTTCCAAAGTTTCTGTTGTAAGAGTTCATACGAAGGATGGATCTGCTACTTCTGGAGAAGACTATCACCCTATATCAGAAGGTAGAATCATACTTATCACATCCAACTCTTTGTTTTTATTCATGACTGTAACATAATTTTTGAAAAATGAAATAACTTTGTGATTAGAATACTTTGCAATCACATCTCAAAATGCATTTTTCTATTCAAATTCAGTGTGCACAGATTCCTTGTGGTATACAACAACCAATTGCTCTTGGACTACTACAGCAAATTGCTCTTGGAATACTATTTATCAGTGAATATATTTTAAAAATAATTGTGACTCCTTTGAAAACATCTGTAGCTCAAGGAATTGTGGAAGATGTGAATTAAACCTTAGTTATATTTGCAGACTGTAATGACATTACTCTGAAGAAACATCTACATATTACAGGATATGATTGTGTGCTTATTTTTTGAGAAATTCATTAAGATAATGACATTTTCTCTATGCAGGAATTAATGTATATTTCTTTTTATTTTTCTGTATTCATAATAATAAAGCTTTCCTTCTTTATTTCTGAATTCATTGCCTGCTGTTCCACACTGCTAATGAATGAGAAGTTCTGCAACAGAATGAGAAATATCTTAGTTGATAAACTTCTTTCCATTAATAGCCCACCTACTTGCTTTAGGCAATGACTAATGGAGCTTGTAGCATTATGATTTTTTTTCTTTTAAAGTTTATGATAATATATGATATTACTCTATGTTTGAAGATTAATCATTCCTTTCTGGAGTGTTCTCACAGTTTTGGATAAACTATTTTGGCATCCAGTCCAGCTGGAATATTTGACTTACCTTTGAACATCCAGCAACAGCATTGCGCTACATTTTCAAATTCCATAGGAGTGGCATTTGCCACTACTGATATCTGAAGAGGCACTTTGTTAGCCACGAGGAAATCATCAACACAGAGCTTGCTACTTCCAGTCACTTTGCTCCTGCATTTTAGAGTTTTGCTCTTTCCTCCTGAAAACCACAGGAACTTTTAGGGTC
Organism: Regulus satrapa; assembly: GCA_013396955.1. Lineage (NCBI taxonomy): Eukaryota > Metazoa > Chordata > Aves > Passeriformes > Regulidae > Regulus > Regulus satrapa. Next base: position 24,181 of record VWZN01004582.1, read on the forward strand.
AGCAGATACTTATCCTATATGCACATTACCTGTAGGCACTGTCATGCTTACATGCTCCCTGCTGTGCACCAACAGCACATGGGAGCAAAGTTTTCAGGGGAAATGTGCTACTGCAGAACAAGAGGCTCTTGGCCTCTGCCCCCAGGCCTTTGAGAAAGGTCTGTGATGTGCAGACTTTCCCCACAGGTTTCACAATACCTGTGGGTTTAGGGAACCTGCATATTCAGCCATAGGTACAAAACCCGCATCCTTAATTGGGTTTTCTGAAGGAACTGTGGCAAACTGAAAATCAGTAAAATTCTAAGATGTCCCACAGATAAAAGTTCATATGTTTATTATCACAAAGACTATCTCCCTGGCTTAATAATGCTTGGGATCGGAAGGATCATTAGATCACTTAATCAGACTCACTGTGGATTGCAAGATTCTCCCCTTTTTTCCCAATTACTTCTGTGTAGGTCAAAATAATTTTGTTTGGAGAAAATATATCCTTTAGCAAGGACATCCAATCCTGGTTTGAAGGCTTTGTGGAGGAAGAATGTTTCTTAGCATTTTGCTTCACTGATCAGTCTCTAATCACTTAACTGTGCCTTACTTCCCATTTGCAATTCAACTTTAATGCACTATTGCTTTTTATGCCTGCTCCTTTAGACTACAGAGCTCTTTATCACCTTTTCATATTTTGATTAGGGTGATGTTTCTAGATACCAGTGAGAATATCACTCTCTGCAAGTTCTTCTGGTCCTAAGTTTCTGTTCCCTATTTCTGTACATCTTCAAAGTGAATTTGACATTCTTTAAAAATAAAAATATTAGAAATGTAGTTATTGTTTTGGTTATTATCACTCTCAATCTTTCCAGGCACAAATGTTAAATAGTTTCTGTAATTTTTATTTCTTTAGTAGTTAATACAGTCAAGAATCATAGTACCCCCCAACTTGGTCAGTGTGGTGGGTTGCTCTTGGCTGGACAGCAGGTGCCCACCAAGGTTCTCTATGATTCCTCCTCCTCAGCTACACAGGAGAGAGAAAACAGGACAGAAGGCTCACAGCTTGAGATAAGAAGAGGGAGAGATCATTCACCAATTATCAGCATGGGGAAAACAGACTCAACTTGGGAAAATTATTTTCATTTATTACCAATCAAACCAGAGCAAGTGATGGGAAATAAGACTAAATCTTAGAACACATTCCTCCCACCCCTCCCTTCTTCTTGGGGTCAGCTTCACTCCCAAATTCCTTATCTCTGACTGGCTTAATGGAGTGGGGGGTGCAATCTGTTTATCACTCATTATTTCTGATGCGTCTTCCTCCTCACACTCTCCTCTACACCAGCATGAGGTCCCACACACAGGAAACAGTTGTTCAAAAACTACACTATGGGTCCTTCCCATGGTCTGCAGTTCTTCATGCGCTGCTCCAGTGTGGGTCCCTCATGGGGTCACAAGTCCTGTCAGCAAACCTGTTCCACTGAGGGCTCCTCTCTCCTCTCACAGATCCTGCCAGGAGTCTTCTCCACTGCAGACTTCCCCCAGGGTCACAGCCTCCTTTGGGCACCCGCCTGCTTGGTCAGGGGCACATCCTGCATCACCTGGGTCTGCACCAGGGGCTGCAGAGGAATCTCAGCTCTGGCACCTGGAGCACCTCCTGCCTTTCCTTCTCCACTGACCTTGGTGACTGCAGAGTGATTTCTCACATATTCTCACTCCTCTTTCCCAGCTGCTGTGGTTCAGCAGTTTTATCCCTTGTTTAATCTGTTTTTCCAGAGGCACTGCCACTGTCACTGCTGGGCTTGGCCTTGGCCAGCAGCAGGTCCCACTTGGAGCCAGATGGGATTGGCTTTGTCAGACATGGGGGAAGGTTCTGGCAGCTGTTCACCAAATCCACCCCTGTAGTCCCCACTATCAAAGTCTTGACATGCAAAACAAATACAGTTAGCTAAGACTGAACTTTGTATCACCATGACTTATGAAGTTTTATTCAGAGACAAAGATTTTCAATACTCTTGTGTAGCTACAGCTTTGTTCCTTACTTTTTTGTATATACCATTGTTTTTATTACTTTTGCTGGGAAAAGGCCTGACAATGCTATTTATTCTTCAGTATAATTCTTCAGTCATCTTGGTCATATGTTACCAACATTTATGTAATTAGTCACAGATAATTTTCAAAACATTAAGTTCCATTAGACTAAATCTTGAGCTTTGAAAATCTCTTTATTTATTTCTTATTTTCAGTGATTCCCACATGTGTCCACTACTATTCATTATTATTATTTGTAGCATCAAAAAGGTTAAACTAAATTTGCAGACATCTGTAATTTGAAAAGTAAGGATTAAGTGTCATTTCTCATGTCTGGGCCTAGAATTGCAGCTTGTTACGAGCAGCAGATTTATTTTTAGGTGTCTCATGTTTTCAGAAATTGAGTTCAAAGAGGGTGAAACACAGCACTTTGTGGAGATTGAAGTTCTCTTTGATGGAGTAAGGGAGATGAGAGAAGCCTTCACTGTCCACCTAAAGCCCGATGAGAACATGGTCGCAGAAATACAGGTAACAATTTAATGCAAAGTCCTGGATAACAAAATCTGGTAAACAGACCTCTTACTTACTTTCTGGTTCATCATTTTACTCTTCTATTAAGATTTATCCACATTATCTTGGCTTATATATTAAAAGACAAAAAGGTCATCCCAGCTGTCACAGTAACACCTAAACAAAAAAGTTATTTGTCAAGGCATTAATGTTGATGGGACCATAGTGTCAATGAAAGACTGAAATCTCTAGGATATTGTTCCAGACATATTCTTCTCATATAATCAGCCTTAGAAACTGATGTCCTCTTGGAAACACTCACTGGCAATACAATATATACAATACAATATAACTTCTATGCTGTAAAAAGAGCTATTTCAGGTGAAATACTACTTCTGCTGTCAAAACCATGTTATTATTCTTATTGTGTAAGATGAAATACCCACACATTCTTGTTATTTAGCACTATATCTTACATACTTTTAATTTAAACAGTATTTTCCTCTGATTTGGCATAAAATGTTTTTAAAATTCCCTGTCTGCTTCATCAGTGTCACACCATATATAGTCTGATCCCAGACAGCCAGACAGAAGAGACACAGCCATTTCTGATGACAAAAACCCCATTTCCATCACACATTAAAGCACAAAGTGCACACGGGGGGTTCTACCAGAACACTGAACTGTTAACAAAATAGTTGAGAGAAAAGGTTAAAAGTCTGGGATGATCACTGTTCTGAAAAGAAAAAATTCATTTTAGCTCTTCCTTTTGCACTCTGCAATGTAAGTTTGGTGCCTCAACCCTTTATCAGTAGATCATTCAGTTGAGGTTTTAGAAGTTCTTTTGGAGCAATGTTTCAAAGGCTAGACATATTCTGATAGAAGTCTAGATTGTTTATTTAAATTTTCAGAGGGAATTGTTTCTGTCCTTTTCATTGTCAGACAGCCAAGGCCATTGTTTACATTGAAGAAATGAACAGCATGGCAGATGTCACCTTTCCCTCTGTCCCTCAAGTTGCATCTTTGTTGATATATGATGATACTTCTAAAGCCAAAGACAGAACCAGTCCCATTGCTGGCTATCCTGTCATCTGTATCACAGTGAGTATCTCTGTGCAAAAACAGAATTAAATTAGTGTATGGATTTTGTTCAGTGAATTTTAGGCACCCAGTATCAATCCATATGGTGATGAGTCACACATATTAGTCACACATAGTTCAAGCTAGAATTATCCTTAGAGCTAATCTAATTTGTCTGGATAATGAATCCATTTTCAGGAGGAGAATAAGCATAACAAGAAGTTCCACTTGTTCCTCACTAAGAATAGTTAGATATTGATACCCATACTGTGTCAGTGATTGCATGACCTTACTATTTCCTGTGTTATCCAGCCTTAATTTGCAGACTTAAAATCACTGGAGATAACAGATGAGCCATTGTTTTCAATGAGTGCCACAGACTGTAAAATGAGTGCTGAAGGAATACAGGCTTCTTTCGGGTTTTTTTCCCTAGTAGTTTTGCAGCTGAAAAGTATACACAATTATTCATATACCTTGAAGAATGTTTTTTTTCCATCTTCAATTTTTTTTTCGCACATTCCTTTTGTACAGGAATGTCACAAGTTGAATGCTTCTTCTAAATTAAAAAAAAAAAATCAAAGAAAATAAATATTTAAGTGCAAAGTGTATTTGCAGAACTAGATCAAGGAGAAAAATCCAAATTAAAGTAGTACATGGGAATGTAGTTTGTGCCTTCATAAGTATGCCACATTTTCACCTATAAATCAATTTTTAAAATATTTTTGATTTCAGTAAGCATAATTAGATATACCATTTAATCTACCCTAACAGTGCTAAATACATCACTATCAAAATAAGGTGATTTCTTACGAGATTTAGTGGGATGTCAGTTCCACGGTTTTGGGTTTTTTGACTCTTGATGTCTTAAAACTTCTTTGCCATGAAGCAAATAGATTCTTAATGCATGTGCCTTGTTCTGCAGGCTTGTAATCCTAAGTATGAAGACTTTGACAAGACTGGTTCTATATGTGCCAGTGAGAACATCAATAATACTCTGACGAAGTACCGGTGGCTTGTAAGTGCCCCAACTGGCCCCGATGGTGTGACCAGCCCCATGAAGGAGGTTGATTTTGACACCTTCTTCACTTCCTCTAAGATGATTACACTGGACTCCATTTACTTTCAAGCTGGTTCTCGTGTCCAGTGTGCAGCTCGGGCTGTGAACTCAGATGGCAATGAGGGCCTTGAGCTCATGAGCCCTATTGTCACTATAAGCACATCAGAAGGTAAGACATCATCACCTCCTGTGAAATTCACAGGCCTCTTTTGGATCCCAAGTTCAGTCCTAACAAAAGCTGGTTGCACAATCAGGTGTTTTAACTTTACTGTCTCAGCTTTTCTTCTGCTCATGGAGGTGGTGCAAAACCTGTCTTGGCACAGCAAAGTATTGTATAAAGAGAAAGTGTATCCTCTCTCCTAATTCTTCATATCTTTAACTAATAATCCACATAACTAACTTGTATGTTCATGAGAACAATATAAAACAGGCTGTGGAAATTGTGAAACCTGGTTTCTGTTGACTTTTGAATTCAGCTGCAGTAATGATGCAGTACAGTCTCAGCTCCTATGAGAATCCACATGGGAGTGGCATATGAAAGCCTAGCCAGAAGAAAAACCTCATTTGGCATTCAGGCCTCACTGGACACCTGAGAATTGATTTCTTCCTTGACTAAAGACTAAAGCAAGTGAGCCAAATAACAGGGCATGGACAAATTTTTTACCTGGTCAAAGCATTCAAAATTATTTATCTTTCCTGTTATATGAAACAGACTGGCTTTGTTATTGTAATAATACATTATTTGGATTACACTTGACAAATTTGCAGAGCTAATTAGCTCAGGCTCAGGAATGAGTTGTCATGCATAAATTACTTTCAGTACCTGAGTTAATCTGTGATGTGGAAGGAGAGAAGTGCAATGATCAAAGCAACCTGTGAAAATTGTATTCCAAAGTAGAATATATTCTACTGTGAAAATGCCTGACCTCCAGTGCATAGACCAAACTCTCAAAAGAAATTCAGATTGTGCAAAAAAAAAGTATTTAATCTCTTTACCGATGTTATTTGCATTTGAAGGAAAAAAACCCTAAAATCACATACCAAACCAACCAACCTAAAAGCGGTCATGTGCAGAAAATAAATTTTGTTTAATCCTGACAGAAGTTTCCAACTTGGAAATGTGGAGCAAAATGGGGTCCTCCAGAACCAATAAGTTCTCCAGGAGGAGGGCCCTGCCTCCTCTTTTCTTGAAATCCCTCAGAAATGGGCAAAGAGGACTGTTTCGATTTTCCACATCTCCTTGTTTCTTAATTAGAGTACCTTGTAATCTTTTGGCCATCACACGACAAAGCAACCAGAATGCAGACATTTCTGCATTGAACTATGCAACTAGAAGTTGCATATATCTCAGATCGTATGATTACAAACTTAATTTTCTGGTCCTACCAACTTGGACTAATACTGGAACACATTGAACTAACACTGGAAAGGATTACCAAAATAAATTACACATTCTCCTTTCTTGGAGAAATTCAAAATTCAGATTAACAAGGCCTTAAGCAATTTGATCCGAATTTGGAGCTGGCTCTAAGCAGAATATTTCTAGATATCCTGTGATACAATCTTTCTAACTACATTTTTGTTACTAATGGATCAGGAGACTCGTTCATTTCTGTGAAAGCATATCACTGCATACTCTAATCCAGTGCCCAAACCAAGTGAACACTAGTGAGGTATCTTCCATAAAACTTAGGATGGTGGGAGAAATTTAAATGTCTCTTAAGACTTCTGTAAGAAAGAATGGCACTTGGCACTGACTTTGCAAGTAAGGTTGACAAATGCAACTGAAAAGACACCCATGCAATATCATCACTTTGTTCTGAAAATGAGATCCTTTTGATGAAGTAATCATTTCTGTTTCGATTCTCTTTTGCATAAATTCCTATTGAAACCTCTGGAAAATACCAGAGGCTTCTCAAACTGTTTAGCTGTCATTCAAGAAAATGCTTGGTGTTTTGGATACCTGTACTGTGGAAGAAAAGTACATCCAAAGGAGTGCAAGGAAAAGTATAGATTGTTTCCTATGGGCATAAAGTAAGGTTGCTTTCTCTTTTTTCCATTAGGTCTTTGTCAGCCTCGTATATCAGGAGTAGTTGGAGCAGAGCCATTCTCTGCCAAACTGCGCTACACTGGCCCAGAAGATCCTGAATATGCCAACCTCATCAAACTGACAGTCACAATGCCACATATTGATGGTATGCGAAAATCAGCTATGGGGTTAAGAGAACTTATACAATATGCTGTTATTTGAGCTGTTTTATTGGTCAGATTATTTTAAATAGACAAGTTAATAGCATCATCTTTTAACAGTAGGACCGTAGAAAAATGTTATGGATGAGTAAGTGCAGTTTGCAGCAAGGTGTATAAAACACTGTATTGATACATAGTCTCTGACGTGAAGAATAGCATTTTCAGATTAACTGCATAGTTTACATAAATTGGACTAGACCTAAGCTTTGTAAAACTCCTTAGAAGTGCACAGAAATATACCTGTAATTACCTATAATAATTTAATTACTATTCACACTATTTTTTATTTAATAGTACATTGTATGTTAATATATTTAAATAGAAATATTTCTATATCAATAGAAATATTAATATAAATATTTCATTTGTCTTTTCATAGTATACAGAAAGTTATTGTGGGTAAAATTCTCATGCATACTTAGTTACATATCAACGCTGAATTATAAAGTACAGTTATTTGTGTAAGTACAAAATACAAAAGCACTGCATAATATGCTTAGAGTTTGCAAAGTCTGGCTAAATTAAGCAGGTCTGACAACTGACATGCGGTGATAGTGCTGTAAATTAATGTTTTTAGGCATGCTGCCTGTTATTTCTACAAGAGAGCTCTCCAACTTTGAGCTGACACTTAGCCCCGATGGAACCAGAGTTGGAAACCATAAGTGCTCCAACCTGTTGGATTACACAGAAGTAAAGACGCACCATGGTTTTTTAACTGACGCTACCAAGAATCCAGATGTGATTGGAGAGACCATTCCCTATCAGTACAGCCCAACAATTAGAGGCTTCAACACCTTGCGCTTCTACCGCAACCTGAACCTGGAAGCCTGTTTGTGGGAGTTTATCAGCTACTATGACATGTCCGAGCTCCTCACGGATTGTGGAGGCACCATTGGGACAGATGGACAGGTATGGAACTGGAACTTGATTCTGTACTGTATTCTTATAATAAAATATTTCCCTTATGATACATCTGTGCTAGTAGAAATAAGAAAATAGTTTGTTCTGAATGAAATTTGTGATGATTTTCTCCCAGTACAGTTCTAGGGTATTTTGGGGCAAACAAATCCCCCTTTTACTGTATAGTGAGCCAACCTAGTCTTTTCTTAAAATGAAAGTCTTCTGAAAAATTGCTTTTAGCACATAGATAGCACTGGGCTGTTTAAAATTCATTGTGGTGTATCTTAAAAGCAGTTTTAAAATATTGTGGAGAGACTTCTTGCTGGTAATAATGGAGTGCAGTGTCCTACCAGCAGCTTGGCTTTGCTGATCTCTTGGTCACTGGGTAACATGACCCATCAGTGCAGACAGCGCAGCTGTCTCCCCTTCCCCAGCAGAAAATTACTTGTTCAGAAAGCAAAAGAAGCTGCTAATATGGAATGGCTGAAGAATGGGGCTGTGAAACTGGTTGGGGAGTTAAAAGCAAGAGATTGGAGAGAATTTTAGGTGTGCTATGGAAAATGATTTCTAGAAATCCATAGTAATGTGGAAGGAAAAGGGTGCAGGACTTCTTCTGGAGCAGTGACAGTGAAATTAATCCCTGGGTTTTCCCTGTATAATTGCTATATAAGCCTGTCTGATCCCTCAGGCTGTGGTGTATAGAGGCTGTAACTAAGAAGTTTATTTTTTCAAAAATATATTTGGAGAATAATCCTACAGGCTGGAAGAAGGACTCAGAGAAGTCTATCCACAGATAACTCACTTTCTGGGTACACTAGCATTCCTTGTTGAATCACTGTGAAAAGAATGAGCTTGCTGTGGGAAATGGCCATAATTTCTCTGCTCTTTAGCAATTTTTCCAGGGATCCATCTTCTATGAGACCTCATCAGACTTATTTGCACAAGTTCTTATTTTGTTAGTCCCAAAAGGCATAAAGCAGATGTGAAAAGTGTGTAGTTGCCCACAGAACCATATAAGCATGTGCAACAACAGAGCTAATCTACTACTAAAAAAAGCATTTAAAAAAAACATACTAAAAGCATAGTCACCAATGGACATACAGATATCTAATCAGATAAACTGATTGTTTTGTTTTGTTTTGTTTTTGCTATAGTTACATGCCTAAAGTCTACCTTACTCCATGAGTGTTCACAGTATTCACACAGTCAGTTTTCAGGACTAGAAATTGCGCCAAGATCTGTTTAGCTGTTGGTTAGCTTCCTAACATTCAGCCTCTCTTAAGTAGAGTATATACTCTAAATCAGAAGACAAGAATAAAAGGGAGGTTCTGCCCATCTCAGATACAAAGGCCTTGATGGATATGTCATCGCACTGCTTTGTCATCAGTTCTGGTTCCTTGTCTGTTACAGAGACCAGTTCAAGGTCTCTGCCTTCGTGTTGGAAGCTCACTATCCATGCTCTGCTTGGGCTTGGCTTCTGCTGAAAGCAAATCCTCCTACAGGTGCATTCCACGAGATCTATGAAGCTGTCAGAGGGAAAGGGAAGGCATCCAAGTGTGGGATGGAAATCTTACACATTCCCACAAGATAAAAATTACAACAGTCTTCACTGTTCATAAAATGATTTAATTTCCTAATTTCTTTGACTCATCATTCCTTTGACTATCTCCTTATTCCCAGGCAATGTGCAACCATATATTCTTATTTCCCTTACAACACAATTGTAAGCACACACAACTTGAAGCATCTGTAACTATGCAAACCACTTCTCCCTCAGTGGAAAGAAGGAAAATCGGGTATGAATCCTTTCCATTTTAAATGGAAAAAAGATGAATAGCTGCTTTAGACATATGCATGTCTAAATAAAACTTATTTATTTCCATGTACATTTAAACAGAGGAGGAAATAAGTACCATGCCAGTATTTTAGTAAATTGGAAGAACCTATATATTCAGTTTGGGAGGACATGCATAAGTGGCAATGTGGCCAAAGAAAAAGCTCGAGTTTCCCTATGCTTCAGAAGTATTACGTACTTTATGTAAACTTTCTTGTTTAGAAGCAGAGAGGATGAACATGAGTTGGGAGAGCCATGAAACAGCAGCTGAAGTCATCTTTTAGTGTCTTCTAGGTTACGGAAAAAGGTTACAGTGTGTTAAGTGAAATATCAAGCTGAATTACTTCTAGCGGTGAAGCATTGCCCCGCAGCCAGTACGCGCTTCACTGCCCTCCCTGTTTTCCCCACCTCCACTTAATTCTTCTCCAGGTTTGGTCTTTATCTTCACATGACCCCCTCCAGCTGAGAGGGGAGGCAGTCAGTGCCCTATCTCTGTGGTTGTCACCATTGTTGTTTTTTTCTCCTTCAGTGAACAATTAATAATCCTCTTCTGTGAGAGGAAAGCTGGCAGCTATGGTTTTCACCTTTTTTTTAGCAGACAAAGGAAGCCTAAATTCTATTATACCAGCAGAACAGATAAATAACAAAAACACTCTTACCATATCCTGCTACCACTGCAAATTTAATGTCTTGAATTCTCCAGATACTTTGGCTAGATCTTTAGGCTCAAAATTTCCTTGTTTCTTGATTCCAGTACCTGTATGGTCAAAGAAAGACAGCCATGTTGATTCAGACAGAGAGATTTCACACTAGAAACTGGCAGTATCTTAAATTATGTGAACCTTTGCTTTATGGGAGCTCCTGCTATGGTAGGGGAAGAAGATGAACTTTAGTAAGCAAAGAAGTGAGGTAGGAGACCTGCAGCTGGTGCACTTCTTCTGGCACAGCTCCTTATGTTTGCTGAGGGCTGCAGCTGTCTTAGCCAGTTCCCATGAACTCATGAACTGTCATAATACATACAGAGAAGGTCTTAGTTTTCTTCTTTTTTTTCCTTTCCCTTTGAGGCCTTTTGATTGTGACCCACTCTCTCAATTATTCTGTGCATGAGCAAACCTTGTGTGAGCTAGATGCAGCACTCCTTTCAGTGTACAGCTTGACGGTTTGTTCCTGGGGTCTGCCCACAACTGAAAAACCAGGCATTTATGTATCTAAGCACGGACTTAGATGTGCATTTTAAAAAACTTCCACTTAAAATTAAAGACCTGCTTCTCTTTAAATTGAGCTAATTAATTTGAATTTGTCTTTGTTAAAGTTAAGGTCAGCTTTGATGAATAGCAGTTTTCTTTAGGACAACCTGCAATAACAGTCTAAAATCAGGGTCTACATTTGGATATGTATAGGCTTTTAAAAATGGGAATTCACCTATTTGAGCACAGTCTTCCAGTATTTTCATGTAGCTAACAAAGGTTGGGCTTTATTTCATGGGGACATTGTGAGAGTCAAGTACTACAGATGTCTCACATTCTCACAGCACAAGTTCTAAAACAATGACAGATATTCACAAAGGGCGGTGAAAAAATGAGACAGTGAAAACCAAGCAAGTGACGATACTTTAATGAAGTGTACATTGAAGTATTGGCCTACACTTATTTCACAGAGTGTGAAGTATCATTTGATCTCATTTCCTACTGTTGTAACAGTTGGTGATAGCTAGGCAGTTTGGCATCTGTAGGCTTCTGTGTGGTTCTGGCCAAGTATTTATACATGGATGTTGCTTTCTGTCCCAGTCCATTGCTATACTTGGAATAGGGAAGCAGGGAAATTACTATCCAAACTAATTTTATTAATGACGGCTTAAGTTAATCAAGTATTTTATAGGAACAAGAAGGTGAAGAACATGTATTAAAGTATGTGGATGTATAGCTTTATACCTTGGAACTATGGTACTCGAGTATAGCTGAGAAGTTAACTTTTTTCTCTTCAAAAACCAGTTATTTTTGGCGCAAACTGAACATACCTTTCTTCCAATATGTTCAGTTCACATTTATGCTACATGTGTTATGGCACTGAGCATTTCAAAATCCCATTTGCAAAGAGGTTTTAAAATCACTAATGTGCTGCTGCACCTTATATGAGGAAGCTTGCAGAGGTTTTTCATTACCAGAAACAGTCTATTTCCAACTTTATTGGACCTAGTTTTACCAATATCATACTTTAAGACAAAAATTCACCTATTCTGAAAATCTCACTAGATGTTGTAAAATGCAATCAGACAGAAATGTCCATTTTCAGATTTTTATATTCAGTTTAGGGTCCCCAGTCAAGTTTAAGAAAACTCTACAATTCATGTTCCCTTGATATGGAACCTCACTAAAAGACAAACTTTTTTTTCTCTAGCTGCAAACATGCATTTAGTAAGCTGTAAAGGGAAAAAAACATAGAGTGAATACACCAGCTGTGTAACAAAGTCAGAGGTTAAATTTTTTCAAGGGACTGGCATTTCAAGGCTGAATCACATTCTCTTCTCCATTCAGACTTCTTCAAACAAACCTGCTTTGGATTTCACCTGTGACCTACCTGTCTGGGTGTCTTCTTAGGACCAAATCTTGGTTTTGCCCTACTGACATTATGTAAACAGTTAATTGATAACATTGTTAAGCTTGTGACTCAAATTCGCAGACATGACAAGGAAATGCAATAGAAAATTAGACGTAGGGTAATTTGGATAATACAAATACAGTTTTCATGTAAAGCCGTTTTCATTGAGATATTCAAAATAAAACACAAACATGATATTTCTAATGTCTAATTCTAATTTCTTCGTACTATCATTGTGCACACACACACATACACTGACAAGCTCTGCCCTCTGGAAATGTAAGCCAGCTAAATAAAGCACACTATAAATGTAGAACGAAGTCCATGCCACAAACCCTTTATTGAAAATATTTTTTATTGTAATTATTCTAAATTGTTACTTGACAGATTCTCAAAATAATTGTGTATTTTACTTAATGACATTTGAAAGGTTGCCTCTGAAAGGGGAAGAAAAGAAAAACACTTAGGGAAATTCCCATTAATACTTTCTAAGTTTTAAATGGGAATTGTCAGTATTCAACCAGACCTTATGATCTCTGATAATTTATCTTTTAAAAACAAAAAAAAAGAGGCTCTCCTTCTTAGATCAGTATCCAGTATAAATCATGTTCTACTCTCACATACGTCAATTTTGAGGTACACTGTCTGATAATGTTTTTAATCTAATTTTTTCCAGATATTATCTCTAAGAGTCTGTTCCCTCCTTGGAACAATTTTTTTTCTTCTGTCTTCTCAGGTTCTCCAGACCTGACATTGTCATGGAGTATGAGGCGCAATTTCCCCAGTTCATCTGGGGTGTAGCTGTAGTCTATATTTTCTCTCCTGGTATCAGAAGATTAAAATTCACACTTACTGTTTAAAATTACAGTTACTAAATGTAATTTTGTGAGTGTAACTGGTAAAATCTCCTGTGCATAGGATGCATGGATACACAATGCACCTGTCCTGTCTCTCCATAGCAGTTAAGCTGATCCTACACTTACACAGCTCTAAGTTACCCTTTTGGTTTCATCAGTGTCACATTGAGATATAAAATGAACAGCTGGCTACTCCCAGTAGGCTTTGCATGCAGTGCTGGAAAAGAATGATAACTCAATGGAAAGAATGCTTTCTGCTGTTTGTCTAAACAGCATTATTAGGAGGGCTGGAGAAGTCAAACTCCTCCATCTGTGTAACACATTCCATCAATTTATTTGGGGGCTGGGGTGATGTCTGTTCACTTTGACGCAGCTTTCTTCTGCAGTTGACTTCCTCTTTTTATTTTATTTTATTTTTACTATATTAAAAATATCCTTTCATGTACCATGTATTGAGATTCTTTTCTCTTCTACATACAGAGAGAAGAACTCCTTGTAGGAGTGAGAGGCTCTTAAAAGTTTTCATTTACTGTTAGAGAAAAGTACTTATGAAGTAATTCCCTGACTATCAGTCTTGTAGGCTTGCCTCCAGATCTGCAAATCCATGAGTACCTGTAGAAGTGTTGGTGTGCATAAGAACTCAATGAGATTTTAGCAAGAAATCCTTTCTCTCCCACCCATGCCATGAATCACACCTAAGAGCTGCAATGCTTATGGAAGCACATGAGTTCATAAATAAATTCCCAGGCTGAGGCAAGCAGTTCTGCTGCCCAGACACCTCTTGCAGGTTTTACTAAAAGGGAAGAACCTTTTAAATTCTACAGTCCTAGAAATGGAGAGATTTCAGATTTCTCACCAGAGCAGCGGTAATATATGAGAGGAGCAGTGCTCCTGACAGAGTTTCCCCAGAAGGGATACTGCTACTAGATTTTGATCAGTAGCTGAGCTCTAATGTTATGGTCCCATCAAATGGAGGCAAGAAAGCCCTAAAATGTGGCTTATAAATCTCATTAGTGGATTGCTTTATGTACAGTACACATGAAGAGCCAATGAAAGCCAAAAAAAGCTTTGTAATGAGAGGTGGGTTTTTAGCTTGATGTATCGTAAGGTACTGAGCTAGAAGGAGTTTTATGAATCACCCAATCCAGGCCTCTGTCTTAAGTCTATATCATGTCATTCCAACATGAGTAAACTTGATCCAAAACCTAACAGGATTTCATGGCCTCACTATTCTTGTGGAATGCCACCTCACTGAGGTCTGGAAACTCTTCTGGTTTCTAGTCTGTGTTTGTCATGGCCCTTTTATGCCCATTTGTTCCTGTGTCAGCACTATCTTTCATCAGCAGTGGCCCTTCTCTGCACTTAGTCTCCTGATGTATTCAGACAGCATTCTTACTCCCTCTCAGCCTTTGTTGTACTGGGCTCAACAGCACGGCTATTTTAGACTCTTATCATCAGATAGTTTTGCCATTCCTCTGATTATGTTGATTTCTTTTTCTGCAGTCTACAATGCAAATTAGACTTTTTCAAGCATGGATGATCAAAGCTGTTCCAGATAAGCTCTCACTAGTGCTCTGTATCGTGGCATGCATGCTTCTAATTTCCACCCCATTCCTCAGTTTATCTTAGGATCATAGCACATGGAGAGGGTAAAAAGGTCATAGTTATGATGTGATCAACTCACATAACAAAATTTCTTTCCCCTCTATTGTGTGTAATGAATGTCTTTCATTTCTACAGAAAACCCTGTGACTGGTTTCTATTACCTTATACTTTAAGCTATAAGATTTCATCTCACTACTATTAATCTAATCCTCAAGGTCATTAAATTCTCACTTTGATATTCCAGTCTTCTACTTTATCATTAAATATTATGTATGCTTCTATTTAAGAAAATAATGGGCATATATTAAATCCTGTTCCACATACTTTTGTCCCTTCCTTATAAGCAAGCTAATTTCAGATCTCTGACTTCAGTATCTAATTTTTACTGTACAGCATGCAGATATACAGTAATACATTTTTTTATACAATCAAATATTGTATAAAATAAAGCAAATAAAGTATTCATTCAGTTCTTGATGCTGGTCCAGGAAATGATGAATTTTTGAGGTTACCCCTGCATCAAAGGCAGACCATAAGACATTTGCATCATTGCTATATTTTTTAATGGAAGTGAGAATATTACATTGTTATGTTGAACAAGTTAGTAAATCTGTGTTCAAAGTAATTTCTCAGCTACTCAGGCAGGTATCCCAAAGATATTCTTGCAACTTAAACAGTACTAAATAATTATATTTTTGTCTAACTTCAATTGTTCATCTAATATACAGAGAGAAGAAAACATTTTTTTTCCGCTCTAAATATTAGTTCTTTATTATGTTTATGTAAAATCAACAATGAAGCATTAATATACTCTACAACTGTAGCATCTCATCCACTAATCTGTGTTAGTGTTTTACTTTTCAGTGGTGCCAGACTCTTTCCAGTGGTGCCCAGTGACAGGATAAGGAGAAAAGGCAATAAACTAAACCACAAAACATTCCACCACAACACGAGGAAGAGCACAGAGGGTGGCAGACCACTGGAACAGGCTGCCCAGGGAGATTGTGGAGTCTCCCTTTGAGGAGACGTTCAAAACCCACCTGGATATGTTCCTATGTAATCTGTTCTAGGTGACCCTGCCTTGGCAGATGGGCTGGTTGGTCTCCTGAGGTTTCTTCCACCCCTAAAATTCTTTGAATCTGTGATACTTTGTGCAAAGCGTAAAGCAGCTGTAAGGTCATGGTCATTCAGCCCCTTGACTTGCTGCTGGTTGAACTCAGCTTGTAAACATACTTAAATGTTGGGGATTTTTAATAGTGCAAAACACTCTTTAGAAGGATGTAGGTAATCAGGGAAACGTTCAGATGTGCAAATTTATATATGGAATTTCTTTTGGAACTAAATAAGAGTTCAACAGCATTATGTCTTTGAAAATTTTCCCACTGGGAGATGATCTCAATGTCTTTCCTCCAATGTATTTCTAAGAAAATCCTGTATTATCTAAAAGGATCTGGATTGCAGATTTCTACTCAGAAATATGTGAGTGACAAAGTATTTGTAACAAAACAAAATGCAAAATCTCTTCAGACAGGTTTAGATCCATGTATCACGTAACTGCTATCTTAAGAGGTGACAGTTTACTGAAACTATTCTTCTTTTTTTCATAAAAATATATAAAAATAATATATAAGTCTTTGATAATGACAGTGCTGTTGTTTGGTGCCATATATGCATAAAGGTTTTATTTTTAAATCCATATCAACTTGCATATTATATTTAGCTCTTCCAGAGAGTGAGGAACAGTATGATTTGTGTGTTTGCATGCAGCATGTTAACTATTATCTACACACAAAGGAAGAAAGAGTTCCAGAGGTGACTAAGTAGAGACCAAGGACTCAGTTTTGCAATGACATACAAGCAATTTCAGCATCTTCCAGAAGAGTTTCTTAATTAATAGAAACAAGAACATAAGCAAAAGAATTGATTAAGGCATAACCATAGAGCAAATGCAAAAGCATATTCAAAAAATTTCTAAAGCCTTCATTTATAGGTGTGTTGCTTATCTACTAAAAAAACCTGAACAAAAATGTTGAGTGAAAATGGAGGGGGTTATGTTTTATCAGTCTGAAGTACAAAGATGAAGCTTGAACGGATGTAAGCTCAGCTGTAAATCACTGAAACATGGTTTTTGCACTTAATCTGTAATTTACGAAAAGAGATAATTTGATTGAGTCACAGTATTTTTTTCACATTTCGTCTTCCCTCTCTCTTGCATTCAGCTTGCCTGTGCGACGCTGCCGTTCATGATCACTAACCCTAATATACAACTCTGGTTTTTACAGGTTCTCAACCTAGTACAATCCTATGTCACGCTGCGAGTCCCTTTGTACGTCTCTTACGTTTTCCACTCTCCTGTGGGTGTCGGAGGCTGGCAGCATTTCGACCTGCAGTCAGAGCTCCGGCTGACTTTTGTGTATGACACTGCCATCCTGTGGAAGGATGGGATTGGTAGCCCACCTGAGGCAGAGCTCCAAGGTGGGTGTTGCATTTATTCAGATAGAACTCATTCTCTGTTAGTAAGAGGGTAGTTTGCATGCAGTAGGACGGGTTTTCAATCTTTCCAATACAAAAAAACAAATTCAAAATTTTATTTTGTTATCAATGGCAATCTCTCAGTTCCTAGCACTCACAGGTGTCTGCTGGAGTGTTTATGAAAATTGTGTAAAGTAAACATCAGCTCTTTTACTGCAATGAAAGACAATTGTACTGTTATATTTGAAGTACATGTGCAAAATTTAAAACATTTCTGTCTACTCGGAACTGCAGGGTACATGATGTAACCAAATTCTGTTAACACACAAGATGTCTACATTTTAGTGAAAATAATTGAAGCTTTTCTGTAATACTACTTTTTTCTCACTATTAATGGCCAGTTTCAGAAACTTGACATTTTGAAAATATTATGAAGCATTCAAAAGAAACAGAACTGTATAATGGGGGCCTGTCCTCTATGTGAGAGTAGTAAACTCTGAGACATCCTACAATGTCTCAGCTGTTTTTACAGATGCTTTCCGTAATTCTGTAATTTCTATGTTTACAGATGCTTTCTGTAAATGTTTGTGAGTATAACTAGTCAACAAGTAAAAACATATCATTGCAGAATTTATGTTATTTAATTTGTTATTTAATATTATCTTTTTAATGAGCTCATTTACTATTTACAAATAGTGATATACAGATGTATGTGCAAGATTAAAATATATAGTTGCACCTGTGTTCTGGATTGTTCTTTTTTTGCAAATTTGCTTAATATTTCCCAGCATTACGCTTCAGGTGTTTCCTATCTCTCAACCTAAGGTAGAACATAGTATCAGCTGTAATTATGTACAGACACAATTTCAGGACTCCTGGGGACCTAAAACCATTTTTTACTTCTGCTAACTCTGTATATGAACTACAGAAATCATTGCTATGCCATTTCTGTCCTTGTGTTAAGAGCAGAAAATGAGGAGCAGCTAGGGGAATCTGCAGTGCATGAAGAATGAAGCACATGTCATGCCATGCCTAAAGAATAAGGCACATGCCACAAATCATGTGGTGTGCTAGTCACCAAATAACAAGCAGATCTAATCCTCTCTCTCAGCAGTTACATGGTGCATCTATGCCACCTTTTCTCATCTTTAATTTTTTAATTTCTCTGTTTAAGAAGCTGATGGCCACATCTTTGGAGGTGCTGAACATTGTCAGTTCTCTTTGAAAACAACCAATACAAAACAACCCCCAACATAACCCAGTCTCGGGTATTTAGCAGGTTTTTTTCTGGACAGGGAGGGGTTAACTAGTTTTCAGTTTCTTTCCATAGCATTCAATTCATATAATTGTCCTACATAAATTCTAAGTAACACTGTAAAGCAGTCAAGGTCTTCTAAAGTCCTAATTCATACATGAATATATAGTTATTTCTATTGTACCAAGGAATATGATTGGTACAGATGATTTTGTACAGGTGGTATACATTCACACTGGTGTGTTAGATTTCTAGCACATTCATGGGGAACATTCCTGCTTCCTTTTTCCTGGCACACAGAATGGTGGTACATCACTGGCTGTTTGTAAGCGAGCACTGGAGGAAATTCCTGGACTCTAAAGCTTTGCAGAACTCCAGAGAAAAAGGCTGGAAGCTACAGAAATAAACCACTTCTGATGTGTAAACAAGATCTTGTAATCTAAAATTAGAATAAGTAAGGCCTGTGTTTTGTGCAAAATTCATGCCAAAAATTGCCAGCAATGCAAAGACTGTCAGAAGGAGTTCCACAGATTGCAGCATCCCAGAGCAGATATCTGTGGAAGCCACAACCAGCTGCTCCAGCTAATGCTGATGGTTGCTGCCTTGGCACAGTAGGCACTGATAAAGGGCATCTCTGAAACAGCTTTCATTGGTAGGAGTCAGCCTGAATGCTTGATGAAAATAAGTCTTCCTTCTGCGGATCACCCTGGCAGCTGACCATGCTGCCTGAACCCAAGCACAGACTAGTGTGTGGATTTTCCTCAGCCTACTAAAGCAGCAGTGTGGGTCTATAGTATCATGTAAAAGTATGGCTTTGCAGGGAAGTTCCCTATATGCCTTGGAAGCTTCATCACATCCTGAAAACTCAAGACCTTGCTGTGTAAATTCTTGTTTGAGAACAATCTGGGGTCAACCCAGAAAGTACCAGTGGAACTCCCAGACACATGACATGGCAAGGGTAGATGAAAGAATGGGTCTGGTGTTTCACAGGAGCATGATTTCTTTGGCACCTGCAAGTGGAACACACTTGTTAATTGTTTTTTTGCTGGCAGGTTCCCTGTTCCCAACCAGCATGCGCATCAGTGAAGAGGGGCGCTTGGTTGTCAACTTCAAGACTGAAGCTCGGTTTCATGGTCTGTTTGTTATGTCCCATCCTGGTGAGTGTAACCTGCCCTTTAGCAGTACTGCTAAAGTACCCTTCCCAAATTGGATACTATTTTTTTTTTCTATTTCTGCTTCTGATAGCTGATTTATATATATATATATATATATATACACTATGCTCTTTAGATACAGATTTTTTTCTCTGCTTCAGATTTCTAACCTGTCATTGACGATTGTATTCAGGTTGTCAAACTTGTTGAAATATAGATTAATCTGATGGAAGGCAAATAGTTCCATTTGGTCAAGAGTCTGATTTATAAGGGATGAAGATCTGGGCCATTGTGTCCATTACAGATCTATAGATATATGTTTTTAACCCCATGGTTATAATTGTTATTTACTTGCATTGCCCTAGGAACTTAGTATTAAAATTTCTTTTCTAACTTGAAACTTTCCTAGGATATTTAGACCTTTTTCAGAGAGCAATAAAAAGTCTTGTGTGGGCTCTGTTAATATAACACTCTCACTGACATTCAATTAGTTATTGCTTAGGACCTGTTCCTGCAATTTAATCTGTTTAAACCCCACTGCCTTTATTCAGAAAAATTACAGGTGTAAGACTCGGTCTACAGACATGAATCTGAGCATGAATGCCAGCTATTGAAAAGAATATCTAATTAATTAATCTGCTGAACAACAGTGAGAAGAGAAAAAAAAAAATTAGGAAATCTCTTCTTGTTTAACTTGGGTTTTTTTAACCCATAAAACTCCTTCATGGTACTTCTACATTTTCTCAGCTGTCCTCTAGTGTGTTTGGTTTTTGTCTATCAGGCAGAGACAAAAGTGTTCAGTTACTGAAAGAAATTATGTTGTGTTTCCCTAGGCTGACATTCCAAGTTTAAAAGAGGAGGGATTAAAGATCTCTGCCACTCCACTCTCACTGTTTTGACTGTCTCTTAAATTTGTTCTCCATACAGTTTTTTGTTGTGTAGACCACAATCATCTGCTGAATAGACACTTGAAGGACAATCAAGGAGGCCCAGCTGAGCTAACTGAAATTGATTTTAGTTTCAGTAAATAAAACACAGTGCCCTGTGAAGTTACTAACGTCAGCTATGGCATTGTGGTTTATGAATCATGGGGAATGTTTTTCAGGCTCTGAGAGTTTGCAATGAAGCACAAAAGGTTACAAATCTGTCTCTTTGGCATGTTTCTAGCTTCATCTCTAACTTCCATGGTTATGTCAGCTGACCACCCAGGCCTCACTTTTAGCCTCAGCCTCATCCGAAGTGAGCCAACCTACAACCTGCCAGTCCAGCAGTGGAGCTTCGTTTCAGACTTTGCGGTAAAACCTCAGCCCTCCCCAAGTCCTCAGCTGCCCCAGCCTGTCAGTTGGGGTGTTGGTGGTACAGCTCCCTCTCTCTCTGTGTCCAGGTTCGAGACTATTCTGGAACGTACACGGTGAAGCTGATAGCCTGCACCACTGCCCCACATCAGGAGTACAGCCTGCCAGTGATCTGCAATCCCAGAGAGCCCATCACTTTTGATCTGGACATCCGATTCCAGCAGGTGCCATTCCAATGACTTAGTCGTCATGTTTCCTTTCTAATTTGATTCCCATTTGTTGGTCTTGTAATAATAGTATTAGAAACTGAATTGCTTGTAAACTAGGCCTTCCTAAATTGGTGGGACAGCACATACTCCTGCTAAATAACCAGCTTTACCCAAGTGGGAAAAGCTAAAGTAGGAGCACAAATGGTTTTTTTTGTCCTCAATTCATGTCCAGTCTTTGATAGTCAAGAGGAAGCTCACTGATTTTTTTTAGGGGAGAGTTACTGTGATGCAATAGTAACATTTGGAAATTCTCTTTTTTGTCTGTTAGCTTTGGTAGTAAATAGTTTTATCAGGTAATTAGGAAAATACAATACTATTATCAGAAGGTTTACATCTGATACAAAATCAGACTTAGTTCTCTGGTATTAAAAGTGGAATCTCCATAGGAAGATTCATTCAGTCCTAAGGTAGAACTTCCTTCACGGACTGTAGAGGGAATTGTATATAGACAATAATGGTAAAATGCTTAGCTTAAAACTCACATATGGGACCAAAACAAATCCATAGTAATATGGATCATATGGAAACATATGGTAACAGGCAAACAGCGTACCTTTCACAAAGCCCAGCTGTGAAGCTCTGTAGCTAGGAACAAATTATAGAGGAATGGATTCTGCTGTAGAAGATATTGGTTTATAAAAAAAAACCTGGGTGTCATGTTGGATAGTTAAGAGAACCTAAACTGCCAGCTTTACAGGTTATCAAAAGGACTAGTATAACCTTGGGATTGCAAGGAGGAAGTTATATCATTTCTGGAGCCAATACAGCTAACAGTGTGCCTGTGGTTTCATGCTCATTAATAGTATAGATTATGCTATTCAATCATCTTACAGAATAAATCCATATCAGTCAGGGGAACACAATCACTTTTCTGTTGACTTAGCCAGAGTACACAAGGGAATGTATGCAGTCTTTATGCTTCCATTTGGCATTATGCCACCTGTGGGAGGACAGATGATTCCTGATAGGGCATTAAGTCCTGGCAAAGAAGAGAGATGATACATGATCTGATGTGAAACCTGCCTTCTCAGAGTTAACCACATTTCAACATTTTGGAGATGTTTGAATTGAATGGGTGAGGGGAATTTATACTAATTTACCACTTCAGCCTCTGTCTGGCATTTCTGATCTACTTCTAGAGACTCTAAAGCAATTCATAGCAATGCTAAATCACAACTCATTCCTGATCCTAGTATAAACAATAAAGAAAGGTCAAAAAATATGTTCAAATTATTGAAAAATGGGCAAAGTAGCCTAGGAAGAGACCTAACTCTTATCTGGAAGTAGCCTACAAGTAAAATCTATGGCTAAAAATTAGATCTGCCTTGGAATAAATAAATAGACACTCTAGAGGTTATTATATCAGATAAGGCTTTAATAATACAGTATATGGAAGTTTCAGATACATCAATTCAAAATAGCCATATGGTGCAAAGTTGCAACAACATCATAGACTGTGGCCATCTAAACCCCCATCACCAACAATTTTCAAACCAGTACCAACTCTTTTTCTTGAGATACTCATAGTAAAAGGGGCTTGGGCTTTCTGTGGCCTGTCATAGTTTTTCCATCTGATCACAGATTGAAACACTATGTCCCAAAGCAAATCCCAAAAAAGCAGCAGTACAATAGCACAAATTCAGTAGGCAATATGTAGCACTTTACCTCTATGATTTTTTAGTCATTCTGCAAAACTGAATAAGCATTGATATCCACTCCTTTGCAAATAAGAAACAAAATACTGAAGGATCAGACTGAAGGCTGCTAGTCCTTAAACTAGGGAGCACCTGATACCTTTCACAGGCTCCCTGCATCCAGTCCTCTGGTGCCCATGTCTAGAAAGACATGAACCTGTTAAAGGGGGTCAGACAAGGACCAGAAAAATGGTCAAAGGGCTGCAACACCTCCCCTGTGAAGAAAGGCTGAGAGATTTGGGGTTGTTCAGCCTGAAGAAGAGAATGAGCTAAGGAGATTTTATTGTGGCCTTCCAACATATAAAAAGAGCTTATAAGAAAGATAGACTTTTTACCAAGGGCTGCAGTGACAGGATAAGGGCCAACTGAAAAGGGTGTGTTTAAATTGGATGAAAAAAAGGCACTTTTTGCAATTAGGGTGGTGAGGCACTGTCACAGGTTACCCAGAGAAGCTGTGGATGCCCCAACCCTGAGAGTGTTCAAGGCCAGGTTGCATGGAGCTCTGAGCAACCTGGTCTAATGGAAGGTCACCTTATTCTTGGCAGAGAGGTTGGGTGAAAAAAATCTTTAAATGTGTCCTTTAACCCAAACCTCTCTGTGACTCCTTGAAATCAGTGAGTGTAGGTGTCACAACTGGACCAAAATTACTTTTGACTGCAAAGTCTAATGGTAAAATTATGAGGCAGGACAAGAATTATGTGCCCCAGTTCTTAGTCCAATCTTCCAGTTCCCATAGAGAATTAGCTTCTTGGGCTTCTTAGTATGAAGCTTTTCATTTCCTTGGAAACTTTTTCTTCTAATTTCTTTCACAATTGTTTTCACTGGTCACAAGGAGGAACCCTTTTAGAGTCAAGAAGAAAATATATTTTGTGTTTCCCCACTGGTTCAACATTTCCTTATTTAACATGTATCTGCATATTTCCTTTTTCCTCTCTCCATGGCCCCTGAGGAGTGAAGCAGGCAGCCTGGAACTCTATTGAGGATTGTATTACCACAGTCTCACTCTGGGATTCCCTGAAAATGAATAGTATTCAACCTCCAAGCTTTGCTTTATCCCAACCCTTTTAGCATCTCCTTTCTTTTAATGTGTATGACTATTTCCTGAGAGAAGCCCTTCCATACTCAGGATATTTGTTGCCCTGGGATGGACCAATCTCAAGAGTGCCCTATTCCTTGAGGTACCAAGTATCACATGGGCTTTGGTCCCATGAGTGATCTGCAGTGTCCTCACATCATCCCTATGCAGATTTGATAGAAATGGCAAATAGGCAGAATAAATTGACAGTTACTCTTCTCATCTGGGAGATCCTCAGAGATTATTTTTTTAAGAACTCTTGTATAAAATGTCATTAAACTTAACACTTAAACTACTGTCATAAACAACACAGCTGGAAAACAGTTGTGCTTATCAATTATTTGTGGAACTACAGCCCAATGGCCTGTTTTCCAGGCATTTAGAAAGAAGCAATCCAAGGGAACTGATTTTTTTATCTTTTTTTTTTTCTTTGCAAAGGCTGTAATGGTAGGCCTCCTTTTTCTGAGGAGTAGCACTCCATTTATAAAAAGTTTTGAGCTGTTCATTCTTCCTGCCAGATCCTGTTGTTTTGATAGTTTTGAGACTTTATTGTGAAATGGACCCTTGTCTATGAGCCAGCAAGAATGTTTTCTTTGTTGTTTTCTTTCCTTCCTGTCCACACACTTATACATAGATATACATAAATATACATTTATATGTTAGCTTTTTTATTTGTTTAGTGGCCTCTTGTTATTTTTTCTTTTTTCTTTTTTTTTGGATATGTATCTTCCACTTTGTTTCTTCAGGTACTTGCATCCTTTTGAACTTTAGGCTCCCCCAGTTCTTCTATACCCGGTATAACTTCCCTTTTATTATGCCATGTCCCTTTATAGTTTGCCTTCTCTCTTTTGTTTTGTGGTCCCATAAAAAACTGCTGCTGATAGTGTTGATTAGTTTTATACTTTTCATGTAATCGAGGAAGAACCTTAGATAAGTGTATCAAATATATAAAGATAAATACTAGTTTAAAAAGGTGTTCAAATGGTTTGGTTTTCACATGCATGAGCTGATGTATCCTGCAGCACATTAGAAGAACTGATACTTGCAAATAAATTCTCAGCAGTGTGTGCTTTCAAATATTGACAGAGGATCAGAAACAGAGGTGGCACTTTTTTGTAGGAATGAAAATGGGATAGAGAAAACAGGCTGTGATGTGTCAGAGAAAAATTTTTGAAAGAAAAGTTTTCCTCATGTTACCCCCACACATAAGTTGCCCTGGACACCTCCTTAGCTGGGATTTGGAAAAATGTGTTGGGAAGAAGCTAACCTAGAATACTATTGAATATCACAGATGCAGATAATCCAAAAGTTGTTTGCATGTGAAATATATAGAAATATGTTTCTAGTATCAGGAGATCTTTTTGTTAAACTGCATTATTGCATGTAGATGTGCAGAGCTGATAAGTAATGGACATTGCGAGAAGATCATGGTTTTTTTCTAAGGGTTTAAGTTCATGCTGTGTTTTTTTCATTAAAAGATCTTGTTGAAGAGCCTTTATGCTTTTGTGGTTTTAGGTCAGTGACCCAGTGGCTGCTGAGTTCAGCTTGAACACCCAGATGTTCCTCCTCTCCAAAAAGACACTGTGGCTGTCTGATGGCTCGATGGGCTTTGGGCAAGAAAGTGACGTTGCTTTCTCAGAAGGTATAATTTTGCACAGATCACGCATATTTAATTTGTGTCCCACACTATCAGGATCCTGTTGCTGTCAAAACAAGATAGGAGTACGGGTTTGTGCTTGTTGCACTAAGCTTCTTGACAAGGTTTATTAGCTCAGCCTCAGAGCTGTGCTGAATGTTCCAGTCTAACTGGATGTGAACTGTGTGCTCTGTTCACAGGTGATGTCATATATGGCCGGGTGATGGTGGATCCAGTGCAGAATTTGGGTGATTCCTTCTACTGTAGCATCGAGAAGGTTTTCCTGTGCACAGGAGCTGATGGATATGTACCCAAATATAATCCGACCAACACTGAATATGGGTGCCTTGCTGATTCTCCATCCCTTCTGTACAGGTTTAAGATTGTGGTAAGTGTTCTAATTTTGGGGGGGATGCAGATAGATAGATAGATAGATAGATAGATTTTAATTATTTTTCTAACTTGTCTTTTCTCCAAAACCCAACTGTCCTTTAAAATGTTCTCAACAACACCACATTTTGACTTGAACTCCAGGGTGACATGAACTGATGGAGGCAGTATCTTGCTTTTTTTCCCCTCCTGGTTCTATTCCTTTTCTTTCTGGGAGCTACCTTCACTAAGAGCTTGACTTAAGTTAGAATCCCAAGAAAGGCTTTTTCTCTGTGTTGTCTGTAGCTACAGACCATAGAGAGAATTTTAAGAGACGTGCAAGTGAAGGATTGGAATTTGTTTCATTTTTAGCCTCCCAAAATCTAGTGTATACTGCAAAGTTAGTCATCCAGGTTGCCTCTGTAGTCCATAGGGAAGAGAAATACCTCTAAATTTGACTTGAATTATCTAATTTTCTTCCCAAAAATAAATATAGAGTAACCCCAGCTAACTACAGACCTGGTGCCCAACTTTTAGAGTTAACTTTAAGTAAGATGATTATATAATAAGCTAAACAAATGTATGTGACTGTCTGTTAATGAAATGAAATGTAACTTTTTTAGACTGGAAAATAGACTTCTTACTTTCATTTCAGACCACATTTATTAATCTTTCCTATTTAAGAAGTGTAGCTATGGTTGTTCTCTAGTGTTTTCTGCATTTCTTCCAGAAAGGAAGAGATTTAATAGAAGTTAGTGTAAGTCAGATCGGACCATGACAGTTTCCCATATCTTCTCTTGTGGTAATATTTTCCCAGGCTTCATAAAATAGCATATTTAAGCTACACAATTTATATGTTGCAAGTAAATACTAAAACTAATTTTCCTTAAAGAAATAAATTTATGTTTTACAAACTTTTTTCCCCCTCCGTGCAGGACAAAGCTCAACCAGAGACACAAGCCATAAGCTTTGGAAATGTACTTTTTAATGCAAAACTTGCAATAGATGATCCTGAAGCAATTCCATTAGTTAAACAGCCAGGCTCTGATGGATTTAAAGTAGACTCAACTCCTCTGTTTCAGGTATGATTTCTGTACCTTATTAGCAAGAGTAATGAATGAAGGAAGAAACACTTGCACAAGTATTGTTGTGAATTGTAAGTCAAATTGAAACCAACAGAAAGATTTATTCTGATTCAAGTGACAGTCAAGCGCAATTATAAATGCTTAGAAACTTCTACATATAAAATCTGGAACACCTTTTAAAGTGTTTCTGTGGGGATACTCTTGCTTTTCTCTTGTATAATTCCGCAGGCTAACCAGAAGTTATACAAATTGTTCTTGTAAATTTTTTCTAAGGAGTTAATAAGATTCTTGTTGCACAGCATTGTTTTATTGCTTCCTATCTCACTTTTCAAAGACAAAACGAAAAACAGCCTAAGCATTTATAGTGAACTTCATCAAAATCAAGTTGGTACTCAGCATTTTCTTTACAATTCTTTCCTTGAAAACTTGCACAGTGTGAAGCACTGGAAAGCCTAAAAGTTGACAGCTAAAGGGTGCAACTACTTCTTAATTATATATAATCCTTCAGCTGTGTGCTTTCAGCCCTTTGATCTATATAAACCAAAAAAGTTGTCTCTTCACTATTTGTCTCTAGTATTTGCAAAACTGCATACACAACTCAAGTGTATAAATTAATAGGAAAAATATGGAGGAGACTTTGATTCTACTTCTGGCCACTTCAGTATTAAAGGTCCCATTGTAAGCTGTAGAGTATTTAACAAAAAGGCCTACTTAAAAGTTTAAAAATAAGTTTAAATCTCTCCCGGGAAAAATAAATCTCATTTTTTATGTGAAGAATCCATTTCCATGGATTCCAGTGACATGATTTTTGGTCCTTTTCCTGTCCAAAAAATGAGAATATGAAGAAACGAAAGTATATCTTGAAAAATACATGGAAAAACAAGAGTAAAATAGGAAGTATGTTATTTCTCGAAATAACAAAACTGGGTTGCAACCCTTGAAATTAACAGGATGTAGCTTTTAAACAGTATCCAGAGAAGCCTACTGGACCTTCTGGAAGCCAGATCTGGTTTGTATCCAGGAATGATGAGAGAAATTGAAGGAAGGTATTATCATCTCACACAGATTGCAGGGACCCACACAACCCAGAATGAATGAAGTTTTTAGGAACTCATGGAAATTGATTCTTCCAACACCCTGTTCAAAGCAGGGTCATCTGAAGCAGGTTGCCCCAGACCATGACCAGTTGACTTTTGAACATCTCTGTGGAAGGAGACTTCACAGGCTCCCTGTTACAATATTCAACTATCCTTGCAGCAAAAAATTCATTTCCTATGTGTAGATGGAATTAGCACCAGGGCCTAATCACTTGGTAGGTTGGGCTTGCAAGGTCCTTTTGTGTGGCACATCCACAGCTAAAGATACTTAGTATAGCTTTTGGTACTAATGGTATCAAAACCATACCAAGGCCATAGCCTTCTTCATCTGCGCTTGATAGCCACAGAGTCTGACTGTGGAGAGGAATGGAGACTAAACCTTCTTAGAATTTTGGCAGAAAATACAACTCTTCTGGTCCACATTGGCATATAGTCAGGACTTATCTGTGCATGATTTTGAAAGTGCTTGTCCACGCATTCATTTCAGGACAGAAACTGATTTCCTCTCAATTTAGCACTGCCCAGATTTAGTATGTGTGTGATTAAATACAAAAAATGTTTTTTTCCAGGTGTCTTTGGGTAGGGAGTGGTATGTCCATACCATCTACACTGTGCGTTCCAAGGAGAACGCCAACCGCGGAATCGGCAAAAGAAGCCTGGAACACCAGTACCACTCACTCCTCATTGCTGGGAGCCCAGGAGCATCCCCACAGAGAAGGCAGAAGAGGGGAGTTGAGCAGGCCCCAGAGCTTGCAAGAGACATTGGAGCAGAGAACAACCGAGGAACGAACATACAGCACATAGCCCTGGATCGCACCAGCAAGAAACAGGTGCCTCAAAGGGAGGTTGCACTCAATGGTGTTCTCCCCAGGGAACTGAATAACCAAAATGCAGGAATCAGCATAGTCACAATCATTGGTGGAGCTGCTGCCGTTTTCCTTGCCATCTGCTTAATTGCAATTATTGTTTTGCTGCTAAAATGGAAACAAAATTCTGACAAGAAGGAAAGCACGAACAAGTCAGGCAGCAATGAACCAATGATGCTACCGCATAATTACAGCAATGACAGCTCAGAGGTTTGATTCCAAGACCACAGTATTCAAGCCAAAGTCTCTGGAGTGCCTCAAAAAAACTCTTGAACTGCACATTTTTAGCAGCAGATAATGGTGACTCATGAGGAGTTCATGTGTTTTTAGGTGTACTTGAAATGTGTTATCCTGAGCTCTTACTGCCGTTATCAACAACAGAAGAAGCTGAACCAAACCTCCCACTTTGCACGAAAGGAAATGCTGATGTCCCTATACCATGCACTAATTTTAAGCAACAATTCAAGGGACTGATTTGTAAGGGAGAGATTATTGTTGTGGTTTTGTATTTTCTGACATTTCAAAAGAATAAAAGAAGCTGAACAAAGGTGCTATATATCCTCTCTGCAATAAGAGAGGATATCTCTTTCTCCAGAAACATAATACTTGAGAGGAAGGATCCTCACACTCTTCTGTAAAATTTTGTACTGTTTCTCATGAAGAACTCTATGTCTACAAATAGTTTGAAAGGTAATGGAATGCCTTAGTCATGGATCCTCCATCCTATACGTTCTTGACTTCACTTAATCTGTACCAGTAATTTTTTTTTTAAACTTGTATGTAACTGAACTTTTTCAAGACAGCTAGATTATACAGCATAGCATTATAAACATGTCATGCATGTCACAGGATCCAATACATACTCTTTCCTGCAAATTCATCTATTTAATCTGAGACTTCTTTTCTCTTTATATAAAGCCAAAGAATGCAACAAATCCAGAAAAAAAAATTGGTTTTCACTGAAAGTGGATGCTTATGTCCTCTTAGGGTTTATAATGGATCGTGGAAGTGTTGTAAGGTAAATTTTATTTCTTAGTGCATGTCCTCTGCTGAGAAATGCAAGCATTAATATCTCAGTACTTAGAGATGATAGTTAGATTCAAAGTGCAGAGGACAAAGTTCTGCTGAACTGAGCCTAGAAATCATGACATTGAATCCAGCATAGTTAGTTGCCATACTAAATAACAAAAAGAGAAGAAAAAATAATATTTGTTTGAATCAAGTAGTATTTATTGCTATATAATCATAGCCCCCTTTGACAAACATGCTGGGTCATTGTTGGGCATTTCTTAACAATTGACTTTTTAACAAGTGACTACTTCTGCAAGAGTAATTCTAATTTTCTCTCATCATTCTTGATTTAGGTAACATGACAAGTTAGGATCAGTAGCGTCCTGTGTCAGTTTTTATACAGACAGGACCTGTTCTATCCCTGTACAGTCCTTGACTATGAAAACTCTGTAACTTTTAGTAAACTGTCCTTTTTGTCCCACTTGCATTTTATGTAAGGAAGTCCTTTAAGTCACACAATTGAAGAATGGCCTGGGTCATGAGGGACCTTCAAGATCGTCTAGGTCAAACCCCTCAGCCATGGGCAGGGAGACCTTCCACCACACCAGGTTACTCAAAGCCCCATGCAACCTGATCTTGAACATTTCCAGGCATGAGGAACCCAGATCTTCCCTGGGCAACCTGTGCTAGTGTCTCACCACCCTCATAGTAAATTTGCTCCTACGACGTAAGCCTACACTTTCAGAGTGAAGTTGTTACCCCTTGTCCTATTGCTACATCCCCTTGGGAAAAGTCCCTCCACAGCTCTCTTGTAAGCCCCCTTCAGGTACTGGAAGGTGCTCTAAAGTCTCCCCAGAGCTTTCTCTTGGCCAGACAAAACAATCCAAACTCTCTAAGCCTGTCTTCAGAGGGGAGGTGCCTAAGCCCTCTGATCATCTTTGTGGCATTCCTTTGGACTCGTCCCATCAGGTCCGTGTCCGTCCTATGTTGGAGGCCCCAGAGCTGGATGCAGCACTCCAGGTGGGGTCTCACAAGAGCAGAACAGAGGGGCAGAACCATCTCCCTCACCCTGCTGACCCCACTACGTTGAATGCAGACCAGGACGTGTTTGGCTTCTGGGCTTGGGAGTGCACGTTGCAGTGTCATGTCCAGCCTCTCATCCACCAGCACTCCCAAGTCCTCAGCAGGGCTGCTCCTAATCCATTCTCTGCCCAGCCTGTACTTGTGTTTGGAATTACCCTGACCCAGATGCAGGACCTTGCAGTTGGCCTTTTTGAACTTCATGAGGTTTGCTTGGGCTCACCACTCAAGTCTACCTGGCTTCCTCTGGAGGGATCCTTCCCTCCAACATGTCAACCAGACCACACCACAGATGGGTGTCATCTGCAAACTTGCTGAAGGTGCACTTGATCCCACTGTCCATGAGATTGTCAAACAGCACTGGAGTCAATGGAGTTCTCAATAGGGTTGAACTATGTAAAATCTGATTTAGGATGTTGAGATCTTGCTAAAACGTCTCTTCCCTTCCACCACCTTGTGGTGGTGTGTACAGGCAGTCTCCAGTACACATGGCATTTGGTGTTCCAGGGGTCATGCTGCAGAGATCAGTTAGCAGAGCAGGATTCAATCTGAAAGTAGCCTGTAAGCACACAATGCTTCTTCTGAATTAAAAAAAAAAAA